>JAHXMU010000019.1:1375065-1410166 GCA_019455685.1 Philornis downsi
TTTTTTTTATCACGCTTATTTTGCGCAATCTACCACTGTCTCCATCCATGCCATCTTTTAATGCAAAAAAAGCGGAAAGAGATCGCACAGAAATATTTACAAGATAAGTTAGCCTTGCTTTGATATGCGAAAACACAGGCGAAATATGGATTTTGAAGCATAAGGTTAGGTTAGGTTAATGTGGCAGTCTGAACAAACAGACACTTAGACTACATAGCCCATTGTGATACCACGGAAACTAGAGATATGGATGTGCCCCGTTGAACCATCTTTAGCACTTTAAGAAGCTCTTAATTCAAACCACTTCAGTCTTGTTTGGATTTACTACGAGACCGTTTTCAACCGCCCACTCCGTTACAGTGAGAAGGGCTCTAGGAAGGATGTCTTATATCACATCCACATCGTCTAGTCTACGTATGCGGCAACCTTGACATCAGTCTCCTCTAAAGAGAACAGAATACTGTTCAGATCGGTAGTAGGGGATATAGAACAAAACACTGGGGTGTTCCCCTACTGATAAATCTGTTCAGGTCGACGGCGCCAATTTAGCCCTGATACGTCTCTCTGTAAAAAGATCGCACACTTTTAATACTGACGTTTATTTCCAGGTATGATAGTGCTGCGACTATTGCATTGGGAGAAACGTTATCAAACTTCCCTTCTATATCTAGAAAGGCTACCAAAGTATACTCTTTGACTGGAGCACAAAGGCAGTCCACTCTATATGGTCCAGGAGAGCTTTATATACTGATAAATTTTTTTCCAATTGTGTTATGTTTATGATTATAAATTGAAATTCATTTTTTTTTTAAATATGAATAAAACCAAGCGACATACATGATCAAATATTTGCGCGGATTTATTTGCAAACGTAAATCCAACCTTCTTCCGTACCCTGCGTAATCAATTGCCATTGCAAAACTGCCATTTGCCACTGGGCGAATCAGTAGTAGTTGTATTATATGGCACACTCACCTAGTAACAGTCAAAGTCACATTGATCCTTTGGCAATTGCACAGTTGCAAGTTGTGCACCATTAAGCCCTTTAGTCTTTTTGTCTTCTGTTACCAATCACAATTTGCACTTTGTGGTTTCCAGAGACCACATACTGTTTAACACCATTTCCAACGCCTCCACCATCCAACACCGCCATTACATCGATTCTGCACGATTCACAGAAGAGGTGAAGAAGTGATAAATATATAGAAAATGCATCCTTATAAGTATATATGAATGTGAACACAGGACTATACGCTTGTGTGTAGAACAAGTAATAAATCATCATTTATTTATAAAATTAAGTGCAAATAGCACAAGTACTTTTTCTGGGATTGGCAAAAGTCGAACTTGTTGCAATACTTAGGCCAGTATAGTTCCACATTATTTAGAGCCTTTAGTCTTTCCATAAGTTTTAGCTTTTTGTGGAATTTATTAATCCTAATGCAATGAACGAAGTTTGCGAAGCATATTCGACCTCTTTAGTTTTTCTTTTTCGATATCTGCACTAATTGGAATTATGCAAAAAGGATGTTCTGCATTTATCCAACCTATAGTAGTTTTTATTCTTCGTTGTTTAATACTAAAAATTGCAAAGATGATATTTTAATGCATACAGTTATCCCGGCAGCTGCACATGATTCTTTATTTGAAAATTACAGCATAGAAGGCCGTAAGCATTTGATTGATCTGGATAACAGTTTGATAATAAAAAATTAATAAAACCCAATTATATGCCATGGATTAGACAGGATTGATCTCTTCGTAAGCCGTAAATTAAAATCTGTATTATAGCCTGAAGCAATTTTAAATTCAACCTTCAGTTCCTTAAATAAATTCTAATAAAATTATTCCTTGTGAGTGATTTCAATGAGGTTTCGAACAGGATTATCCACGACGGTCTGAAGTGTCATTTATTAAGTTAAAGGTTTGCCATTTATCAACATGAGTCGTTGAACAACCGAAGAAAGCGGAAAAATAGTTAAATTTTACTACAAAACTGGTTATTGAATCGTGGGCACTTCTCATGCATTACGGGCTGATATGGTCGATCGATCTACTGTGCAAGGAATTGGCAAGAATATAAAGAAATTTTAAAAGATTGGAAGCGTTATAGATGTGGTCAAGCATGCGCATTATCACAGTACACGCACCGTCGAAAATATCGCTTCTGTTAGTGAAAGTGTGGAGGAAAATTCGAATTTCAAATCAAAAAATCCACCTACTGTGCAAGGAATTGGCAAGAATATAAAGAAATCTTAAGAGACTGGAATCGTTATGGATGTGGTCAAGCATGAACATCATCGCGATATACGCACGGTCAAAAAAATCGCTTCTGTTAGTAAAAGTGTTGCGGAAAATCCGACTTTCAAATCACAGCGTTACGGCCGTGTGGTAACCGATATTTTTGGGCCTGCAGTTGAAGATTATAAACTGGACGATATGTGGTTTCAACAAGACGGTTCCACCATCCACACAACATGACCGATTTTGGCTTCATTACATGAGAAGTTTCCAGAAAACGTAATTTCTCGTTTTAGCGACGTTAATTGGCCACCAAGATCATGCGACATGACGCCGTTAGATTTTGTTTTGAGGTGCTACGTCAAAGACCCTGTTTACGCGGGTAATCCCCAAACGTTGGAGCATTTAAAAACCAACATTCACGTCAAGTTATCTCCGAGATACCGCCCGAAATGTGTGAAATGTGTGGTCGAAAACAACCTCAAATGGATCCTCTGCTGCAAGCCTAATAAGCTTAATAATGAAATAAAACTTCCTTCGAAATCGTAGCTTTATGTGTGTTTTATTTAACATTACTTTTGAAACCATGAAATGGATAACCCGGTACCTATGCAGAATTATTTGCTAAAGCTAAAGGAAGAACATGTCTGTATTGAGTAGCCTAAATGTAACGCCAAAACCGAAGTCAGCAAATTGGTGTCTCCAAATCCACTATGCAGCGAATTTTGACGAAACATTTGCATCTTCATGCATACAAAGTTCAATTGACTCAGGAACTGGAGCCAGCTAACCATGGACAGCGAAGGGAGTTCGTTAATTGGGTATTGGAGAGACAACATGAAAATGCTGATTTTGCCGATAAAATTATCTTCAGAATTGTCGCATTTGGGGTGAGGGAAATCCTCGAGAAAGCAAATACATCCTCAACGTGTCACTATGTGGTGTAGATTTTGAGCTGGAGGAATCACTGGACCTTTTTTTTATGAAAATGAGGCATGTCAAGCGCAAACAGTCAATGGGGTTGGGTATCGTGAAATGATAACCAGTTTTTTCGTGCCTAGAATTGAAGAAATGAATGTGGAGTGCATGTTGTTTCAACAAGACGGCGTCACATGTCATACAGCCATAGAAACAATTCAATTGCTGCATCAGTCATTTAAATTTTGCGTTCTTGTTGGGACACCCTTTATATAGTTGAAACTGCTCGCAGAACCGTGATTTTTAAAAATCAGTTTGAAACTCAACATGCAAAATGTTAATAGCCAATCATTTTTATTATAAAATGATATAGTCAAACATTTTACGAGTATAAGTTGAGTTTGAAACTGATTTTTAGAAGTCCTGGTTTTGAGAGCAGTTTCAATATGTAGCGGCTGCTATTGTAGAAATACGTAGAACATTTACAGTTCATTTCATTCAAAATTAAACTCCTTTTGGTGCGCTTATTTGTTGATTAATCTCTTATAGGGTCAAAAGGTTATGTAACTACTTTTATAAGATATGCATGTTCACATTTCGCGTAATTTCCAGGTTGCATATCTTATTTGATCAATTGATTGTCCGAACTATCGGCAGGCCAATAAATACTTATCGTATTGTAGCGCCTTCAAAAGTGCCAGTGCAATACATAGTTGACATGATGGTGACATTGGCAAAACGAAACAAAAACTGTGTGCGTAGATATAGTCGTAACTCATTTATGGCAGTGTGTTAAAAAATTCCATTCATTTTATTCACACCCATTGATTGGCACTTACGACATTTACTATGAACAAACAATAAAAATGGAATGAGAAGTAGTGCATTTGTCACAATAATGTGCGAGTGCTTCCTTCACATTAATAAGGAAAAAAAAACGGAAAAAAATATTTGCATGTAAAACGCTAATGGTTGTTTGGTTACAACCACCAAGAGTGACAGATTACCATAAATGTTTTTTGCTGTAAAATTGTAAAATGTTGTTACTTTCAAATCAATAGATTATGGGTAATATTCCATAAGCGAACAAACTTCTGAAGTAGACTAATCAAAGGAACAAATATAGAATTGAATAGTTACCCAGCAAAAAGCAATGGAAGTCGTTCAAAAAGAATCAAATTTTTATCATTTCTATAGATGCAATCCATGCTGTAGTGAATCTATATTGATTCACAATTGATATGGTCACCAGTACTACTGTGACCAGTTACGAGGTGTGTTCAAAAAATAAAACGAAATTTCAAATTTCGCGGGATACGTACACTCGACTTTCGATTATTATTATTATTTTTTTTTATGTTGGTACACTCTTCTCGAAGATATGTTGACGGTTTTATCCATACAGCATGTTTAGTTTGTTTGTGAGAGACTTAAATAAGACAAGCGTTTTGCGTGTTCGGCGATTTTCTACTATTGAAAAAAATGGATCAAAGAAGTTGCATCAAATTTTGTGTAAAAAATGGAATTAAGTGCTCAAAAACACTTGAAATGCTGACAGTGGCATACGATGAGTGTACTCTGAGTCAAAAAAAAAGTTTACAAGTGGTACAAGCTTTTCACAGAAGGTCCAGAAGATGTGAATGACGACGCTCGCTCTGGACGCTGCAGCACATCAACAACCGATGAAAATGTTGAGAAAGTGAAGAAAATTGTTATGCAGAATCGTCGAATCACAATTAGAGAAGTTGCTGAGGATGTCGGCATATCGGTTGGCTCACGCCATGCAAACTTTTCGGAAATTTTGGGCATGAAGCGTGTGCGTGACAGCGAAGTTCGTTCCAAAATTGCTGAATTTTGACAAAAAACAATGTCGCATGAGCATCATTTAAGAATTGTTAAATGACATCAACGATGATCCAGATTTGCTTAAAAGGGTCATAACTGGTGACAAATCATGGGTATATGGTTATGACCAAAACTAAATCGTCCCAATGGAAGAGTCTAGGAGAGCCAAGGCCAAAAAAAAAAATAAAAAAAACACGTCAAGTTTGAACAATGTCAAGGTTTTGCTCTATGTTTTCTTCGATTACCATGGCGTAGTGCATCAGCAGTTCTTACCACAAGGTCGTACGGTAAATAAGGAGGATTATGCGCCGTTTGCATGAAACAATACGAAAAAAAAAATTGTGGAAAAAATTCATGGATTTTGCTTCATGATAATGCACCTACTCACTCATCTTTGCTTGCGAGAGATTATTTGACCAAACACAACATCGTTATCATGCCTCAGCCACCGTATTCACCAGATTTGGCCCCCTGCAACTTTTTCCTGTTCCCAAGATTGACGAGACCCATGAAAAGTCGGCGTTTTGCGAAATTGAGGAGATAAAAACCGAATCACTATGAGAGCTCAAGAATATATCGAAAAGTGCATATCAGAACTGCTTCGAGTATTGAAAAAAAAAACGCAGGCACAAGTGTATTATATGATGATGAGGATGAGGTCTACTTTGAAGGAGATAAAATAGAAATTGTTAAATAAATAAATAGTTTCTGAGAAAAATGAAAATTCACCTTATTTTTTGGACACACTTCGTATATTTTTTTACTACCAAGGCCAGCATCATTATGATGTTGAAGTCCAACGTTCTTTCTCTTCCCTTATCCACGCTTTTGCCAGGTCTAAAGCCGATCTACTGCTACGCATCGTTAAAATAATTAAAATTATGTATTATTTTAAGCCTTTATTTTTCGATTTCGGTTTAAAGAAACACACATTTCGATGAAATTTTTATTTCATTGTAATGCTTCTACTTTGCTATTATGTGCGAAATCAATGTCATTTAAATGCCTGCATCTACCTATAGACAAGTTGCAGCAGCGGATCCTTTTGAGGTAGTTTTCGAAAAAATTTTCACACTTTTCGGGCGGTATCTCGGCGATTACTTGACTGATGTTGGTTCTTAAATGCTTCAATGATGGAGATTTGATGGTGACGGAGCTCCGCAAAAAAGTCATACAGCGTCAAATCGTATGATCTTGGTGGCCAATTGACGTCACCAAAATGTGACATTACGCTTTCTCTAAACTTCTCATGCAATAAAGCCAAAATCTGCCGTGTTTGTGTGGCTCGTGGCACCGTCTTGTTGAAACCACATTCCAGTTAGTTCATAATTTTTAATTTCAGGCCAAAAAAAAAGTTAGTTATTATACGGCCATAGCGCTCTGAGTTCACGGGAAGTGTTCCTCCAACGTCATTTTCAAAAAATACGGCCCAATGACACCTTCAGATCACAATGCGCACAAAAAAGCTACCTTTTCCGGATGCAATGGCTTTTCTACGATCACTTTTGGGTTCTTCAAGCCCCATACTCGTATGCGATAATTTAGCTTGTTGACGTAACCATCGAGTTAGAAATAAGATTCATCACTGAAGAAAATTTCGTTTGAAAAATCAGCATTGAAAGCCTGTTGCTGTAGCAACCAATCAGCACATCTACGGCGTTGTGAATGATCAGACGGCCTTAATTGGTGTGTGAGTTGAACTCTGTATGGATGAATGTACAAATCCAAATACAAAATGAGTCGAACGATAGGCCCAATTACTGAGAACAACCTGGAGTAGGCAAATTCGGTCATACTTTCACTAAGAGAAGTGGTATTTTCGACAGTGCGTACATTGCGCAGATGCATAGACTTGACCACATCTATAACGCTTCCAGGTTTTTCAAATTTCTTTATAATCTTGCCAATTCCTGGGACAGTAGGTCGATTATGACGACCATAATCACTCCGTAATGCACGAAAAGTGCCTACGTTTGAATCACCACTTTTATAGTAAGTTTTAACTATTTTTACGCACTCTTCGGTTATTAAATGATCCATATTCGTAAGTGGCAAACCTTTCACCAAATAAATAGCACTGCAGATGATAGGTATTTAACAGCTGGCAGCCTTGCCAGACAGGCGGTTTTGAAACCACTAAATGTACCTATGCAACATCAAACGTAACTCACCAATAATTATATTTGTGATGTGAAATTTAGCACAGTTATTTATCGAAGGAAGCTACCAATTTAGGAAAATTAATTTTGATATGCGATTTATGCGCGTAATTTAAATTGAAAATTGATCTTATTTTTGGTATAAACTAAAAATTCACTGAATAACCAGTGAAAAACATTGGTTGAAGGACGTGCCTATTTGTTAAAACAGTTTCGAGACAAGTCCCCCCCCATTTGAGAACTCATCCAGATTAAGTAGAGATTCACACATACTCGTACACATTCGCACACACCAACACTATAATGAATTCATATATGCACTTTGGATCTCGTGTGCAGTCATTTAATTGATTGTGACAATATAGCGTATAATTAGCTTATATGTGTGTGAACATGTGAATGTATGAGAACGGCACGTATGTCAATGTGTTGCATGGTAAGCTTATGACTGCATGTGAAAGCGATAGTACATAAATAATAAAGCAAAAACAATGCAGTACAAATTAAAATGCAACAGACCAACTAACGATGGTGCATTTGATGTCTACACAAAACCGCGCCATTAGCAGTAGCAGAATGAAAATGCAAACAACACAAAGCTGTTGCCCACAGAAACAAAACTCTGACAATTTTAATAAAAATATGTGAACAGATAAATATAAATGCATAAATAATGTGACAGCGTGAATAATAATAATATCGAGTGCACAATAAAACAAAACAGGAAAAGTAATCACATATTTCCTTTCACAAATACAGCACCGACCGACACAAACAGGCGTGAATTACTCTGGAAAATATTACGAGTTAAAAAATTCCGGAAGGTCACATCTAGAGTCTAATGGTAGTATTTTATACATTTTCTTAAAAAAGATTCATAAAATATTAAATATTTGTTATTCATTCAAATTTACATATATTACATTGACTTCAAAGTATGCTCTTACCGAAATAATGCCTTCAGTCCAAACGTACAGGGTGGCGCAATAGAACGTGCATATTTAAAAAATCGGTTAAAAAATAAATACAAAAGGTATGGTTAAAATAAATCTAAAGCATTGTAGAGTAATAAATGCAGTTTATTTTTTAAAAATAACATAATCTAAATGGTGACCCTCTCTACGACGGCACTCCTCTAACCGCAAACGAAAATTATTGAAAACTTTCTTCAGTAATACTGGTGTAATGGCTGCCATTTCAACACGGATATTCTCCTTCAGCTGAACGATGTTTCTTGGATTATTACTGTAGACTTTGTGTTTGAGGTATCCCCACAAAAAAAGTCAAGAGGCGTCAAGTCTGGACTAAGTGGAGGCCATGGGATATCACCTCTTTTCGAAATCAGTCTGCCAGGGAACATCTGCTTCACCACCGCCATGAAATCATTTGATGTGTGACAGGTAGCTCCATTTTGTTAGAACCAAGTTCTGGAATTCACTATTCTTGAACTTTCAATTTCTGGAGCCAAAAATCCGTCCAACATCTCAACATAGCGTTCCGTATTAACCGTGACGTTTTGGAAAATCGAAAAGCATTTCATTAGCAAATGCGAGCCTTGCTATGAAGTCAGACACTTTCAATTATTGTGTTAATTGCAGCTTATATGGATGCAGTCCAATGTTAAAATTCGTTGCAAACTTAGTCGCGATAATTGTAAGACAGACGATCTCTTGCGAGTCGACATTTGTGGATTTCCACGTGCTGACTCCATAACTCTCTCAACATTGTCTTCGGTCCTAGATATTCTTGGGCGACCATTTGCTTGTGGTTTAAATGTTGAACCGGTCTCTTCAAAACGCTTTACCTATATTTTAATTAAATTAGCACTCGGAGCTTCACTAATTCGCCGTAGTCCATATTCAGCACAATATAGTCGCCTAGTAGCAATATGTGAACGAGAGTTCTCGTAAAATGCGCGCGCGCAAAATGCGCGACGCTTCCCGTCGAAGTGATTCACAGCGACTAAAACTCCATAGGCCCGCCAACCCAACGATGTAGGCGCCCTCCCGCCCGCGCATTTTCTACCCCGCAAAAAAGATGATGCAATATGCTAATCTAATCAACAAAAACTTTTTCGTACGTATTTTCCTGCAAACAACTCATGTATTGCCACGACATCTTTGTTACCTCTTCTTCCTGCCGACTAAAAGCGGGTACTTTAAACTGTTAATTCGAGTTTTGGAAAGAAGTCCACGAGGGTTTTACGTGAGCCTCGCCGTGAAGCCCTTACCCACGGTGTGCGACACACTGGGCATATTACAATTCGATTGCCAACGCCCCCCTAGGATAGCCAAGCAAAACTTGGGCTATCTAGGAAAAGGGGCTGACAGTTTTGGTATTACCGCATATTATCAACCCTTCCTTCGCAGCCAGGAGATATCAAATTGAGTATGCTAGTATGAAACATAATCCCCATTAGGAAAGGTGAGGCCTATCTTACCAAATCTACTATTTTATGGGTCTATAGCACCTCCACATTCGAGCATAAAGTCTCTACCAGCGATTTTGGTATCAATCGCAACCCGCGTAATGCTCCCAATAGGGATCCAACACCAAATGATAAGGCGGGAACTCAGTCTCGGGGCCTCCTGATCCCCACGCTACCGGCCAAACTGACAGGTGGGAGCTGCGTAGCAAGGAAAATAGCAAAGCTACTAACAAATTGTGATTTATACACCATAGAAAGGAAAGGAAAAATTTTTGGATTCAGCTATATTTGGTGATAACGGTGGTTATTTGATGAAATTTATTTTTTTTATAAAATTGCAATTTTATTATGAAAACATGTTTACAAATGATTCATTGAAAGTATTGCCCACCGTTAGCTACTACTTTCTTCTATCTTTCTGGCGAAGCTCGAATTCCATCACGGTAAAACTGTTCATCTTTTGAGGCTATTAACCAATCTAGTCATTCCTTGTGGGACTAATGGTCGGCCAAAGCCTGTGCTGTCGAACGGAGCAAGTGATAATTGAACGGCGCAATTCTGAAAAATATGGCGGATGGGGTAAAACCTCTCACTTTTAATGTTTAAATGGGTTTGGCCACGTAAGACCGAGATGTGTCATGCTGACAACGTTTCATGCTGACAGCATTTCTCGCACAGAGCTCGGTTCAGTCGCATTAATTGAAGCCGATACTGATCCCCACTGATGGTTTCGCTTGGCTTCAACAGCTCGTACTAAATGACACCGACTTGATCCCACCAAATACAGAGCATAACCTTCGGAGCGTGAAAATTCAGCCGAGGCAACAACGCAGAAGCATTGCCCGGCAGCTTACATGACTTACTTTTCTTTGCTGTAATGAATCCATTTCCCATCACCCGTTACAATACGATGAAGAAAACTTTTTTTTTTGAGTCGTTGAAGCAGTTGTTCAGAGGCGAAAAAACGACGATCAACGTCCCGTGGCTTCAACTCATAAGGAGTCCAAATTCCTTACTTTTGAATCATTCTCATCGCGTGCAATCGCTGGGAAATGGCTTGGCGGGTAACTCCTAATACTGAAGCAAGCTCTACCTGCGTTTGATATGGAATCACATCAAGTAATGCCGTCAATTCAGTATCTTCGAAGGTTTTTCGTCTTCTTTCACGCGAACGGTTGTCAACATCAAAATCACCGTCTTTAAATCGACGGAACCAATCCCGACGCATTGATTCACTTAAAGCATCATCTCCGTCAACGGTTTGAAGCTCTCTATGAGCTTCAGCCGCCCTTTTCTTCAATTGAAAGAAGAAAATCAATACTTTAGGCTATGTCAGAATCGACTAGCACTTACAGCTGGCGCCATCTATTACCAAACAGCGGAAACTTAGTTGTGCATGTAAGAAGTTTTTGCCAGAAATTCACACACAATGACATTATTGTGGAAAGGTATGTTATCGTGATTCAAAATCCAAAGGTTTTTTTCTGCAAATCTAATATTTTTCAATGAACTTAATCTCTTAAACTGCTCATAATGACCAGATAATATTCTTTAATCGCCAGCTGACCTTCTAGCAAAAATTTCATGTGAACGACACCGCAATAATCACAGAAAACAGTTAACTTCACCATATATTTTGATCGACTTTGACGTAGTTTTTTTTTTGGTTTCGGTTGAGGTGGAAGGGGCCAATCCAAAATCTGCTGAATGGCTTGCATGTCAAACTCGTAAGCCCATACCTCAACTCAAGTTACAAAGCATTTTATGAATGTGATGTCGGAATTGATTTGTCTTAACATACCCTTAGCGACTTTTATGCGATTTAGTTTGAAAGGGAATTCAATCCTTTCGGAACTATGTTAATAGTAATGCGTTTCATACTCAAACGATCCTGCAAAATAAAAGAAACTTCGAAGGGTAACTCTTAGACTGACAAATTGCACTCTAGCTTTGCCTCAGTATAGAAAACAAATGTGCCAAATTAGTGTCGAAAAGAATTTGGCAGTGCCTTTACGCGATTGAGTTTTGAAGAAAATTAGGCTGTTTCGGAACAAAGCGTTCGAAAATAAAAGAAAATGTAAGGGCTATCTCTTGGACCGAAAAATTGCGCTCAAATTTTGCTTCAGTATAGAAAACTATTGTGCAAAATTAGTGTCGAAAAGAATATGGCAGTGTGTTTAAGCGACTAAGTTTGGAAGACAATTCAGGTGTTTTGAAACTAATTGAGCGGTAAAGCGTTCGAGAGTCCAACAATCGCACAAAATGAGAGAAAGTTCAACGGCTGTCTCTTGGGCCGATAAATTGTGCTCAAGTTTTGCCTCAATATAGGAAATAATTGTGCCAAATTAGCGTACAAAAGTATTTGCAGCGCCTTTAACCAACTAAATTTTGGAGAAAATTTAGGTGTTTCGGAGATAATTGAGCGGTAAAGCGATTCACAATCACACAACCGTACAAAATGAAAGGAAGTTCAACGGATATTTCTTGTACCGATGAACTACGCTCAACTTTTGCTTCAGTATAGAACACAAATGGGCAAAATTAGCGTCGAAAAGAATTTGGCATTGCCTTTAAGCAGACTGAGGACATATAAAAATTTCAGAAAGCCCCGTTTAGGATGCAATAGCGTCGAACAGTTTCCTATATATGTATCTCTGCGCAATTTCAATAAAATCAAAACAGCCATATGGAAACCAGTGTGAAATTTCCAATTATACGTATGTTGGCCTCCCTCCACTGTGCAGAAGAGCACTTCTGCGGACGTCATAAAATTTATGTTCTTGATTTAGCGATAACAATTCGTATAAAACAGCTATAAAAAAAATTCTATAAAAAGTTATTGCTATAACAATTTCTTAGCGCTTTTTCGCTTTATTTGTGTATATTTCGGAGGCTGAACAATAATGAGTCAAACTTTTGTCATATAATTTAAGCATTTTTGGTCAAAGACAAAAAAACTTTTGTTCTATTTCATTTTTGGGTAATTTGCAAAATATTAACAAATTCTATCGCGATATAAAGTTTTTGCATATACTGGTTGGTATGGGTCACAATTAAGCCCATAAATAATTGCAGACACAGTGCATAAGCGCATGTATTTTAGACAGAAAACAATAACGTTGAGTTAAAAAGGGGGTTTTTGTGTAATCTGGTTAAAAGTAAAACTAAGAATTTAAAAGCTAAAATTAATTTCCATATATTGGGAACTAAATGAAACGTCCAATTAAAATTCAAATTGCATATATAACATTAATTTGCAAATATTTGAAATTAAGTGAAATGTTCAATTGAAAAATGTTCCGCCTGCTTTTATAAAACGTTCAAAATAGAATATGGTCTTCTACGAACCGAAAACATTAAGAATGGTATTTTTATAAAACTTGTGAAAGTTTTCATAAGTTAACAACGCTTTGGAAAAACAATATTTTCAACATTTTTCCATAAACCTGGTCAACAATAATGAAAGCTCTTCAAAACGAAAACTGCTCTGATTACGAAGACACACTACACATTCGCTGTCGCGTGTGAAGAACGAATTGAGTTATTCGTCTTTCGAAATAAGATGGTGAAGTCATATAACTCATCTCATTTTCTATACATGTTGTCTAGTGTATTGAAAACTGAAATCGAAATCCACAAATCAGGTTTTGGTCTCTGCGCAGATGCTTTAGCATTGCACAACAACACTGCCCGGGGTACGAAATCTTCAGCAAAGATATACCGAGATCTTATACCTTTCCGGAGTATTTTCCATAAATTTTCAAATCTTTCAGGCAGTTCTACGGTCATTTTTCAATATCTTCAAAATGCTCCAATAGATTAGCATAATATTCGCCGTTGATGACTTTTCCTTTTTGAATAAAATCAATACAAATAATTCCACACGCATCCCGAAACACCAGACACCAAGACTTTGCCTGAAGATAGAACTGCCTTCGCCTTCTTTGGACACGACTCTCCCATCCAGTCCACTGCTTTAACTGTTCCCTTGTCTCAAGTGTGAAGTGGTGGGCCGATGTCCCTTCCATGGATATAAATCGACGTACAAATTCGGGTTATTGCTGTGAAGCATCACCAAACACTTTACTCCAGCATCTTTATGACGCTGCTTTTGCTCTATTGAAAGTTAGCGCGGCACCCATCTTGCACACAGATTTCACATCTTCAGACTACCGGTCAGTATACGATGTACGAAGAGTGTTCAAAAAAAGGCGAATTTTTAAATTTTGCGGGTTACGTACATTCGACTTTCTATTATTACTATTTTTTTATATTGGTACACTCGTTTCGAAGATATGCTGACAGTTTTATCCATATATCAGGTTTAGTTTGTTTGTGAGAAGTATAAAAGAGACGAATGTTTTGCCTGTTCGGCGATTCGGTTTTTATCTCCTCAATAGTCGCAAAACGCTGTCCTTTCATGGGTCTCTTCATCCTTGGGAACAGGAAAAAGGTGATAATGGTGTTGTTTTTGGCTAATTAATTACTTACAAGCAAAGCTGAGTGAGCAGATGCATTATCATAATGCAAAAGCCATGATTTTTTTTCCACAATTCCGGGCTTTTTTCGTATTGCTTCACGCAAACGGAGCATAACTTCAAGGTAATAATCCTTATTTACCTTGTGATAAGAACTTCTAATCCACTACGCCTTGGTAATCGAAGAAAACAATGAGCAAAACCTTGACATTTGATCGAACTTGGTGTGTTTTTTTTTTTTTGTCTTGGCTCTCCTGGACTCTTCCATTGGGACGATTGGGCTTTGGTTTCGATGCCATAACTATGTACCCATGATTTATCACCAGTTATGACTCTTTTAAGCAAATCTGGATGATCGTTGACGTCATTCAACAATTCCTGAGCGATGCTTATACGACGTTGCAAATTTTTGGTCAAAATTCAGCAATTTTGGCACGAACTTCGCTGCCACTCGTTTCATGCCAAAAATTTTCGAAAAGTTTGCATGGCATGAGCCAACCGATATGTCGACATCCTCAGCAACTTCTCTAATTGCGATTCGATGATTCCCCCTAACAATTTTTTTCACTTTCTTAACATTTTCATCGGTTGTTGATGTGCTGGCGCGTCAAGAGCGAGCGTCGTCATTCACATCTTCTCGACCTTCTGTGAAAAGCTTGTACCATTTATAAACATTTCTTTGACTTAGAGTGTTTTTGAGCACTTAGTTCCAGTTTTTATACAAAATTTGATGCAATTTTTTTGTTCCACTTCCTTCGATAGCAGAAAATCGCCGAATACGCAAAATGCAACGCAAAATTATTGAAATGCTTATCATTTTAGCTAGCTTATGCACCTTCAGCCGACAATCATCCAATATCATTTTGTGGTTGTTGGTCAACCAACAACGGTGTTCGTCTTGGTGTTCGTCACGGCCTCGTTTAAACTCTGCTACCCAATATTTTATAGTCGTAAAAGAAGAAGCAGAGTCCCCCAGAGTATGATCTAGCTCGGCTTTAATATTGGTTGGATTGAGACCATTCAAATGGAAGTATCGAATTACATAACGGTGACCAATTTTTCCCATGTTTAGAAATTCTCTAAGATCGTTTATTAAAATAATTACGCGGTTATATTCTTTTTTTTTAATGTAAAAATTGTAATTAAATCAGTTTTGTTACCCGGTAAGATGTTTTAAGTTTAATATAAAATTGCCTTTGCAAACGGAAAATTGGAAACAAATTTGAAATTTGTACCTAAAAGACAAATTTAATTAATTAAAATACAGGGTGGCGCAATAGAACGTGCATATTTAAAGAATAGATTAAAAAATAAATACAAAAGGTATGGTTAAAATAAATAAAAGGCATCGTAGAGTAATAAATGGAGTTTATTTTTTTTAAATAACATCATCTAAATGGTGACCCTCTCTACGACGGCACTCCTCTAACCGCAAACGAAAATTATTGAAAACTTTCTTCAGTAATACTGGTGTAATGGCTGCCATTCCACCACGGATATTCTCGTTGAGCTGAACGATGATTCTTGGATTATTACTGTAGACTTTGTGTTTGAGGTATCCCCACAAAAAAAAAGTCAAGAGGCGTCAAGTCTGGACTACGTGGGGGCCATGGGATATCACTTCTTTTCGAAATCAGTCTGCCAGGGAACATCTGCTTCACCACCGCCATGGAGTCATTTGATGTGTGACAGGTAGCTCCATCTTGTTGGAACCAAATTCTGGAATTCACTATTCTTGAACTTTCAATTTCTGGAGCCAAAAATCGGTCCAACATATCAACATAGCGTTCCGTATTAACCGTGACGTTTTGGCCCCGCCCATTTTCGAAGAAAAAAGGACCAATTATTCCTCTGCCAGAGATTGCTGCCCATACTGTCACTTTAGGACTATGCAATGGTTTCTGGTGTTTGATTTTGGGATTTTCACTGTTCCTGTAACGACAATTTTGACGGTTTACAATGGGTTCGTAAACCGTCAAAATTGTAAGGAAATGAGCCTCGTCAGAGAAAAGGATATTGTCAAAATTGGAAAATCGATTAAGCATTTCATTAGCAAATGCGAGCCTAGCTATGAAGTCAGACTCTTTCAATTCTTGTGTTAATTGCAGCTTATATGGATGCAGTTTAAGATCCAGTGTTAAAATTCGTTGCAAACTTCGTCGCGATAATTGTAAGACAGACGATCTCTTGCGAGTCGACATTTGTGGATTTCCTCGTACTGACTCCATACCTCTCTCAACGTTGTCTTCGGTCCTAGATGTTCTTGGGCGACCATTTGCTTGTGGTTTAAATGTTGAACCGGTCTCTTCAAAACGCTTTACCCATATTTTAATTAAATTTAGCACTCGGAGCTTCACTAATTCACCATAGTCCATATTCAGCACAATATAGTCGCCTAGTAGCAATATATGAACGAGAGTTCTCGTAAAATGCGCGACGCTTCCCGTCGAAGTGATTCATAGCGACTAAAACTCCATGAGCCCGCCAACCCAACAATGTAGGCGCCCCCCCGCCCGCGCCATTTCTACCCCGCAAAAAAAGATGATGCAATACGCACGTTCTATTGCGCCGCCCTGTATTAAAATTTGGTTAAAAACAATTTCATAAACAACTGTTTGCTTTAATTCATACATATATAAAATCATTTATATGGAATTTGGATATTCAACATTTTTGCAAATCTGACTGCCACTCTACCAATGTGGAAGCGCACGACTTCGATTCCAGAGAAATCAAAATCAACAACGCTATTTCGAATTGTATAGAGACCGCTCAACTTTACTCCTATCCACTTGTTAATAGTCCAGTTTGAATTATGTGGTTCCTTTGTTTTTATATGCCAGAGCGATTTGAGAGAGAATAAATTCTCTGCTCCCCATAATATTAGTTACTTTTTAACAAAGCAATTTTATGTGAAATTTTATATCGTTTTGTTTCCCGCCTCACCATTTTCTTTTGTAAAGCAAATAGAAAGTAATTTCGTAGTTATTTGCATAATGCGTTCAATGTGATTTTCACAAAAAAAAAAGACAGAAATATCAACATCATATACTCGTGCATAGCAGCTAATTTTCAACATTCCTTTCGCACTGAATTTCTTTATTTGCCCTTTTGGTTTGAGCACTCTACGATACACAGAAGAAGGAAATAAAAAGTGAAACATTTAGTGGAAAAGCATAAAAGTGAAAAATCTCCATAAAAGTAACCCCTGCCGTAATTAAGCGAACGTGAGACGGGGAAGTGTTCGACTTGGAAAGCAACATATGCATTTTAAAGTTTTTACTCTAACGATTATTTGAAAATATTTCAGGAAAAGTTTTTATTGTTGCCGTTTTTATTTCCTTCGTTTCTTTTTTTTGCAGATCCACTGCTTATTGCTACTGCTAGGTTAGCAGGGTCTAGTGGGGCGAATTGTATATCTTTAGGTAAATAAGCATACAAGAGTTAACACTTAGTTTTTGTGGCAAAACAATACCCTTAAGGATTATGGTATGGTTTGTTGGTTCTACGAAGGTAAATAAATGTCAAGTTGTTGTTGTAGCGGTATTGAGGGAGGGATGGAGAAGGAAGTGTGACTAGCGCCAGTTGGCTGGCAAAGTATTAAGGGGATAAAAGATAATTTAAAGTTTTTCAATTTGTTTGTTTGCGGAAACTTGTTTCTCATGCGGAGGTTATCAGAAATGGATAGATTTTTTTTTCGTAGGTAAATCCTTAAGTTTTCACAATTCATGCGCCCACTTGCAGGTATGTAATATTAGATATAATATAAAAAAATATTTCGCCATATAGGGGCAAAAATAGAAATATTTTTTCAAATCGAATTGAAATATGTAATATTACCGTGCAAAAAAAATTTTTCATTTTAAACCCGAAAGTGAACAATTTCTTTACAGTATGTAGACAAACGTATGGTAGAGTGAACGTTTGCTTTAGCCCTGAGAGATCAATATTAGTTTATATGATTCAGCCAATTTTGTTTTATTTTTAGTAAAGGTTATCGCAAAATCACTAAAAATCAAACGTGACATTTCTACAGTTAAATCGTACGAAAAATATTTTTGCAGTATAGTTTTTGCCCGACCGTGTCGATGATTACCACACAGGAATATCGTTCGCATGATCGCCGGTTCAATCCCGCATACAGCTACCCATGTTTGGCTGACCGGCAGCGGCCACAATTTACCCTTCGAATAGTCGAGTAATCGACAAGTCTAGTAAATGCTTCTTGTTCGTAGCCGTCGCTAAATTGTAGATCCCGTTGAGGGAGTCTAAAGATAGAATGCATGTGAGTTTATTGAATATGGGAAGCTCTCCCATATCACATTCATGGGATGCAAGGGAATTTGATTATGTTTTTTGAACAACTAAAATGTCTACTTAAAAAGTGTTATATTAAGTTCTGTGATCATATTTTGCATCCCGTTAATGGGATGCAAGAGATTTCTTTTGTCAGAGTACTTATGTACAACTTATGGCACC
The DNA here is from genome assembly GCA_019455685.1 of Philornis downsi. Classification (NCBI taxonomy): domain Eukaryota; kingdom Metazoa; phylum Arthropoda; class Insecta; order Diptera; family Muscidae; genus Philornis; species Philornis downsi. The sequence continues at coordinate 1,393,614 of JAHXMU010000019.1, forward strand.
TCCGTGAGTGATAACCATACCGCGAAGAGAGTATATGTTGGGAGCAACAGTTCTGGATCTCTATTTCCACGTAAAGATTGTGAACACCAGGTACAAACGTTGTAGAAATTTGTGCTTTATTAAGTTACACTCGATATAAAAATTTACGTAATACAAATAGAATATTTAGAACGATACAAATTGATTTTTTTTTGGAAATTAATGACAACTTTTTTTTCGGTATGAAAACAGAGAGCAGTACTTCTTTACGAAAGCAAGTCAGAATTGCAATTGCACATTAACGTTGTACAAAAATGGCTTTCGCTTACAGTTGTATGCAATTCTCAGGCGCTAAGTACAGATAGGAAACTAAAATGTGCGGCTTTCGCTACATGGCATTTGGAACTATCCCGTTGGAACCACATGTCGTCTCCGTCAATATCGTTTAATTTACGTTAAAAGAAATTTGTTACCGTTGTTCTGTAGCACTCGTCCTTAACGGTGATAATGGCCCCGATCCAATATCCGCACCAAAACCGTAACTCCTTGTGGTTGCATTTCCATCAGGTGAATTTCGCCTACACTGGCGTTCTCCCATATACGACAATTGTGGTTGTTATCAAACCCACTCACCCAAAACTGCGTCTGTGATGATTTACTTTGAGTTCGCTAAAGTTGATATTTTGCCCAATTCTTGGGATCTCCTTCAAAATGCCCCGAAGCCCAAAAAAACAAGAAAACAAATAGTGTTGTCTATGATGATTAACTTTACGCTGCAGTTGGATCTTGTCCAAATCTCGACGCAAAATTCGTCAAATTGAACTGTGTGGAAATACGAGTCCTTGTGCATGTCGAGGAATCGACTGCCTCTGATTCTGCTGCACACTTTCATGGACATGCTCCATGTTCTTGGCCAACATGACGTTCTTTTGATGCTGACTGATTACACTAGCCAACAAGGTGTTAGACTTGAGCAACCAAATACCTTTTGTAGGGTAATTTAGTGGGCTGAATTCGAATCTTTAATTGGCTTTTCTCTGTCATATCAAGTTTTCGAGATACCAAAAAAAAAAATGTTTATATTAGTTTTTTACATAAAAAAATCATTAGTTTATTTAAAAGTCAATGAATTTTTTTATTCGAAATTTGTTGCTTTTCTGGTGAATACTCAGCTCTTTTTGGCCACTCTATGCTGACGTAATAATGACATGTAGCGCGACTATCACATAGACTAGGGAAACAACAATATTTCGTAAATACCAATCGATCCTTACATGTCAATCAGCAAACCAATGATCCGAAACAGATTAACTTACAGTTATTTAAGAAATGTAAATCATACACCTTAAGGTCACCACAGATCTTCCATTTACTATCGTTGTGTTTTAGTAATGTTAAAATTTCAGCCACTGATTCGTAATTTTCCTTTGTATTAACGGCATGAGCAATTGGAATGGATGGTTTTTCATTCCTATTATGCAAAGAAGAGCCTTCAAACCTTACTTAGAGCCATCAGTAAATAATCCCCATTCAGTTTTGTCATATGGCTGGTTCATTTTTTGAAATAAACCATCCACATCAGTACAATATAGAATATAGTGTCTCATTTCAAAATATGCAGCCCATTCCAAGCTTCTATCTCTACAGATTGTTACTTTTATCCCAACTGCAAGATGTTACCACTGCTGCATACGTGAAACCAGTAATTCTGCGTATTGCTTCGTTAAATGTAAAGCCCGAATTAGATCATTCAGCTCAGCTTGAGTCACTAAATGGCGTTCATCATCAGCCTGATACAAACTACCACTGCTGGTGAAAGATGTTACGGACTCACTGCTCGTAGAACTGGTAATGGATCATTTGGAGGACGTTAAACTGGTTTAGATACCGATGGGACATTCGCGTAAGTAATATTTTTTCGATTTTTCATATTGAATCCTGCAACTTTTGTTAAACAGAAACAACAATCGGTTTGGTGGTAACTTGACTCTCTCCAAAGTACTAAAATTAAAAAATCGAAATAGATCTTCTTGCCATTTGACCACTTGTTAAAACCGTTCAGTTGCTCAAGCTTCTGACAGACAGCAAAACCAAAATAATGCAAATACGAGATGCATATTTTAATGATTCTGATATTGCCTATTCTTTTTTTCCAACCAAATATTTACCACACATATAGCAAAAATAGCTTTAATCAGTAACACACGATCTCCCTGACATGCTTAAACGCTACTATTATGAAGATGTAGAATGAATGAGGGCTTCTGTTAAATTAATAATTGTGAAATTGTAGTGACAGTAGTTACCGTTTTACAGCATTGCCAGCATGCGATAAAAAATTAACAAACAGCGATAGCTTAATTTTTATGTCAAAGTCGAACTCAGCGCACCCGGATTAGGTAAAAAACATGCTTCGTTGCTGCAGCCAATTTTTTTCCAAATTTCTACACCAGTGTTCGAAACAGTCGTCTCGAATTTCGCCATCAAACTTTGAAGAGTCAACTTTGAAAAGCCACCATTTCACCAGCACTAAAATGAGCTCAAGGTGCACGTGCTCCTCAATAGATGCTTTAATTGTTGTTCACATTAAATTATTCCCTTACATATAGTATGGGCATATGAATAAGAGATTGACGTTGTGTAACATATTTATAAATTACTGACTTCAAAAGCGAATACATCTCATTATCTGAGTCATGCTAAAAAAAAATCCAATTTTCAATTCTTATTTTTTTTTGATTTTTGCCCATACATTTGGAATGAACGAAGATACATCAGATGACTTAGAAAAACTTTTGAAATTGGAATCGTGCTTACAGAACAAAATGTTTTTAAATAAATTTATTTTACTTAACTGGGACGGGAATCATATTATTTTGTTGAGACTTGTATAATGTCCTGTGTTCGTTGTAGTACAACAACACTTACGTTAATATTACATGTGTTATTAAACTATACACCATTGAGGTCGGGAGCAATCCATCTGACGCATTTTGCAAACTCATGCATCAATACAAAATATTTTCCAATTTTTATAAATTGTTTTTGTAAACGCCTTTAATATTTTAAGGTATTATACCCTACAGTGCTATTCGTTTCAACATATACTAGTAAGCAATTTGGGACAGCCCCGTAAGCAGAAATTTCTTTCGATGGGGGCTGTTAGACAAGAAATGGTTTTGATACACATTATAAAGAGTGATTTTTTAATCGCAGTTTTTTTAAAAATCGAATAAACCATTCAAATTTGCATCTTATATTAAATATTTTTATTGGAATCGATAAATTGGCCTTTGCCATTTAATTTTTAAATATAATTTCATGTAAATATTGTCCGCGGCTCCGTTTCAAAATGTCCATTGGGAAGGTCTAATTTTTCGTCACTTTTTTGAGCATTTCGGTCTTTATTCACAAATAGCGCGTGTTATATTATCCTGTAAGGCTTCAATAGTGTTCGGCTTGTCCACATAGACTAACGACTTGACATAACCCCACAATAGATAATCAAAAGGCGTTAAATCGCAAGATTTTGGGGGACCGAATCGATAGATAAGTTGCCCACCAAATTCATCCCTCAACATATCCAGTGTGGCATGTTGCACCGTCGTGATGAAACCACTTGTCAACCAAGTTCAACTCAGCCAATTGGGGCAAAAAAAAAAATTCCTTGTGAGAACGGCGACGATTGACATTTCACAATCGTCATTAACACTGGTCGCTATGGCTGCAGTATTTTCTTCGGTACGCACTCTACGTATGCGAGTTGATGGTTTTATGTCCAACAAAGTAAATTTGGTACGAAATTTGGAGATAACAGCACGAATTGTTGATTCAGCAGGTCAATTATGACGACCATAAAATGGTCGTATCAAACGATGCACATTTCTCACAGAGCACGAATTTTGATAATAAATGTCAACGATTTGCTCGTTTGTTAGTCTTTCCATGATGAAATGGCAGAGTATACTGTACACTTTTCACTGTGACAGATGACGTTTGGACGCCATTACCAACCAGCGCTGTCAACCTGAAAAACTTAAATCTAAAAAAATCGCCCTATACAAACAATTTTGATGTAATTATTTTACCAACTAGCCTCTATAATACCATGCGGCGCTGAGGCGTAATTGGTATGAAGTTTCTTTGATATAGTAAATTAATTACTAATTTTTTTACTAATTTTACAACATAACATCCCAGCAAGCTAAAAGTTTCGACAATATCCGACATTACCAAATTATGTGCAATATCAAAATGCATACCAAATTTATTTTGTGTAACTGTTTGAGAGGATTTAATATTCCTTTTGGTCATGGATGAAACAATTCTTCGCATTGGTTTCTACGCAATTTTTGGATAATTTTTCGCTTTCTTAAATATTTTGCGTCGAATTTTATCTGTTTTTTCATAGGAATATCCACCGTCTCTCACCGGTGAGGATATTGCATGTTTGCAAAATAGTATCGACCGTTGCATTTATCTGGGTTATCTGCACCCGCAGTTAAGTAAAAAATGTCCGGTCTGTACTGTCCAGTCTGCAGCGCGACCAATCCCTCGAAGTATGGTGTATAAATCACAATTTGGTAGTAGCATAGCTGCGCAGCTCTCACCGGTGAGTTTGGCCGGTAGCGTGGGGATTAAACTGTGGTATAGAAATAGTCAAGGATAGAGGCGAAGACCAAAAAGTCTATCAAAAAGCAAAGAATAATGATTGTGACTCAAAAGATAACAGTTTCTAGCAAGGAAATCTGAAAATCTTATCAAAGGCATGTGGAGTATACTACCAGTGTAATCAGCAGACTTAAACGATAAAAGTTGTTGGTAAGGAAATCTGAAAGTCTGGTCAAAGGCCTATTGAGTGTACTGCAATTATAAAAGAGACCACATCTATAAACTTGCTAGTTTCGAATGTCAGCACAAGTGCAGATATCACGGTAATTATCAGCGATGACTTCGACATAATTATGAGAATGTATCAGTTATTAGACACAATTTGGATCAGAGAATGCATGACCGATGTTTTGGGTATAAAAATTCTGTCACTGCCTGACTGCTTCCGAGGGATCTGCGTTATCTTTAAAAAGTCAACCCTGAAAAGAGACATACTAGAACGAGCCAATTCCTAACCAACATTCGTAAAAAAAATTATAACTGATGACGAGACATGGGTTTGCGAGTTTGACATGGAAACCACTCAACGAGATTTGGAATCATGCCTTTCAACTGAGCGGAAACCGGAAAAATCACCTTAAAGTCGATCAAAAATCAAGATAATAGACGAAGAACCAGAAGATCAAACGGTAATTAAGGAATATTAGCTGGGCATTATGCAGCATTTGAGATAGGAAATTTATTGGAAGAGGTCAGATGTGTGTGGAAAGAAAACACATGGATTTTGCCCTTTGATTACTCACCATTTCACCAGGACATGAATGTATTTCTGGTCAAAAATTCAACAAAAATCATCGAACAATCGCCGTAACTTTTCCTCTTTCCAAAACTGAAACCAATACTTGAAAGCACCCGTTTCCAGTCGATAGAGGGATTTACAAATATGCTTGAAAAATGTTTTGATGATTGGCTTATTCTTCGATATACGAGCATTATTATTTCGGAGGGGATATACTTTGAAGGCGATAAAAGTCGCCATCAAGTAGGCCTTAAAATAATCATTTTTAGTTTGGCAAGTTCTGCCCCAAATTTATTATTCCATTTGTATTCCATTTCTATGTATATCAGAAATGCAATCAAATTTAATTCGTTGCAACAAGTGTTTGATTAAAACAAATGAATGCTTGAACTAGTATTCCATTCCCTTTTGAAATCCATGATTCTCTACATTTGCCAACAATAGATATTTTGTATTAGCAAACCAAAACATGAACTTTCTACGAAATCATTTGTTCTGCATAAAGTTGATGTTTTAAGCATGAGTTTCCATTTCGCTTCTATTTCACAACGATTTACTCACAATACTAAAGTAAATTCTCAAAACTGAAATGAAATTCAACCAAAGAAATGCTATAGAAATTTAGTCATACTGATACGGTGACCATACAACGATTTCAATTTTCGAAAATTGAATACTATAAATTGTATCAACGAATATGCATCTTAATTTCTTCAGCCCCTTTAATTGCTTATGGGAGAGGATTATGTAAATTCGATTTCGTTGCTTGCATACAATAAGCTTAGAACTTAGTAGATGTGTAGATATCCGTATGGCATTGTTGTGGTCCCTGGAACATGTTGCATTCTTCTTATGGTTGCATATGAAACATCCATGACAGTTTCTAATTTTCTTTGGTATGGCAGCATATACTCGTATGCATACATTTTGATATTAGGTATTCCATATGCAAATATCTGCACATATATGCATGTTATCCTAATGCAACATTAGTTATTTGTTGTAACAAAGTATCTAGCAATTTGTTAAAATGTCTTTGAACATAAATGCCAGTTTAGACATTGTCACATAAAATGTATTATTAATAATACTCAAGAAAAAATGTAGGTCAGAATAGTAAAAGGACTAAAAAAGTTTCCAGTAGAGACAGAGTATAAGTATGGAATAATAATGGGCTGCTAATAATTAGATACTACTTAGTTTGAATGCCTATATTAGGTAGGCCAAATAGTTGGCTTCCACTCTCAATTTCATGTTCATCAACTAAAAACTATCTGCATGTTGTAATCTATCGAACGCTTCAAAGTCATAACCAAACTTCTTTGGAAATAGTGAAGTCATTATTCAAAAACTTACCTACAAACAAAATCTTGTAAGATTAACAATCTTGACATAAGTTTTGTACATTTGCGTTTTGTATGAGATTTTAAATACGAGAGACAATCTGGTCTCTGATCGAATACGTAAAGAAAATTAGTCGTTAGCAGTTTTCCTCCTTTGGCAGGTCTCGCCTAATCTAACGTATAGATAGTGCCAGTACTTTGAAAAAAAAAATCATTTTGGTAAAACGTGGCAACCTTATAAATATGTCTCTTGGCTGCTTCGTTTGCGAATGTAAAATATTGGGTAGCAGAGTTTAAACGAGGCCGTACGAGTTACCAAGACGAATACACCGTAGTGGTCGATCAATTGAGGTGTCCACGTCAGGCACGATTAAGAAAATCCACAAAATGGTATTGGATGATTGTCGGTTGAAGATAAGAAAGCTGTGTGCAATACGAGTGCCGCGTTTGCTTTCAATAGAGCAAAAACAGCGCCGTGAAGATATTTCAATAGAGTGTTTGGCGATGTTTCACCGCAATAAAACCCAATTTTTGCGTTGTTTTATAATCATGGAAGAGACAACGGTCCACTACTCCACACCTGAGATAAAGGAGCAGTCAAAGTAGTGGACTGAAATGGGAGAATCGTGATCAAAGAAGGCGGAGACGATTCCATCCTCAAGGAAGATGAAGGCGCCTGATTTCTGGAACGCGCATGGGATATTTTTATTGATCATCTTTAGAAAGGAAAAAACCATAAACGGTGAATATTGTGCTAATTTATTGCAGCATTTAGGCGATGAAATTTTGGAAGAAAGGCCGCATTTGGCGAAAAAGAAATTATTTTTTCATCATGGCAATGTTCCAGTTCACACATCCACTATTGCTATGGCCACCATTGCTTCATCACGCAATTTATTCACCAGATTTAGCTCTCTAAGACTATTTTCTATTTCCAAACTTGCAACAATAGCTTGGAGGCAAAAGATTCGCCAACAATGAATAGGTGGAGTCTGCGGTTGATGGCTATTTTAAGGAGTTTGACAGTTCTTACTATGAACAGGATATAGAAGCCATTGAATATTGCTGGAAAAAGTGTATCAAGCTAAAAGGAGATTATGTTGGAAAATAAAGAAAAATTTTCGCAGCTTTTTCGTGTCTTCTTTGTTAGGTCTGCTAGCTTTGGGACCACCCTCGTAAATACATGTGCGGCAATAAGAACGATTCTCCCTGTATAGTGTACATTTGTAAGAACAACATATGCATCCCAATGTTAACAAACGGATGGGAGCAAAGCTGCACCCACCTCCAGAGGCGTGAGTTGATGCGTCACACCAGCTCATCGTCAGACTTATGAACCACGTAATATAGAAAACGGCTCTCATGTGAAAGGTGTTAAAAACCTTATTTTTCCAATGAAAAATCGATTTGTTTTATGAATAACAGTGGCCACACCTAAGACGCTCTCACGTTAAGGAGAATTTATTAGGGTGGTTCCCTCCCACAGCTAACAAATTAAATTGGAATTTATGTATAGCGCTCACATTTCAGTTAGTTGACTAATTAATAATACAGGCTATCCATTTAGTGGTTTTAAAACCGCTCGTCTAGCAAGGCTGTCAGCTGTTAAATACCAGTCATCTGAAGTGTTATTTATTTAGTGAAAGTTTTGCCATTTGCGAATATTGAGGGTTTAACAACCGAAGAATGCGTAAAAAATAGTTAAAACTTTCTACAAAGGTGGTGATTCAAATGTGGACTTTCAATCGAACAAAATTTTCTTCAGCGATGAAACTCAATTCTCACTCGGTGGTTACGTCAACAAGCAAAATTGTCGCATATGGAGCTCGAAGAACCCACAAGTGGACGTAGAAAAGCCGTTGCATCCAGAACAAATTAAAGTTTGGTACGCATTATGGTCTGAACATGTTATTAGGCCATATTTATCAAAAATGACGCTAGAAGAACCTCTGAAGAATCCAATTCAGAGGCGGTCATTTAAATGACATTGTATTTTGTAAATAATGGCAAGGACCAAACATTATAAAGAAATAAAAGTTTCATCGAAATCATAGCTTTATGTGTGTTTAATTTAACTTTATTTTTCGAGCCGAATCTGAAAATTGTGAATTTTTTCCCCTTGTGATGTTTATAGTATCGTGGATGACGCATCATTAAATAAGTGAGCGTTTGGTGAAAAGTGGCAACCTTATAAAACATGTTTTAAGTACAATCCGCCACGTTGTTTACTATTTTTATTTGAACTATCAAAGGTAAACGATCTCAGCGAATTTGTAGAGATGAAAAAAATTGGTCACCGTGCTACTCAGGGGGAGTCTGCCTCTTCATTTATGACTGGAACCTATTGGGTAGCAGAATTTAAACGAGGCCGTACGAGCTGCAAAGACGAACATCGTAGTGGTCGACCAATTGAGGCGTCCACGCCAGACACGGTTAAGTATATGCACAAAATAGTATTGGATGATCGTCGGCTGAAGTGCCACATATACATCGTGTATTGACCGAAGATTTGCAGATGAGAAAGTTATGCGCAAAATGGGTGCCATGTTTGCTTTCAATAGAGCAAAAATAGCGTCGTGGAGATGTTTCAGTAGAGCGTTTGGCTATGTTTCACCGCAACAAAGCCGATTTTTTGTCTCGATTTATAACCATGGATGAGATATAGGCCCACCACTTCACACTGAAGACAAAGCAACAGCCAAAGCAGTGGAATGGAAGCGGAGAATCGTGTTTAAAGAAGGCAAAGACGGTTCCATCTGCAGGCAAGGTCATGGCGTCTGTTTTTTAGATGCACTTGGAATTATTTTTATTGCTTATCTTCAGAAAGGGAAATCCATTAACGGCAAATATTATAGTAATTTATTGCAGCGTTTAGGTGATGAAATTATGGAAAAAATGCCGCACTTGACGAAAAAGAGAGTGTCATTTTATCAAGACAATGGTCCAGTTCACTCATTCACTATTGCGCGGTGGCTAAAATTAATGAATTAAAGTCCGACTTGCTTCATCACGCATCTTATTCGCCAGATTTAGCTTTGTCAGACGGACTCTTTTCTATTTCTAAAGTTAAAAAAATGACTCGGTGGTAAAAGATTTGCCAACAATGAATAGGCGGAGTCTGCGGTTGATGGCTATTTGAGTTTGAGAGTACTTACTATAAACGGGGTATACTTGGCGGCCGCACAAAGAGCTTAAAACCTGGGATGACTCTTTCTAATATCCAGTAACTACCACATATTCTGCTTTTAATTGACGGATATATGTCGCCCAATTTCGAACTTACCTCCTGGGCGGACGAACGAACCTAACCATGTTCGACATGTATTTATACGGAACATACTCGTATGTACTTTATGAGATCGCAAGCAGAATGGCTAAATGAGTATGACATCCATCCCATGGTGATGGGGGCACGAAAATCCATCAAGTTTGATGGGCAGAGTAAATGAAAAAGGAGTACCTGGGCTTCAAAGACAAACACAAGCAAAGAGGAAATAAACCCAATTTTAGGGGTTTTTTTCGATAAAAACTGGTGCTATGCTGACTTTTCGCTACGTAACCCAGTGTAAAGAAAAATTGAGTTTGGGAGGATGAAAACTGAAACTGATATGGATACTTATACCGACAGTAATAACACGCAGCAGAGTTCCATTCTCAAAATCTAGAATTCCAATGAAAAATGTCACTTCTATGGCTTTGTTAACCACAGAAATACTGCTGTAGATTAGTTTTACAGCTAATTCTACTTTGCCATAAGACGGGCTAAAGCCAAGGTGATGATGATGAATTCCAAATCGTCAAAAAGTGTTTAAATGTATAGTGGGGAGCTCTTCCGGATCGTTTCTAACAGCAAAAATAATTTGAATCAGTGAGGACCACAATTGTACTATGATTCATGATAATTCAAAAATTGTCTTTCATCGAACTCGAACCTATGATCATGTGAACGACATTTCCTTTTTCTAAACATCGTGCCACTGTACCCGTTACGGGTGCAATACACTGACACATTTATTTTCTTGAGCGAATTTATGCTAAATTTCAAACTGTCGTGCGGTGTCGTAATGGCAAACGGACATACCTGAGTTTAGGACTACTGATACAGCAACGTATGTATATGTATATGTAGTTACAAGCAAACCGTGTGTGTCTGTGTTAATATCCTTATGAATTTGCGAATGTGTCCCTCGATTGTTAGTTTTATAAATAAAGTAATTTTTATTAATCCAATTTCAAAGTACTGCCAGAAATTTGTGCCAGTTTGCTTATCCTTTTGCTGTGATGTTATTCAATTCTTGTCCAAAGTATGATAACTAACAAGAACAAACTCGATTACAATTACATTTTGAAAATTTTTAAAATACATAGCTTAGGTTTGCACAACAATGAAAACTGCTATTGTTGGATAGACATTTCGACTATTAGCATGACAAAGTGCTTAAACAAATTAAAACTTGAGATAAGGATGTTCTAAAATATAAATGTTGCAGCCAAGCAACAAGAAAACATGTTGTAGGAGGGCAAGAAAAAAAGAAAGAAAATAAAACATATTTTCCTAAATTGTTTGAGATGTATCTTAACAAATCTGTAGCAGAAAAGAACATAAAAACATCCTTAAACCGGCACGAAAAATGAAATAAACATAATAATAAATTGTTAGCAATTGTAAATTGAGTATAATAAAATAGCTAAATGAGCTCCCCAATCAAATATTCAGGTACCCAATAGCAACTACAGCAGCACAGCCATATATTGAGCTTTATTCGGTGTATTCGTTATCTTCACTTCAACGTACGTGGGAGGGAATATAGGTTGAATTTTCATTTTCGTGCTTTTTATGGCCGTTATTAGAAGAAAAGTTTAATGTGAAAAGCATGATGTTCCAAGCATAATAAACGAGAAGAAAATTAAAAATACATATAATAAAATGAACCAGCATTATCTTTATTGCATTTATGTAGCCAAACATATCGTACAGCAGGCAGAGATAAACATTTCATGGCTAAACGATTTTGAAAAAAAAAAACCGAATGCAAGAAGGTCGTTCGTCAGGGCCAATTCAGATACTTCATATGGTTACGGCTTCACAAAAATGTGCTAAAAATTATGTTGATGGGGATGATCGTGTCTTTTGATGACGTACAGGGATACTATCATCTGCATTGACTTAAGATGTCTGTGAATAGCTCAGATAATTTGTGTAAGATTTGTTATTAAGATTTTGATTTTTTTGTTATTTTGCGTCACAGTTGGATGTGATAAGAAGATGTTGTAGTGCGGACTGAATTTTCTCAATTTACCATTAAAATCTCTTAGAGCAATGAGAATGTCGTGTACAGATCAACTGTTCCTTTTTTCTTATTATACGTACACCGATCAATCAATCAGTTATATAACCTAACACGCAGTAGGTAATGTCTAAAGTATCAGATGTTTTTTGAACGCATGAATTTCAGGGCTTTTTCTTACGTCGATTGAGCAATATCTGTCTGTCTGGCTGTTAGACACAATAACTGCAGTAAATCTTTAAACTCTTTAAAATTCGGCACAACCTAATATTTTGTTTTGACACAGTGGAAGAATGTACGAGGTGTGTTCGAAAAAAGAGGTAAATTTTTATTTTTCTCAAAAAATTTTTATTTATTCATCAATTTCTATTTTAACTCCTTCCAAGTAATCTCCCTCAGATATAATACACTTGTGCCAGCGGTTTTTCCAATCCTCGAAGCAGTTTTGATACGCATTTTTGGTATGTCCTTGAACTCTCTCAGCGATGCGGTTTTTATCCCCTCAATCGTCGCAAAACTTATATAGATTTAAAGCGGTTGGTAGAACTTAGAAAAAAAAACCGACCGCGGTTGTTCCTCTTACACCTCCCATAAAAATGATCAATTTAACCATAATTTTTTATTACATTCATCTCTTTTATTTATTTACACTAAATTTAACCAGATTTGGTACACATCGAGAGCCAACGTGCCCGTTTTGGTCCCTCCTATGCAATTTTGACTGATGTTTTGAAGTTCAATTTGATTTTCAATATTCTCTTTAAAATTTGTGGCCAGTAGTTTGCAGAGTAGCTAAATTTTATATTTTTGCTGCGAGGGTGGTCCAAAAACTAGTCGAAAACCTAACAAAGAAAACACAAAAAAATTTTTCTGTATCCTGTTTACAGTAAGAATTGTCCTTAAAATAGCCATTAACCACAGATTCCACCTCTTCACCGTTGGCAAATCTTTTATCAACCAGCCAATTTTCAATCTGGCGAATAATGTGCGTGATGAAGCAATTCAAGATTTGCTCACTGTTTTCTTCAATTACCAACGCAAAGTGCATCAGGAGTTCTTACCACAAGGTCGTACGGTAAATAAAAAGTATTACCTTGAAGTTATGCGCCGTTTTCGTAAAGCAATACCAAAAAAAACTTCGGAATTGTGAAAAAAAATTAATGGCTTTCACATCATGATAATGCACCTGCTCACTCATCTTACCTATAGATTGTGAGAGATTATTTGGCCAAAAACAACACCGTTATCATGCCTCAGCCACCGTATTCACCAGATTTGGCCCCCTGCGACTTTTTCCTGTTCCCAAGATTGAAGAGATCCATGAAAGGACGGAGATAAAAACCGAATCGCCGAACATGCGAAACACTTGTCTTATTTATGCTTCTCACAAACAAACTGAACGTGCTATATGGACAAACCCAACCAACATAAATGTACGTAGTCCGCGAAGTTTGAAAATTGCCCTTATTTTTTGAACACACCTCGTACATTCCAAAATTATCTCATGAACCTGTTCTGCAAGATGGTATCAATGCTCTCGTAATCTTTAGCAAACAGCTTAGCGAACCTCTGGTCGGTAAGCAATTTTGCAATGCAAAAATTAAATGACTTAGCTTGCAGATAATTTGAATTTTAGTGAAAGCTTTGCCATTTAAGAATATGAATCTTCTAAAGACCGAAAAACGCATAAAAATAGTTAAAACTCGCTACAAAAGTGGTGATTCAAACGTGGGCACTTTTCGCGCATTGGCAAGATTATAAAAAAAATTTGAAGAGACTGGAAGCATTACAGATGTGGTCAGGCCTGTGCATCATCGCAGTGTATACACTGTCCAAAATATCACTTATGTTAGGGAAAATGTGGCGTATAATTCAATTTCCAATTCAGAGCGCTGTGGCTATATCTGTGGTCACAACCTGTAACAGCCTAACTCGAGTTAGGACACAATTGAGTTATTAGCAACATCGTATTCAGCGTATCTAAATTTATTTGCTATAAAAATTTTCATCTTTGTATCTCTTCTAGGAAGGCAATTAATCCTAAAAAACCTAATAGTTTAAGTTATTTTTCTAAATGACTGTTTTGACATAACTGCCTAAGTCAATTTAGGATTACAACAAATATAAACATTATTTTTTCATCATTGCCTAAATCAATTTAAGTCGTTAATCCAAAAAAATAAAGAAACAATTTTATTTTCCTAACTTGAGTTAAGCTCTTATTCCGAATTACAATTTCGTTTTTTGATCAACATAAATTGAGTTAAGGTCCTTCTCCAAACTTAAAGTTTTTTATTTAATCTGGAATAATAGCCTAACTCAACTTGAACTTTTTGACTTTCTTTCGTTCAACAATTCATAAGAGCCTAAGTGTCTTTTTCGATAATATCTTTTGACTGCGAGAATAAACAACTATTTTTTGTTAACAACTAAGTAAAGAAATTCGTTTCCTTGGAATTTGTAGCAAAGTTTTCCAAAAAACACCTTCTCCTGATTTTCAGTGAAGATTCAAAACTTTAAACTCCTGCACTGAAAATATTGAAAAACAGACTTAGGCTGTTATGGGTTGTGACCACAGATATAATAACCAACTTTTTTTGGGGCCCGCAATTGAAGATTATGAACTTGACGATATGTGGTTTCAACAAAACAGTGCGTCGAGCTACATGACACGTTTGATGTTGGCTTCATTGCATGAGAAGTTTTCAGAAAGCGTAATTCCACGGTTTGGCGATATCAATTGGCCACAAAGATCATGAAGTTTGATGCCGTTTGACAATTTTTTTGTGGGGACGACGACAAAGGCAATGTTTACACGGATAATCCCCAAAAGTTGGAGCATTTGAAAACTAAAATTCGTCAAGTTATCGGCGAGATAGCACCGAAATGTGCGAAAAAGTGGTTGAAAATAACCTCAAAGGGATCCACTGCAGCAACGAATCCAGAGGTGGTTATTTAAAAGACATTGAATTTCGTACATAATAGCAAAGTCCAAGCTTTATAATGAAATAAAAATTTCATCAAAATCATGGCTTTATGTGCTTTTTATTTAACTTTACTTTTGAAACCGAAAAATGGATAACCCAGTACTTATCAAAAACTAATATGAAATCACAATCAAACCACATTTGCTAAGAAGTTTTTGCCTTGCTCTCGTAATTGTGTAAAAAGTTGAGTTCATCGCAGATAATGCTGTTTTAATTAACTCAGAAAATCATTATCATTCGCAGTTAATACTTACAAGTACTAATTCATAGATCATTTAAAATAATTGCGTTAAGTTAAATTACATTTTGCCGGACGTTATAATTTGCTGCACTATTCTCCCTCAATATGAATACAAGAGTTTTATGAAAATGTATATAAGAATGATTCGTTCTCCTTATAACTGTTGATGATTTATCATTTAATTTATTAACAGGCATCTCTACGGTTGTTTTTCCGGTCACCACAATCGTTCTTGGAGTCGAAAGTAGGCTAATACTTGAAAACGAGCATAAAAGCATCGCAATTCATTTCTTGTCAAAAATGCAACGCAAAAAAAATCATCTCAAGAAAAACTAGCAAAAAGATATCATAATGACGAAAACAAGGATAAAAACTTAAACAAAACTCAAACGTTTTTCTTAAACTTATAAGAATATTACATGTCTTAAGCGAAGATTACGAGAATATTTTCTTATAGAATGCCTATCAGTAGCATAGAACAAGTAGGAAATATATGAGTGTCTGAAAATGCAAAGGAAAAAAAAAACAGTATTAAAGGAAGCAATAAAAAGGGCAGGAGATACTCTTTAACATTGGATTATATAAAGTATAGTAAAAAAATCTAAAGTATATTATAAAAATCTATAAAACAAAACCCACAAGATATATTTACCAACTCATATTACGAAAGACTGGCGTGCGAAAATTTGCACAGAGGATGTGAGATGTCAAAATTTCTACCGTGCTGATTAAGAGAATCCTAAATCAAGGCTGTGGCCGCTGTACGCTATCAGTAATTTCATACAATTTTACAAACACAAGAAGGGTACTAAATTTGACAGAATTCAGAAAAATTGCATATGGGTTAAATCGATCATTTGTAAATCAATACAATGGGCAAAAATGCAAAATGCAGACTGATGATTCGAAATTGCAGAAGAAAGATTGAAATTCGGAAAATCTAACCATTTGTATGGGAAGTACCAGATGGAATGCACTCCGTTATAATCCTAAGAGTCTGACCAGCGCTTAACTTGTTCCAAATTTGGCTAAATTTAGCTAAGAATATATAAGCATTTGTACGGGAAAATGATAAAACGCCAAGTTCACAGAGAATTATAAATCGATACGATGGGCAAAAATGAATGCTACTGCAGCCTGATAATTAGAAGGGAAGGGAAGGGAAAGGAAGGGAAAGGAAGGGAAAGGAAGGGAAAGGAAGGGAAAGGAAGGGAAAGGAAGGGAAGGAAAGGAAAGGAAAGGAAAGGAAAGGAAAGGAAAGGAAAGGAAAGGAAAGGAAAGGAAAGGAAAGGAAAGGAAAGGAAA
>JAHXMU010000019.1:1410566-1438602 GCA_019455685.1 Philornis downsi
GAAAGGAAAGGAAAGGAAAGGAAAGGAAAGGAAAGGAAAGGAAAGGAAAGGAAAGGAAAGGAAAGGAAAGGAAAGGAAAGGGAAGGGAATAGGAAGTAACGGAAGGGTTGCCCGCCGTTATAATTCTGAGATTCGACTTTGACAAAGCCTTAAATTTGGCCTCATTTAAAGCAATTGCGTAAGAGATGAAACTAAGCATGTACGAGGAGTTAATGGAACTAAGAAAATTAGCCGGCCTAAATCTAAATCATCTACCATCGAGCCATTTTTTCGCGTTTGGTAATAGAAAACAGTCTAAGGAAGCTAAATATGGCGAATAAAGTGCGTGATGAAGAAATTCGAACTTTAAGTCATTAATTTTGGCCATCGCAACAGTGGATGTGTGGACTTGAGCATTATCTTGATGAAATAACACATTCTTTTTCGCCTTTTTCCGTAATCACGTAAACGCAGCAATAAATTAGAACAATATTCACCGTTAATAGTTTTTCCTTTCTGAATATAATCTATATAAATAACCCCATTCTCATCCCAAAAAACGGAAGCCATGACCTTGCCTGAAGATGGAACCGTCTACGCCTTCTGTTTACAAAATTCTTCCATTCCAGTCCACTGATTTGAGTATTCCTTTGTCTCAGGTGTGAAGTGGTGGACCCGTGTCTCGTCCATAGCAATAAATCGACGAAAAATTCGGGTTTATTGCGGCGAAACACCGCGAAGCACTCTACTGAAACATTTTCTGTTTTTGCTCTATTGAAAGCCAGCAGGGCACCCATCTTGCGCATAGCTTTCTCATCTTCAAATCTTATATCAACATACGTTGTATATCACTTTTTTGAAATGTCCATCATTCCAGCTAGCTCACGTTCCTTCAGGCGATCATCCAATACCCTTTTCTGGATATTCTTAACCGTGTCTGGCGTGATGACCTCAATTGGTCGACCACTACTGTGTTCGTCATGGCAGCTCGTACGACCTCGTTTAAATTCTGCTACCCAATATTGTGCGGTAGTAAATGAAAGAGCAGATTCTTCCAGTGTAGAATCTAGCTCGGCTTTAATATTGCTTGGACTGAGACCTTTTAAATGGAAATATTGTATTACAAAATGAATGTTGTGACCAATTTTGTCCATGTTTACAAAAGCACTGATATTCTTTTAACTTCGATAGCTCAAATAAAAATACTAAACAAAGTAGCGCCTTTAAACTTAAAACATGTTTTATGAAGTTGCCATTTTACACCAAAATAATTTTTTCAAAATACTAGCACCATCTTTATGTCAGGTCGTCCAGTTTTGGGACCGGCCGCGTATTTCTAATTGGGGTCTGATTTATCGTCTTCAAATTCTACGACACAAATAATAAGTATTTTCACAAATAAAAACCTTGGGGGCCACAGTATTTCCATGGAAAATTTAAAATGTATTGGAGAAAGTTTTCATTTTCCTTACTTTATATTTGTCACGTAGAACACTTTCGCTTAAATGTGACATCACATCCCGACTTTAATCAACACTGCCAGTGGCCCAGAATGCTGCCAACTTACATCGAATTCATAGATGACTTGAATACCTCTTCAACACTGAGCTAAACGAAACAGAACGTATGTAAACTCGGTTGTGCCCCAATGTCGGGACATAGATGTGTTCTCTATGATTAGGATCTCATTTGTGTCTATTACAAAAATAATTAAATTATGATAACTTCTTTGTATTCATGCCATCATCGCCTTTTTAGTGCTTATTCATACCACTAATTTGTAGCTAATGAGGGGCAATTCCATTCTATCTACACTTCTATTGTTGGAGGCTGCCATTGCTGCATAAGAAGATGCTGGCATGTTGAGTGATGTCAATGTGTAATGTTGAAGAAAAGAATACAAAAATTGAAAAAAAGAAAACCAACAAATTAATTGATAAATTTATAAAGACTTCCAAACAGATCGGAAATTATATCATTTTCGCATTCAACTCATTACCTCAACCAATTCTATAGTGTGCGATTCGACATTAATTTGTCTTCTTCATTAATGATTTGTGTTTAGCTGGTGAAAAAGTGGTGAGATTTCCTCTGAATATGTATTTTTTTATTATTATTAAACACTGCTGAAAGTCATAAGGCGGCATATCACGGAATCACGTAAATGACCAAAACAAATGACGTAACCAAAATGGCAACAAATCACCGCGTTATTATAATTTAAAAAAATTTCAAAGAGGTAGATCAGCGATTTTTGGATTTTTTGAGAAAATATTGAGCACAATACTCAGGTGCCTTCTTTTGTGCCTTATCTAAAAATCTGATTTTCTCAAATTTGTGAATATTTCATCTTGCATAGGATGTACTAAAAGGAACAGTTTTAGAATCGTGGAACATATTTCTATTTTAATGTGAATTAATTAAGTTGAAAACACAAAGCTTCTCTGTTTATAGTAAAATTATTAGGTAAGTAACTAAGTTCCCGCTATTTGCCAATAGATGACACCAGCTGTAAGTGCTAGTCGATTCTGCCATAACCTAAACGTCATGAGCCAAGCTTAGGTATATGCCGATTGACATCATAGTTTTTCTCTTGACATCATTGACATATGATTTTCTCTTGACACCATATCCTTTTGGTTGTGTGAGTATGTATGATTTTGTGCCAAATAATCGTCATATGCGGGAAGTAGTGATTTTCAAAACGTTTATGGAGAAACAACGTGTCGAAATTGGTTCCGTTTCTTTAAAGAAGGTGATTTTGATGTTGATGACCGTTCGCGAGAAGGAAGACGAAAAACCTTCGAAGACACTGAATTGACGGCATTGCTTGATGGCGATCCGTGTCAAACGCAGATATAGCTTGCTTCAGTAATAAAAGCTATCCGCCAAGCCATTTTCAAGCGATTGCATGCGTTGGCAATGATTAAAACCAAGGAACTTGGGTTTTTTATGAGTTGAAGCCAAAGAACGTTGAGCGCCGATTTTTCGCCTGTGAAAAACTGCTTCAACTACAAAAGAAAACAAGGGGTTTTTTCATCGTATTGTAACGAGTGATGAAAAATTTGATTCATTCCAGCAATCCAAAGAAAGGAAAGTCATGCTTCTGCGTCGTTGGCTCAAACAAATATTCACGCTGCGAATATGCTCGGTGTCTGGTGGGATCAGGTCAGTGTTATTTATTACGAGCTGTTGAAACCAAGCGAAACCATCACTGAGGATCGGTATCGACTTCAATTAATGCGATTGAGCTGAGTTCTGTGTGAGAAACGTCTACAATACGCGGAGAGTTACGAAAAAGTGATTCTTCAGCATGACAACGCTTGGCCTCACGTGGCCAAGCCCGTTAAAACCTACCTGGAAACGCTGAAATGGTAAGTCTTACCCCATCCGCCATATTCTCCAATCATTGCGCCGTCCGATTATCACTTGTTCCGTTCGATGGCAAACGGTCCGGCTGACCAGCAGTTCCACTCATTTAAAGACATCAAGAAATTGTTAGATTCGTGAATAGCCTCAAGAGATGAACAGGTTTACCGTGACGGAATTTGAGCTTTGCCAGGAAGATGGGAAAAAGTAGTAGATAGCGATAGGCAATATTTTCAATAAATCATTTTTAAACATGTTTTCATAATATAGTTGAATTTGTATAAAAAAAAAAAACAGCGAGTACATAGTTGCGCTGCTAATACTTGTTCTAGAAAATGCTAAAACATTAACGATCTTGTTAGTACATACACTTAGAGAAATTACACTAATATACATTTACTACACAGTGAAGACTTTTTTGGCATAGGTGAAATATACATCACTGTGTACGTTAAGTTGTTGCCATTTTGAAGGTAATTCAATATAATTCTCTCTCATAAAAAATATCGTTCGTAACAACAAAAGAAAAAAACAGGAATTGTCGATTTTTACAAATTTGAGGCTTGTGGCGAATTTTTTAGCAGAAATAATTTCCCCCAGAATAATTTTCCCCACAGACAGTAACAGATGGTAAACGTTTGATACCAGGTCTAGGCTCTAAGGCAGATGCATAAGAAACTTTCAGTCAAACTACCGTAGCTTCTGGCGAGTCACTATCGATGTGGGTGACTTAGCGTTATCCTTAGCAATTCCTCCCCTATTGCCCCAAACTAATCGCTTCGAGACCGCTTCTTGCTTCCTTCAGAAGATCTAATTGTTGACTGTGCAGCCTCTGCCATAATTCGACCACAACTGTTTTCGCTTGATGTTGCCGTAAGTGTCCTGATTTTCAATACTACTCAGCATCCACTTCAGAAATAGGTCAATTTTATTACAATTCAACAGCAATTCAATTAGAATGGTTCGATTTAGGTTCATTTAAAGTGATTGTATAGCTTTAATAGCAGGGTGGCTCGAAGTAGCCATTTGAGTTTTGAAAAGAGAAAAATGCAAACCGGAGCCATATCTTGGTTACTAGATGATGCTTGTTGAGTTTTCGCCCAGAGGTTTGTTCTTAAAGATAGCCTTACGAAACAGTGCTCTACCGTGATCCAAAAACCATAAGACTTCTTTCCAGAAATCTGTTTTTTTGCTATCTCAAAGGCAACAGACAACATTGTCATGGCTTTGATTGTCTTTGAGGCACAATCATTTAGAAATCGCAATTCCAAAGCTTATTCTCTGGTCTACTCGCACATGTCATACTCTTAAACCTGTGTCTCATCATCAGTGTTAATGTGTTCAGTTTTCTAAAATAATCGAGCGGCAGCGCATTTCATATCCATACAATATTGTAAAATAGTACGAATTAACGCGTGCAACATAAAAATCTATCACTCAAACTTAAGTAAGGATTTGGGGCCACCATTTTCCATTGCTCGATGTTAACTTCAGTTAAAGACGTTTATTGTCGAAAAGAGCGAGGCTGTTCTCATATCCATCCATGTTTTTTATAAAGTTGATTTACAGTAAGCTTCCCGTAACATTTTCGATTTGAAGTATAAAAATTTAAGATAAATTTCAAAACATAAGTGAGATAAAAAAAACTCGAAACACATTTGAGATGAACTAGTAAATTTAAGTACTGCAAACAAACTAAATGACAAATTTTTAACAAACTTCAATTCCTTTTCATTTCTTTTACGAGTTTTTATGGACATCCTACATCCTACAGACTAAGAATTGACATAACATATTTCAAGAAAGTTATGTAAGTATCTGAATTATGTTATTTTAAATATCTAAAAAGTAACAGTTTAAAGTTATTTCTAAACATACAACACTCTAGGTATTGAATTGGGTATTCATTTCTTGCAATCCCATTTAGGATATTGAATTAAATATATCAGCGATTCAAAGCACTACTCGTACGCTGGGCATAATTTGTGGAATGACGGGTTACATTAAATATATAATGATATCTGAGTGATCTCGGCGGAACATAAAACGGTATAAGCGACAATAATTCAGAACCATCAATTACATCAGCAATTATATCGAATACAAAAAACAAGGTGTGACAAATACGGCGATATTGAAATGGCTATGAGCCTAGTAACCAGCATCTGGATATATAAGGAGGCACAAAATCACCAAAGTTAATTGAAGAGAACAAATTTCAGAAAGACCCGCTGACTTCTTTCTATGCGTGATATATTGACTTGGCAAATGGGACTCCAAACAATGGAGACATATTCCAACTTTGATCTAACACAGGAAGTATACACTATTTTTAAGGTATGTGGATCAGTGAAATCGGGGATTTTTTTCTAATATACGCTAGTATGGAATAAGCTTTAGGGATAATATAGAGCGTATTTCCACATCAACGTCAACTTTATTAATCCCCTTCAAAAGTACAAAGTTGATCTATTTATACTAAAATTACTTATGCTAGAAAATGCTACAATATTTCAGAGAGAACATATATTTACATAATGGTTTCAACAAAGACAAACATATTTACAGAATAGTGTTGTATATCACAGACTTAATTCTAGAATGTTCTTATTTACATAACAAGTGAAAAGGAGATAACAATAGACTATATAATGGGAGTGAGAGAAACAAACACAACTTATTGTCGTAAACGTAATTCTAGAAAAGTCCCACCCACAGATAAAGAGGGAAAGAGATTACATACTTATGTCATACTTAAATGTTCTGGGAGCAGCTATGATGATCTTTCTAGAATATACACTTAGAGAAATTACACTCACATACTACATATGCGAGGTGAAAGTCAGTGCCGCATCAAAAACATCACCTACATCCATTTCCATCATTTCCATCAGTAGGGAGGAGCCTGTAATCACCAATTTTGAAAACCAGTTGAATTGGGTCACGAGGCCTTGAACATGAAATATGGACACATTTTGATAGACTTAATGAAAGTATGTTTATGGAAATCAGTTTGAAAATCTAGAGCCTCAAAAATATTAGAAATTTTGTGATATATTTTTAAGTCATCTGTATATAAAAGAAAATTTTCTCTTTTAAAACAGTTAGAAATATCATTTATAAATAAATTAAACAACCAAGGTCCCAAAATACTACCCTGCGGCACGCCAGATGTTTGAAAATATGGAAGAGATTCATAACTACTAATATCAACTTTGCATATTCTATTTGACAAATACGATTTTAAACACTTTAACAGCAAGGAATGAAGTTTCATAGAGTGCAACTCAGCACAAAGCATACTCTGAGATAGTTTATCAAATGCTTTGGCGAAATCGGTGTAAACTGTTTCAACTTAATGTCCAAGTTCAAATGATGCCATACAATATTCTGTGAAAATGTTTAAATTTGTTGTGGTAGATGTACCTGGGTAAAATCTATGCTGAGGTGAGACCTTCGCTTCAATACAGATGACAGTTGTACCAAGTCGGTGAGTAGAAGATTTTAGGCAATTCCTGTAAGAGAGCTTTTGAAATAGGAAAATCCTGTAACTAATTTTGAGAGAATGCATACTTTGGTTATGTGGACTTTTTCAAGTTCAACAGATAGTTTTCATGAGGGAAAATAAATGTGTTTGTTTTGTAGCTCTCAATTATTTGAAGATTTACATATATTAAGACTACAAAGTTTTCTAACTTGGACTTTAATATTATTCATTTCAAAATCGTAGTGCAATTTTAAACTAACGGAGTTGGTACAGAAAAATTTTAATTTCATTTGTGAAATCCTCCTGTTCCTATTAGTCGATTCCGTTTTCATTACATCAAGCAAAAACTGTAACTCCTTGTTTCTATGCATTTGTTAAGGAAAATCGTAAAATATGCCCTTCCTTAGTTTACCTCTTAACGTTATCTTTATCTTACATTTCCTCTACTTCTGTCCACACACACACACATTGACATCACTGGCCGACAGCAACGACGGTAGAAACACTGAACGTACATATTATGATGATTATTACATTTTTTATTGTCCTCATAACAAGTTTTTCTTAGTCTTTATTGCTTATAATGACTTCCAATAAATTAGTTGTCTATGTCCGAATTGGATTGGAGGTGTCCACCAGGACAATGCTGAAATGATTGAAAACTGAAATAGACATCATACATACTAATAAGTCTCCGAGGGATTACAAGGGCAACAGCTACGTTACACATCAACTATGACAATGTGCAAATGTACGAGTATGATTGCCTATAACGTAGATGTATATAATTGGTTTTTTGTGTCCTTTGTTTGTGTCCATCCCCAAATCAAATGTTTTCAAAAATTCAGCAATCTAAAGTTTGTGGGCAGTGTCGATAATTTGTGTAAATACATTTGGGCTTAAAGTGTTAATTAGTTGTAAAATGTTATATTAAAAGTTTAAAGTTGGTCAATGTGATGCATTAAGAAATTTTTCACGCTTAAGGTAATATTTACTGTGCCAACAAACACTTTAGTGTAGATTAAATAAGGCCTGAAAACTGGAGGTTATTTTTTTGGTTTGTTAATTAAATAAATATAACACATTCAGTTTTACTTTATGTATTTACGAGAATAATCAGGATTTTGTTATGAAGTTCGTCAGAAAACTACCTGGCGCAGTTGGAAGAACTATAAGAGGTGTGATCAAAAAATATCCGTTAATTTCAAATTTCGTGAGTTACGTATGCTCAATTTTCTTATTTTATTTCTGTTATGTTGGTACACATGTCTGTCATATATGTTGACAATATCAGCCATTTTGGATTGTCAGTTTGTTTTTGTCAGATAAAAGTTAGTCGTGTTTTGGTGTGCTATTCCATTTTTTACTATTCGAAAAAATGGATCAAAGAAACTGTATTAAGTTTTGTGTAAAAAATGAAATTAAATGTGCAAGGACATTTGAAATGTTGACTGTGGCGTCTGGCGAGTCTACTATGAGCAGAACACAAGTTTAATTGTGGTATAACCAGTTTACGGAAGGCCGAGAAGTTATCAATGACGATGCTCGTCCTGGTCGCCCGAGCACGTCAACAACCGATGAAAACATTGAAGCAGTGAAGAAAATGATTTTGGATAATCGTCGAATCACTATTAGAGAGGTTGTTGATGATGTTGGCATATCGTTCGGCTCATGCCAAGTAATTTTTACCATTGTTTTAAGTATGAAACATGCGGCAGCGAAGATTGTTCCAAAATTGATAAATTTTGAGCAAAAACAACGTCGCAAGGACATCGCTCAGGAGCTGTTGAACGTCGTAAACGACGATTCGGATTTCCACAAAAAGGTCATAACTGGTGACGAATCATGGGTATATGACTATGACATTGAAACCAAAGCCCAATCATCCCAATGGAAACGTTCAGAAGAGCCAAGACCGAAAAAAGCACGTCAAGTTCGGTCAAATGTGAAGGTTTTGCTCACT
Source organism: Philornis downsi (assembly GCA_019455685.1). Lineage (NCBI taxonomy): Eukaryota > Metazoa > Arthropoda > Insecta > Diptera > Muscidae > Philornis > Philornis downsi. The sequence continues at coordinate 1,419,365 of JAHXMU010000019.1, forward strand.
GTTTTCTTCGATTGCAATGGCGTGGTGCATCATGAATTCTTGACACAAGGTCGTACGGTCAATAAGGAATACCACCTTGAAGTTATGCGACGTTTGCGCGAAGCAATTCATCAGAAATGCACTGAATTGTGGAAAACCCAATCATGAATTTTGCACCAGGATAACGCACCAGCTCACACATCGATGCTTGTGCGTGAGTTTTTGGTCAAAAACAAAACCGCAATCATGCCTCAACCACCATATTCATCGGACTTGGCCCCCGCTGACTTTTTCCTCTTCCCAAAAGTGAAGACACCGATGAAAGGAAAGCATTTTGCAACGATTGAGGAGATAAAAGAAAAATCGAAACAGGAGCTGTTGGCGATACCAAAAAACGCGTTTCAGAAGTGTTTCGAGGATTGGAAAAACGCTGGCATAAGTGTATTATATCTGAAGGGATTACTTTGAAAGGGACAAGATAGTTATTGATGAATAAATAAATACTTTTTGAAAAAATTTAAAATAACGGTTACTTTTTGATCACACCTCGTATATAGGTGTGCAACTAAGTTCTTTTCGTTTTTTTATAAAAGTGTAACTTTATTATAAAAACATGTTTATAAACGTTTCATTGAATGCAAAGCCCACCGTTGGCAACTAGCTTTTGCCATCTTTCTGGCAAAGCTCAAATTCCGTCTCGGTGAAACTCTTTATCTTTTGAAGCTATCCACGAATCTAGCCAATCCTTGATGTCGTCATATAAGTGGAAATGCTGATCAGTCAGACCGAGTGCCATCCAACGGAACAAGTAAATATCGGACTGTGCAATGTCTAGAGAATATGGCGGATGGGGTAAGACTTCCCATTTTAGCGTTTCCAGGTAGGTTTTAATGTGTATGTAGGTTTTGTCGTGCTGAAGAATCACTCTTTCGTAGCTCTCCGCGTATTGTGGGCGTTTCTCGCTCAGAACTCGGCTCAATCGCATTAATTAAAGTCGATACCAAGCCTCAGTGATGGTTTCGCTTGATTTCAACAACTCGTAATAAATGACACTGATCTGGTCCCACCAAATACAGAGCATAACTTTCGCAGCGTTAATATTTGGCCGAGGTGACGACGTAGAAACATGACCAGGCAGCCCCCATTATTTTCCTTCCTTTGAATTAATGTAATGAATCCAATTTTTTTTATCACCCGTTACAATACGATGAAGAAAGCCCTTCCTTTTTATCGCTGAAGTAGTTGTTCACAGGCGAATAAACGGCACTCAACGTCTCCTGGCTTCAATTCATAAGGAACCCAAGCTGCTTGCTTTTGAATCATTCCCAATGCATGCAATGGCTTGGAAATGGCTAACTCCTAATACAGAAGCAAGTTCGACCTGCGTTTGACACGGATCCCCATCAAGCAGTGCCGTCAATTCAGTAGTGTCGTCGAACGTTTTTCGTCTTCCTTCAGCCGAACGGTCGTCAACATCGAAATCCCCGTCTTTAAAGCGATGGAACCAATCTCGACACGTTGTTTCACTTTAAGCAGCTTCTCTGTAAACGTTTTGAAGCTCTCGATGAGCTTTAGCCGCCGTTTTCTTCGATTGAAAGAAGAAAATCAATACTTCCAATACTACTAGTCTTGGTTCATGACGTTTAGATTATGGCAGAAAGAAAATCAATACTTCCCGCATATAATTATTTGGCACAAAATCATACATATTGACACAACTAAAAGAATATGACGTTTAAAGAAAATCATTATTGTGCAAAGGCGGTATGTTTATCATATGCCTAAGCTTGGTTCATGACTTTTAGATTATGGCAGAATCGACTAGAACTTACAGCTGGCGCCATCTATTGGCAAACAGCGGGAACTTAGTTGCGCACCTAATATTTTTCGGAGTTCGTCCATATCCTGTACAGATGTATTGATTCAGAGCAATTGTCGTATTTAGTAGATATGTTATGAAATTAATTACGGTTGTTTTCTGTGGAGCTCTAGGCGTATTGAAGAACGGATAACAGAAATGTTTTTTTTTTTTTTCTTTGCGTAATTACTTTTGATTGACCAACAGTGGTTGAAATTGCGATGGGTTTCCCTTACACTTTACCAAATTCTGCAAATTCTCATAAAATTACTGAACATGAGAATAAAATTTTAGCAACGACATTTTTTATTAGAAAAATTGATGGCGGTAATTGATTCGATAAATCGAATGGGGATTTAACAAAAACCGTGTTACCTCTAAAACATGGCATGAAAATGTTCGATGTTTTTCGGACGTTGCAACTGTTTATTCAGCAGTACAGAGTACACTGTTGTAGGACCATCGAAGATCACGAGAACTCTCAAAGTTATCGTGTAAACTAATTCGTCAACAGGAATACACCCCAACTCATAAGACCAAAAACCTTCAAGAGTTGTCGAAATATAATATGCGAACACCATTTAGACGGATTATTGGCCGTCTGTTAATCGTATCCTAAATCCTCCAGGCTCTAAAGCGAGCGCTTGTGCGATGGCTGGTTATTCAAAGGCTGTAATGCGTACTGCGGTGGACGGCTGGCCGGTCAGAGCAATAAGTATGAAACTAGAACAGAAACTTCAGTCAGGCGAACTTAGATGCACAAACATTCATCCAACGGTTTATTATATTGATGAAATAGTTTGCGAGTTGCTAGAAGGGGAGTGGTGCACATTAGGCAACCAATATTTGTTTGAGGGTATATGAGGAGGACGTCGAATTTTGTAATCAAACTAAACACTGGAAAAAATATAGCCACTGCAATCTACCAATTAAAAATACAATCCCGGCACGGAATTTCACTTTTAATTATGTTCGTATATAAAATCTCAAAAATATTTTTCTCTCAGTTGGTGGTACTGCCACAGACATCTAAGCCAAATTTCACATCACAAGTGTTATTAGTGTTTGAGCAACTTTTGATTTTGTACGGCGAAAAAAGACATGATTTCGGCGATTTTTATAATATAAGATTTTGTTAAGGAAAGAAGTTTAATTAAATCCCACCGACCACCAACCTCTACCGACGAAAGATACATCCAACAAATCCGAGTTACTCAAAACCGTCAACGAACAATCAGAAATCTTGTTGGCGATTTTGGCACTCTAAGCGGACAGGTCATTTTAAAAGCTATTTTGGACGTCAAGCCTGGATTATTGCCATGAATAGTTAAGTTCTTCGAAAAAGACCTTCGTGATAAAATCTGTGAAGGGTTATCTCTAGGCATATGTAAAAGGCAAAAGGGATTTGGATCTATGATTATAATCCCGAAATAACCAAACAAATGGGTGAATATCGTAACAAAGGTGAAGCAAACGAATATGGCAGACACTAAGTGTGTACTAAATTTAGTTGAATATAAGGGGTTATCCATTTTTCGGTTTCAAAAGTAAAGTTAAATAAAAAAACTCAGAAAGCCATGATTTCAATGAAACTTTTATTTCATTATAATGCTTGGACCTTGCCGTTATGCACGAAATATGTCATCTAAAGGACCGCCTCTAGATTGGCGCCTCTAAAGGCTTCTTTTGAAGTAGTTTTTGACCACTTTTGTGTACATTTCGGGCGGTATCACGAAAATAAATTGACGAATGTTGATTTTGAAATGCTTCAACGTTTGTGGATTATCCGCGTAAACACAATCTTTGACGTAGCCCCACAAAAAAATTTTCTAACGGCGTCAAATCGCATGATCTTGGTAGCCAATTGGCGTCGCCAAAACGAGAAATTATGCTTTCTGCAGACTTCTCATGCAATACAGCCAAAATCGGTCGTGTTGTGCGGTGCGGCCATATAACGTCCAGTTCATAATCTTCAATTGCAGGCCAAAAAATGTCAGTTATCATACGGCCATAGTGCTTTGAATTGAAACTCGGATTATCCGCCACACTTTCACTAACAGAAACGATATTTCCGGCATCATCATACATTGCGATGATGCACAGGCCCGACCACATCTGTAACGCTTCCAGTCTCTTCAAATTTCTTTATATTTCTGCCAATTCCTTGCACAGTAGGTCGATTATGACGGCCATAATCACCCCGCAATGCACGAAAAGTTTTAATCAGAACTTTTGTAGTAAATTTTAACTATTTTTACGCATTCTTCGGTTGTTCCACATTCGTAAATAGCAAACCTTTCACTATAATTAACCAAATAACACTTCAGATGACAGCTACTTTACGGTTGACAGCCTTGCCAGCCGGTGGTTTTGAAACCACTAAATGGATAACTCCATACGAACTAAATGTGTATTGGAAATATGAAAAAAAGGCGTGATTATTCGGTGGATTTTTATCAAAAATTAGCCAAGCCTTATAAAGAAATACAAAGGATATTTGTTTTGTTTACAACTTATGGGGACAGAGTTGATTTTCGGTGAATTGGTTAATTTATATTAGAAGTACCAGAATGCACCGCGGCAATCCAGCCTACTTTCATTCTTAGAGCTAAGATCACTTAAAATGTGCAAAATTCAATTGAAAAATTTGTGGGATAACCCGGTCGTTTGTTATGGGGGTGCCAGATGGAAATTTTCTCAAATTTTCTCTGCTAAACTCCATAAGCCAAAAACAGGGACCTAAAATCCAGGTTGCTGCAACTTAGATGGTAGGAATTACAACGTAGGAATTTGCGGGTGGGTATCAGAAGCGACGTAACAATGCAGTCCACTTTCATTCAAAAACCCAACCTAAAACCTTAATTTTGGCTAACGCAATAGTGAAGGTGTAAACTGGCGAATTATCCTGAAGAAAAAGCGCTTTCTTTTTCACCAAATGCGGGCTTTTCTCATAATTTCACCAATAAAACGATGCAATGAATTAGCATAATAGTCGCCATTAATGGTTTTTCCTTTCTGAAGGAAATAAAACTAATCCCATGCGCATCCCAAAAACAGACGCTGTAACCGTGCCTGAAGCCGTCTTCACCCTCTCTGGACACGATTCTCCCATTCCAGTCCTTCGATTTGAGCGTTCCTTTGTCTCAGGTATGAAGTGGTGGACCCATATCTCATCCATTGCTATAAATCGAGTCAAAAATTCGGCTTTATTACGGTGAAACATCGCCAAACACTCAATTGAAACATCTTCACGACGCTGTTTTCGCTCTATTGAAAGCAAGTGCGGCACCCATCTTCCGCACAGCTTTTTTAACTTCAAATCTTCATCAATATACGATGTATTGCACTTTTTGAAATATTATGAAATATTATTTTGTGGATTTTCTTAACCACCACCAGGGTGTTCATCATGACAGCTCATACGGCCTCGTTTAAACTCCGCTGCCCAATATTTTACAGTAGTAAACGAAAGATCAGACTCCCTCAAAGTAGAATGTACTCTACTTTAATATTGATTGGATTGAGAGCTTTCAAATGGAAATATTGAATTACATAACCGTGACCAATTTTTTTCCATGTTTACAAATTCACTGAGATCGCTTACTTTTGATGGTTCAAATAAAAATACGAAACAAGGTGGCGCACAGTGGGATTGCTTCATACATTTTTGTGCAATAAATATAAGGAGTTGTCGTAGAGTCTTGAAATTCGGCATAGAGCGTTTTATGACGTAGAGAAACAAAAATATAAAGTTTCATCCAAATCGACCACGCCCATCGGCCACCCCTCATACAACTAAAAATGAAATTTTCGTACACATTTTTTTCTGTTAGATAGAAATTCTTGTAACTTGGCATGGATCATCTGTACTACGAAAACAAAATTTTTTGAAAGTTCCATCTAAATCGGCCACGCCCACCGCCCACCATAAACTTGATGCGAGAGTGCAACGAGGAAATCCTCAATATGAGGGCATCGGTATCAATTGGTCGTGCTGCAACTACGTCTAAGTTGTTCATTTGTGTTGGTTTTGCTTCACAAATGTAGCAAACGGCTGCTGACGAGGTTTTCGTAACTGTTTGAGCAGTCTTGCCATCCAACATTGTAAACAGCAAATTGTGACTAACACTAAATTGCTTTCCACAAGCTAAAACTACAGTATTCTTCAAAGCACCAATATCAGAATTTATTTTTTGAACTATGTTTAAAACATGTTCTTTAGTTTTCTTTGCAAATTGAAAGCAGATTGGACGGCAATACCTGGTTGAAGAAGGAAGGAAGAAGGATATACGTGTTTTGTCTTTATTTCTTTGCTTAATTTGTAGCGTAATTTCTTGTGACTTTTTTCATAAAATTTATAACTTTGTTCCGCAGTATAAAATATTATCAGGATTTTTTTCTATAAATCGCAATAATATACTCCCTTCCTTCATTTTATTGCAGTCAGAGCATGGAGGTCGCTGGAGCTAACCTTTTTTTCATCCAAGGAAAACTTAGAACACTGAAATTTCTAGGGTTTTTTTTTTAATTTAAATAGTTTCGAAATTATTTATGCTATCCAGTTGTCTTTTTTTCTTAAAGAATAACAAAATACCATATTTTTAGAACATCAAGACATAAGATAGTTAAACGAACAACAAATATGCATATACAGGCCCTCAAGTTGCATTAAAATCTTAGTCGTTTTGCGCTTTACTTCTCCCAAGCATTTTTAAGTAATTATTTTGCGATAAAAAATTATTTTTTTTCAAAAAAGCAATGATGAATTTCTCTTAACTAAACAATTCCGTACAAAATTGCATCATTACATTTTGAATATTTTACAGTCGAAAAATAGACTTTTTGCACTTAGAATCTCACTGTGTGGCGCCTTGAAACTTAAAATATATGTTTTATAAGGTCGCCACTTTTCACCAAAATACTTTTATTCAAACTACTGGCACCATTTACACGTCAGTTCGATTAGTTTTGGGACAGCCCTTGTAATCAACCATAATGAAAATAATTTGCTCTGCATCTCCATGCATACAGAATATAAAACAAAATATGGTACTACAAAATACAATAAAGGAAATCTTCATGTATTTGTAATAAAATTGAGCTACATATATACTGATATACGTTTTGTTTACCCCATTGCGATAGTTAAAATATTTTTCATCTGTCCAACCATTACGTCAACACTTCAATACACTGCCCCTATAAACGGGTAATATGAGATTCTAAATGGAAGGTGTGTTACTGTTTAATTAACACAGTTGTACAGCGAGTAGCCATAAAACTAAGGATAACAGAAGCTTAATATTTAAGCGTTTTATTTTTGCTTTCCCACCGTATATGAAGAATGTGCGGGGAAGGGACATATGAAAAAAGGCAAGTCAGCTAACCGACCAACCAACAATCCTGCCAGCCAACATTGGCACTAACGAGCAACACAGAATGGATGAATGAGAAAAAAGAAAATGCCAGTTAATGCACTTTTACTCGTTCCATTTTATGGCCAGCGGTGAGTTTTTATGCCATTTTCGCCGCTGTGGAAGGACTTAAAGGGAATGATTCAAAAAATTGTATGAATTTGTGTATAGAAATACGCTGAAAGGACAAATAACTAGTGTGCACACATGTATGTATGTATGTACTCGTATGAGTAACCATGTATTGAAGTGTGTACGATAAATTAAGTCAAATTTTTATTGGTAGTTTTACTGTTGGATTAACATGGTCATTAGTGGAAATAGCAATAGTGTACAGCTTTATGTCCATATACGAGTATAACAGCGTCGTAGCTCAATGTTTGCTCACTTAGCTTGGTTGCAGGCTATGTGTAGTCCGCGAGAGTGTGTCTAATTATATTATGACACAAAATGGGTGATGATATGGAGAAAATGGCTAAAACATGTAGTTAAAAGTTGAGTATAGAAGGCGCAAATAAAATTAAGGTTTGTTTAAGACAAAAAAAAAAAATGCATTTAGGTTAATTTGACATAAAACACAAGTACGCTATAGCCCCAACACAGACAAATAAAATTAATTAGAAGCCAACGCAGCCACCAATGACCAACATTTGACGTCCATAAGCAGGATTTGGTCATAAAGCAGTATATAAGAGAATGTCATATTGTTGCAAAACAAAAATTTCAGAGGCAACATCGTTTTAGTTAAAATAAATCATGGAAAACTAAATGTACGAGTATCCTAAAACATTGCTTATAAAGAATAAATACATACATCAAAATATTTAAATGATTTTCGACGGGCGACTTCTCTGTAGCATCCCAGAAGATCAGGACGACCAAAAGAAATTGCTTCCGAGGAGGTGAGAGATTTAATTATTGTTAATCTCCGTGCAATAGTTAGCTGAAAAAATCAAAAAATCAGTCTCAACCGTTCACGCGGTCATAAAAGAGTTTGTATTTGTGAGCAAAACTTGGTGTGTGGGTACTTCAGTCTCTCTCCGAGGCCTCACACTTCCTTGCGGATCCCTCAGAAACTGTCAGAGCTTGGGTGGAAAGTTTTACCTCACCCACCGTACTTCCCAAACCTCTCCCCGTCTGCCTCTCACCTATTTCGCAGTCTGAGCAACCAGCTAAAAAATTTTAATTTCCATAACGACGAGGGAGTGAAAAATAGAATTGAAAATCTGGCGAATTTTATGAGTGTGAGGAATTAAAATGCTCCCAGACAGGTGGGAAGAAGTTATTGAAAAAGGGAAAGATTTTATAATAGATTAAAAAATGTTTTTTTTTTTTTTTGTATATACGTTTGTAAATAATTTTTTTTTTTAAACCGAACGAACTTTCCGAACCACCCGATATTTTTATTTGAGCCATCAAAATTAAACGATCTTAGTGAAATTTGAAACATGGAAATAATTGGTCACCGTTATGTAATTCAACATTTCGATTTGAAAAGTCTCAGTGCAACCAATATTAAAGCCGAGCTAGCTTTTATTCTGTGGGAATCTGCTCTTTCGTTTACGACTTTAAAGTATTAGGCCATAAGAGTTGCTAAGACGAACACCGAGTGTTCGAACAATTGAGATGTCCACGCCAGACACTGTTAAGAAAACCGACAAAATACTATTAGATGATATTCGGCTTAAGTTGAGAGAGCTAGCTGAAATGACAGACATTTCAAAAAGTTCTTCATCTTGTATACCTATATTCACCGAAGACTTGAAGATGAGAAAGCTGTGCACAAGATGGGTGCCGCGCTTGCTTTCAATAGAGCAAAAACATCGTCGTGACGATGTTTCAGTAGAATGTTTGGCGATGTTTCACTGCAATAAAGTCGAATTTTTGCATTGATTTATAACCATGGATGAGACAAGGGTCCACCACTTCATACTTGAGATAAAGGAACAGTCAAAGCAGTGTACTGGAATAGGAGAATCGTGCCCAAAGAAGGCAAAGACAGTTCCATTTGCAGGCATGGTTAAGGCGTCTGTTTTTTGGGATGCGCATGGGATTATCTTCAGAAAGGAAAAACCATCAACTGCGAATGTTATGCTAATTTATTGCACCGTTTAGGTGATGAAATTATTGGAAAAAGTTTGCATTTGGCGAAAACGAAACTATTGTTTCATCAACACAGTGCTCCTTCACACATTCACTATTGCTATGACCAAAATTAATGAATTAAAGTTCCAATTGCTTCACCACACATCTTATTCGCCAAATTTATCTCCCTCGGAACATTTTCTATTTCCGAACTTAAAAAAACGACTCGGTGGTAAAAGATTTCCCAACAATGAAGAGGCTGGGTCTGCGGTTGATGTCAAATTTAAGGAGTTTGACAGTTTTTACTATAAACCGGATATAGAAGCTATTAAATATCACTTGATAAAGTTTATCGAGCTAAAAGAAGATTAAGTTGAAAAATAAAGAAAATTTTTCGCAACCTTCTTGTTTAGGTCGGAGGGCATCAACCTCGCATCTTGTTAATTCCTTCGGATGTAGGTATAATATATAATTTTTGTTTACGAAGTGTCTTTCTACCAAATGTATTTCATAACTTTTAGGTCGATTGAGTGATGCTAGTCCCTCTCTGGCTGGACGGGTCGCTGGCTTGCGTGCTGATATATCTGTGGTCACAACGCATAACAGCCTAAGTCTGTTTTTCAATATTTTCAGTACAGGAGTTTAAAGTTTTGAATCTTCACTGAAAATCAGCAGAAGGTGTTTTTTTGGAAAACTTTGCTACAGATTCCAAGGAAACGAATTTCTTTACTTAGTTGGTAACAAAAAATAGTTGTTTATTCTCGCAGTCAAAAGATATTATCGAAAAAGACACTTAGGCTCTTATGAATTGTTGAACGAAAGAAAGTCAAAAAGTTCAAGTTGAGTTAGGCTTTTATCCCAGATTAAATACAAAACTTTAAGTTTGGAGAAAGGCATTAACTCAATTTATGTTTATCAAAAAACGAAATTGTAATTCGGAATAAGAGCTTAACTCAAGTTAGGAAAATAAAATTGTTTCTTTATTTTTTTGGATTAACGACTTAAATTGATTTAGGCAATGATGAAAAAATAATGTTTATATTTGTTGTAATCCTAAATTGACTTAGGCAGTTATGCCAAAACAGTCATTTAGAAAAATAACTTAAGCTATTAGGTTTTTTAGGATTAATTGCCTTCCTAGAAGAGATACAAACATGAAAAATTTAGAGGAAATAAATTTAGATACGCTGAATACGATGGTGCTAATAACTCAATTGTGTCCTAACTCCAGTTAGACTGTTACGGGTTGTGACCACAGATATATCGACCCACCTTTGCTGATACCTCCCACATAAATCCACAAATTTGTTCCAAAATTAGTTTTTACCTCTAACCGTTAATTCGTAGACAACAGCAATTTAAATTTCTGTCCATTGCATTTCTTCATAGTTTTCTATAGAGGTTGCAAAAATCGATCAACAAATTACATCCCCTGTATTTGCTGTCCCAAAATAACCGATTTGACCCATCTATTCTTAGGTTTGTGTCTTCTATTCAGTTGCAATTTATTCAGTCAAATTTGGTTAAAATTAAACTTTTGTTACAACTGGAGCTGAAAGCAAAGCCTGATTTGCTAACTTGCATAAAAATTACTTGAATTAACCCCTATATATCCTTAGATTCATATAGATTCAGTTCAATTTACAACGCATCAGAAGTCTAGTACGTTTAATTCCGCAAATGGAAATGGACTGCATTATCCTTATGCTGTCACATGTCTAGATTTGGTCTACTTGCTCTGTAATTCTGTTGCGGAAAAATTCATTATGCTTCGGCAATTGTACAGTTAAATATGCACCATACTCTGGAAGGACAATTGACGAAAATGTCGACAAAATCATGTAAATTGTCTAATCCGACTATTATGTAAGCACTGTTTCAATTGCCAAGGAGTTAAAAGTTGAAAAAAAAAACTGTTTAGAATCACCTGAATGAGGCTGGATACAAAAAAGCTCAATGTGTGTTTGCCACGCGAGTTAAAGCATTGATATCTGGGAATCCCTGCTGAAAAAAAAATCAATTTCTGAAGCGCATGGTGATGAAAAATGTGCTACATGTGGCAAAGTCAAGCGAAAACGGTCTTAGTCGAATCACCGTGAGCCGGAGCAAAGGGTGTTCAAGACATGCTTAGAGGTCAGGAAGCTTTTGCCATGTGTTTGATAGGATTGACAGGAAATCACCTACTAGGAACTGCTGCTCTACGGCAAAATTCTTAATTCAGACCTGTACTGTCAACAATTGTACTATCTGAAGGAAGCAAGCAATCGCCCAATAAGGACAACGTTAGGTAATACACATCGATAGTGACTCGCCTTGCGAACACCGACTACCGAGTTTTTTGCCAATAGGAACGGGGTCATAATGGAATTATCTTCAGAATGGAAACTAGTTATACTATATAGTTACTACATCTTATATGCGGAAAGAACAGGCGTGATTTCTTGGCCGATTTTTCTCAAATTTTGTTAGTCATAATGTATTATAGCGTACAAAGCCTAGGTTGTTGCAAAATATATGGCCCAATCCTCTACTATGAGCTGGCAAAATATTAGATACGACTGGCAGTGTTGGACTGCTGATGAAACGGTTTCTACATATTCGTATGTAATAACACACTCTCCTGCGATGAGGGAACACCATATGGAGAACAAAAGCCTGGTAACTGTACCTCTAAGAGGCATAAATTATCACAAAAAGAGCGGGAAATTTGGGATGTAGAAATATTCAGGGATAATACCTGACAATCATTCCAAATACTAAAGAGAGTTTCCCAAATCCGGACAGAAGCTCAGGTGAAAAAAAATCACGCCAATGACATGGATTGCGCAGCACCAAGTAAAAACTGGCTAAGAATAACGTGGCTTACGAATTACAAGACCGCTGGTCTGTTTAAGGCTGGCGGCGATAAACTAATGGCGAGTTTCGCAAATTCCTGAATGTGATAATAACATGTTCAGTTTTGTGAAAAACCCGAAATCAAACCTATTATAATACTAAATCCTTTGTAATATTTATTACCGTGTTTACTTTTGACTAGGATGATAAACTGATTAGACATTTAAGTTCGTTTCGATGACGGACGGTCCTGTATCGATACACACTGCAAATAACATACTCGAAACCCGTAGAAAGACTTACATAAGTGCATTTTTTGAAACACTCCTATCGACTGTGTGTTGCAGACATCAACTGACAACAGAAAAACACCTTACCTCAAGTCTTAAGTCTTCACAGTACAAGTGATTTTACTTTGTCTTACAACAAACTTTGCACAATCAACTCAAGTGTATGACCTAAGAAAACATTTAAAAACCTATTGACTTATGTAGGAGGACACGAAGAATACGAAGTATAAGAAGAAATAGTCATAGACATGGCAATATGTGCGAGAATGTAAGTAACGTTTTGCAACAGAGCTACACTGAGAAAAATTACAAGCAACGTCTACCACAAATAAAGGCAATATTCGTTTTTTAGCTTTAAATGTTCTTCACCTCTCAACCTTGTTGTTAATAGAAAACGATTGCCACTTTTTATTAAAGATATTTTCCATCTGCTTACAATGGTAAATTATAAAAGGCGTCTTATCCTTTCCAATGTGAAGATAAATAAAGGCACGACTGAGGACTGGATATCACATCTTTAAAATCATATTAATATGGAAATTCTTTGAATTCCGGTTTTTTTGGAAAATGGTTAGTTTAAAAAAGTGTCAAACTAATAAAACATATATTTTAAGTTTGAAGACGCCACGTTGTTTATTATATTTATTTGAGCCATCAAAGGGAAACGAACTCAGTGGGAGTGTGCTCCTTCATTTCCTAATTTTCATAAAATGCTATATAGCAGAGTATAAACGAGGCCGTACGAGCTGACCGCCATAGTGGCCGACCAATTGAGGTGTCCACGCCAGAAACAAAATCCACAAAATGGTATTGGATGATCTTCGGCTGAATATGCTTGAGCTGAAATTCTAGGCATTTCAAAAAGTGCTGTACATCTTATATTAGCCGAAGATTTGAAGACGAGAAAGCTGTGCGTATAATGGGTGCCGCGCTTGCTTTCAATAGAGTGACAACAGCTTTGTGAAGATGTTTCTATAGACTATTTGGCGATATTTCACCACAATAAATTCGAATTTTTGCGTCGATTTATAACTATGGATGAGGCATGGGTCCACCACTTCACACCTGAAACAAAGGAACAGCCAAAGCAGTGAACTGAAATGAGAGAATCGTGTCCAAAGAAGGCAAAGACGGTTTCATCTGCAAGCAAAGTCTTGGCGTCTGTTTTTTGGGAAGTGCATGGGATTATTTTTATTGATTATTTTCAGAAAGGAAAAAACATAAACTGAAACATGAATATTGTAAAAATTTTTTTATATTGCAACGTTTAGGTGATCAAAACAATGCTCCTGTTCAAACATCCACTATTGCGATGGCCAAAGTTAATGAATCAAAGTTCGAAGCAGCAGCTTCATCATACAGCTTATTCATCAGATTTAATTCCTTCGGACTATTTTCCATTTCCAAAATTGAAACAGTGGCTTGATGATAAAAGATTTGCCAACAGTCAGTCTTCGGTTGATGGCTATTTTAGGGAGTTTGCAATTATTACCATGAACAGGGTATAGAAACTATTGAATATCGCTAGAAAACGTGTAACGAGCTAAAAGGAGATTATGTTGAAAAATAAAGAACATTTTTCTCAACCTTTTTGTGTTACCTTTGCTAAGTCGATTAGTTTTGGGACGGCCTTCGCAAGTATCATTAGAAACGCGTCAATTGTAACGAAAAAAATTATTATTAAAATTATAATTAAATTATTATTATTGAGCTAAATCTGTCAATTTACCTGGGGAATATTCCTGGCTATTTATTTTTCTAAACATCGTATGTGTGCAAAATTATATGGAATTCAATGTAATTATATGAAAAGTTTGAATTTAGGAAAATGTTGTTTAATTTAGGTAGTTTTTATGGAAGGTCGTAGAAAAGACTTCTTTATCCCGTTTCCTTGAAACAGAATAAACAAATTTGTTTACTACGTCCTTTGAAAATTGCCTAAATTAAACCATATATTCGCAAATTTAAATCTTTAATCTTTAATAAAAGTCCAGGTTACTACAGAATACCTATTGGAAATTGCAGAAAAACAATTGAAATTCGTTAAGTTTTTCGGCAAGGCATTTGTATAGAAGATACCAGAAAGGGTCTGACCACGCAGACGGTTTTCATTCTTAAACCTAAATTTGCCACATGCCTGAGATTCACAAATTTTATTCAATTTAATGGAAGTTGCTGAATTTAATGAAATTTATGAATATACGAATATTCAGTTAAACTGGGTAATTCATTAATCGATTTCAAATTTCGCTAAATATTATATTATTATGGAAAAAACTTCTGCTGTTTATGAAGGAGGAACTACAGGAAATAAATCGATTAAAAAAGCTCAGAAGAGAAGGACTGATATAGTCAGTTTACAATACTTGACTAAGACCTGTGCAGAAACTGTGTCAAGGTTTAAGAAGTTCCATGAGATTTTGCGGCCGTTATCGTGTCTATCAGACAGACAGACGAACATCGCCCAATCGACTTAGAATGTGACCAAACACATTTGGTGAAAAGATACCACGTACTCTAAATGCTTCCTTCGTATCAAATGGTACATATATTCATTCCTACGGATGAAGGTATACGATAAAAATAAGAGTTTTCAGTAGAAAATCGGCAAAAGGTGGTTATTACATGTGAAAGGTTTATCTGGGCGGTTGCCGGTACACTGTCGACGATGCTTTGTTTCACAGGTATCACAATTGGGACAAATTGGTGGAAAGGGTCAACCATAACACTGTGGGTTACTGCATGCGTCTGCTATGTATGAGACTGTGGGATCAAGCCTCGACACAACCATCTTTCTTACTCTCTATACCGCTGCTGGCCCCATTGGCTGCTGATGAAACCTCAAGTAGTACATCAATTGACAATTCTAATAAATTCTTCGCAAACTAACATTCGGTATCGTCTTTAAACCATACGTGAGAAAATCCATTCATAAGGAGAAAACTTGCTCATGAGATCTCTAAATCTGATATTTGGAGAATGATAATTTTTCATAATTTTTCTAATATCACCAAAATTTTAATTATATTCTTCTTATGTTGTATTTGACAGATAAAGGAAGTAAATGTTAGCATTTATTTACGAAAGTAAAAACCGACCACGTTGTGGACGATTTTTCACTCTTGATCTTCACGTTCTGCAACTCTGCATATCAAACGCTAGATGTGAATAAAACTGCATTGAATTCAGTGGAATTGCATAAAATTCAGGGTTACGATGGGGACCGTTATTAAAAGATGTTGAAGGAATTTTCTTACCCCGAACTGCGCCGAAGACGTATCAGTTTTAACAGCATTAGCCAGATCGGTTATGGCGGAGCTCTAACGAAAATTTCCACATAAATTGATATTTAGAAACTCCACCTTCCGCTGACCCCCAGTGTCACCTAACCGGACTGCGTCGGACTTTTTTTAATGAGGTTATGTCAAGGTTATGAGCTTATATCCTTTTTTTTATCAAGGTGATGTCGTCATATGAGTAGAACTGCTGGTCAGCCAGGCCAGACCGTGTGCCATCGAACGGAACAAGTGATAATCGGACGGCGCAATATCTAGAGAATATGGCGGACGGGGTAAGACTTTCCATTTCAGCATTTCCAGGTAGGTTTTAATGGGATTGGCCACGTTAAGCCGAGAGTTGTCATGCTGAAGAATCATTATTTGAAGTCAATACCGATCCCCAGTAATGGTTTCGCTTGGTTTTAACAGCTCGTAATAAATAACACCGACCTGATCCCACCAAATCCATTATTCATCACCCGTTACAATATGATGAAGAAAACCCTTCTTTCTTTGTCGCTGAAGCAGTTGTTCACAGGCGAAAAAACTATGCCTAATGTCCCTTGGGCTCTTACAGCTGGCGCCATCTATTGGCAAACAGCGGGATCTTAGTTGTTCAGCAAATCAATATAAATAATAAAAATAGCAATTTACATTGCAGAGTCAGGTTAAATCGTTAATTCTTTTTACATGTTTAAAAACATTGCCCAAAAGCACAACGAACGAAAATGTAAGTCCTCCATGCAAACTAAAGAATCGAAGGGCAGGCATCTCACTAATGGAATATATAAATATGAGAAGCCTCACCTATACATGGAAGCTTACGAGTGTAGTTTTAGAGTCGCTAAACCGAATTGACTGCTTAACGACTATTCTAAATGCCAGTTTGAGAAGTCCTCTTCAGGTACTTAGGGGTGACTGCAGCTGAAGTAAAATTTGTTTAGTTTGAGTTTCGAACCCACTATCATCTGCATAATTGTCGCGAGTATTAGCCATTTATAGATCACACAAGAAAGACTGGGCGTAAGTAAATTGATCAATTTTTAGGGAGGGCATCAGAAAGGCCTTAACATTTCAGTGGCCGACTACAATCTGGTAAAATATTAGGCTATATCGAGTTTTTACTATTCTGACCTCTTATACAGAGAAAAATAAAATAGTCGAATCGGCTAAAAATGTTATGGAATACTTTCGATTAAAAGATACGTAGATCTCTAAGCGCTTCTTCTGGCTACTTTATTTTTTCCAAACCATATGATATATATATGTAACATTATTTCAATATATAATTTTGATATTTTGATGAAACAACACATTTCGCGAAATGCGGTTTTTCTCATAACTTCATCGCTTGAACGCTGTAATAAATTAGCATAATATTTGCCGTTTTTCTTTCTAAAGATAATTAATAACAATAATCCCATGGGCATTCCAAAAAAAAGGCGCCATGACCTTGCCTGCAGATAGACCCTTCTTCGCTTTCTCTGCGCACGATTCCCCCATTCCAGTCCACTGCTCTGACCATTCCTTTGTCTCAGGTGTGAAGCGGTGGACCTATGTCTCATCCATGGTTAGCAATGGACGTAAAAATTCGATCTTATTGCGATGAAACATCGCCAAACCAACCAAACCCTACTGAAACATATTTACGACGATGTTCTTGCTCTACTGAAAGCAAGTGCGGCACCCATCTTGCGAACAGCTTTATAATCTTCAAATCTTTGGTCTGCCTACAATTTCAGCTGGCTCACGCACCTTCTTAACAGTGTCTGGCGTGGACACCTCAAATGAACGGACACTACGGTGTCAGCTTTAATGTTGGTTGGTTGGAAATCTTCTGGCCTCTTACACCGAAGAAGATAAAATAGCTGAATCAGCTAAAAATGTTATAGAGTACATTCGATCAACAGATATCTAGATCTTTAAGTGCTTCCTTCTGGCTACTATATTTTTCAATATTATATGATATATATTTATATATATGTAATATAATTTTAATATATAATGTTATATATATTATATATAATTTCATATAATTTCAATCTTTCGGACGTAGTTATGATTAAATAAAAAACGGACGTAACCAATAAGATAAATCTACATTATTGCTAACACAATTTGCCTGTGTACTTTAGTAGCTGATCACCTACTGATGTCCTAAATCACTCCAATACTGCTTTTCCACTTCCCACATTACATACTGCATATTTGCCCTAAAAAGACTAACTTGAATCAATATTAATTTGGTTTGCAATTGGTAACTGTTTGCAACAGCTTCAATGGATGTTATTAACTATTTTTTATCATACATCCTTTCTCTCCCTCTCTCTTCTCCTAAAAGTTCATTCCTCCCTAAAGTTCATTCCACACCAACCAACACAAAACTCAATTACAATTGATTTCTTTTGAATAAAACTACCTTGAATCTATTCACAGTGTAATCTACTTTGGAAATCACTTGCTATTACAGTTTATATCAGTTTGCTTGAACTCAACTGATACTAAGCTCAAATGCAATGTCAGGTTGCCCAGGTAGGAATGTTTGTTTTGTTCTCTAAAGCATTTAAAGAAAATTTAAAATCAATTGCCGTAAACAGTTACCTGAGTTTCAGCTTGATTGAATCTGCAAATAGATAGGAAAGCAGGAAATTAGTTTTGCATTTAAAATCGATATATAGTTAATGCTGGTTATTTACAGTGAAAACTATTTAAGATTTTAAGAATACAAGATGATTATTGCTGACGTGAATTGAATTGACACTGTTGAGGATTGCCATTTGGATGTTTAATTAACGTAAATTTTATAACGGAGGAAAACAAATACATCAATCAAATATCGTTGATTGGTCGGTGTTTAGATGGGGGCGAATAAAATTATTATCCAAACCGGGAAAGTTGCCAAGAGTGTTTACTGGAACATCATACCATGCTGCATCCTTACAGCAATAGCAACAAAACCCGCAGAGCTACCAGAATCTCTGGGAACAACAACCGTGTCAATAACAACGACAACAACCGAAGACACAATCGTCGGCGCCAAGTTTCCAAAAGTAGCGCTATTAAACACCGGTTCCAGGGACCGAGATTCTCAAGATTCCACCCATCATCATTGTTCTTGCCAACAGGGGCGCCATACAGTGGATTGCGGCACTAGTGGCGGGTCGACGCCTTCCATCATCGTCATCCACGTCCATGCGAAGCATTAATTATGTCTACATCTCATTTCTCGTGCTAGTCCGTTTTACGTTTAAATAATACAATTAAATTATCATCCTTCCGTATATGTATGTGACCCAGTCTAGCTTGTGTTTACCTCTATATTGCATTTCTGCAAGGGGCGGGATGTCTAGCTGGGCACCCTAATAGTTTTAAGTATAATGAAGTGCAACCCTAAGCATGATGAAGAAGAATACGTCATTTGAATTCAAAACGTCAAAGTTACCCGAAGGTAAAATATACCACCGAATCTTAAATTAAAAATATATACATATAGAAGAAA
>JAHXMU010000019.1:1439002-1467882 GCA_019455685.1 Philornis downsi
GCGAGTAAAATAATTATCCAAACCGGGATGAGAGAGTAAGAAAATCAGAATTTTAGTTTTTTCCATTTATATTTTTAGTTAATTACTCGTGGGTATATTTTGCCTTCGGATAACTTTGACGTCTTAAATTCAAGTGACGTATTCTTCTTCATCATGCTTAGGATTGCACTTACGGCTAACAATTCATTATACTTAAAACTATTAGGGTGCCCAGCTGTACGGTCGATTACCTGAAGTGATTTAAAACAGGATGTTAAGAAGACCTCGAAATAATTAATTCATTGAATCAATCGTTCGGCGTCAATCCTTATTGAATGCAAGGCCATTGTAATTAAAAATACGATAACAGTTTGTAGGAAATTTGCCTTTGTAATTAAAAAAGTATTTACTTTGGAGTCTTTTACATATCTACAGAACCACATTCCGCCATTACCGCCATCAAATTCGATTCCCAATAAATTGGACTTGATGAATAGTGCCCGATTTTTTGACGAAGTCCAAAAGACAACAGTTACGAGACCCACCGCTGAATAGGTAATTATCTGCAGTTTTCAGGTATATTCATAAAATATGCAACTTTAGAAGCTAAACTAAATAACTCATATTAAAACGCAAACAAACAGGTAGTTCATTTCATGGAAACAAGAATGTTTCAATGCGCACTACAAAATCTTAGTATGTTGAAATATTGAAATTATTTTTTTTTTATTTAGCTTGCATTCCATCACGGTGAAATATAAAATTAAATAAAAATTTTACTGTCACAAATTACATGATCTTGGTAGCCAATTGACATCGGCAAAACGTGTAATTACGCTTTCTGGAAACTTTTCATGCAATAAAGCCAAAATCGATTACGCTGCGTGGCTTGTGGCACCATCTTGGTGCCTTGGTGGTAATCTTCAATTACAGGCCGGAGAAAAGTCGATTCTCATATTCCCATAGTGCCATGCGGATTATCCGCCGCACTTTCACTAACAAAAGCGATATTTTCAGCAGTGTCTGCATTGCGATGACGCACAGGTCTGACCACATTTATAACGACTCCAATGCCTTCAAATGTCTTTATAATCTTGCCAATTCCTTACACAGTAGGTCAATTATGACGACCACAACCACCCTGTAATGCACGAAAAGTTATCGCCACTTTTGTAGTAAATTTTAAACATTTTTACGCGTTCTGTTTTGTCAAATGATCTATATTCGTAAATGGCAAACTTATCGCTAAATAACACTTCAGGTGGCAGGTATTTATTACCAACTGACAGCGTTGCCAGACTGGTGGTTTTAAAGCCACTAAATGAATAGCACTGTATATTCAAATTGTTGCTTTCCCCTCATAAACATCACGTGAATGAGATGTGAGAAGACTTCTCACATTCAATGGACTTACACGTTTTTTTAGACCAAGATAACAGAACCTGCAGTTCAACGATGATTCCGAACGTCGCTATTTGAGAAGCATTAACTGGAGCTGTAGAATACTCGACTACTCGAAGTAGTCGTCACACAAACCGAGGTAACTGAAGCGCAAATAATGACAGGTGGTGATAGGTAGTCACTCTTAAGTAGCAATTCCAAACCGTTATTTTCTTACTACCTTCTCTTATTCGCATTGTGAAAAAAAGAAGTGTTAAATAAACGCCATGAATATTACAAAAAGAATGCTATCTAAGTGAACAAAATGCTTTCTCTTTCACGTAAAATAAAGATTAAAAATAGTCCCCTTGTCAACTACAATGGAGAAGTTCAAATTCAATTTTGAATTTTCATGACGCTCTCCATTTCCTATGGCCGGTGGTCGGTACTTCCTGAGCCATGGGATTAGGAAATTTGGATTTGTCGATTTTCGGAGTTTAATGGAGGTTACACCAAACGAGGATTTGGGCAGGGCGACAGTCTGTCGTGTGACCTCTTCAACGTAATTTTGGAAATGATTACGAAGAATGCTGTAGTTAACACGTCTCATACCACGCTTAACAAATACCATATGTTACTCGCATATGCAGATGACATAGACATCATTGGCAGAAAACTGCAGCCTTCTCAAGTATCGAGAAGGAAGTGGCGAAAATGGGTCTGGTGGTAAATAAGGAGAAAAAGATGTTATTGATGTAAACGAACAAAGATTCTACTCGTCTGGGACACTGTGTAAACGTGGACAACTATAATTTGAAAGTAGTGGAAGAATTCATCTACCTCGGTTCACCTGTAAATAAAACGAATGATGTCAGCGTAGAGATAAAGAGGAGAGTATTGCTTGCTAACAGATGTTATGGGCTAAGCAAGCGATTCAATGATAAAGCCCCGTCTTGACAAACAAAAATCCGACTGTACAAGATGTTGATTCTACCTGTCTTGTTATATGGTGCAGAATCCTGAGTTACGACTCAAGCGGATTAAGCAGCACTGAACGGTTTTCGAGAGGAAATACTCTGAAAAATATATGAATCCATGATCGTTAACGAAGAGTATCGGCGTTGCATGAACAGTGAGCTGTATGAGCTATATGCCGACATCGACGTGGGCAAACGCATTAATATACAGCGATTGCGTTGGCTGGATCATGTTGTGCGGATGGCCCCAAATGCTCCCGCACGGAAAGTTTTCGACAACGAACTCGATGGACGGCACAGAAGAGGGCGACCAAAACTCCATTAAAAGGATAAGGCTTTTGAAATACTATCGAAACTTGGTGTGACAAATTGGAGGAGAAGCGCAGCAGATTGAAGCGCTTGAAATTATTATCTACGGCTGGCGTACAATAAATAAGGATGTCTATTTCAGTCGCCACCTAAGTCCGGCTTTATACCAAAACGAAGTTGTACCACTGCGCTTATTGATGTAGTAGAAGACTTAAGAAAGGCAGTTGACTGTAACTTGATTTCAACTTTAGTACTTCTAGACCACAGCAAAGCTTTTGACACAGTAAGCCATTCTATACTCATCACTAAACTCGCCTGGCAGTTTCACTTTAGTAGTACAGCCTGTAAACTCATTTTTTCCTATATTAGCAATAGATCGCAATGCGTTCTTAATAACAACATTTTCTTCAACAAGTTAAGCATTCATAAAGGTGTGCCACAAGGATCCATGTTGGGACCACCTCTTTTCTGTACATACATATATAAATGATTTACCAAATGTATTAAATCATTGTAAAATACAAATGTATGCCGATGATGTGCAACTTTACTGCAGTACAGAACAAAAACATATTTCTAACTGTACTCAAAAAATAAACGAAGACTTGGAAAAAGTATACGAATGGGCATGTAAAAATGAACTAAGTCTAAATCCTTTCAAATTTAAATATATGATTATTTCAAACAAGAAAATTATAGAAAATGAACTATTCTCTTTGCAACTTAACAGCACGCCAATTAAGTTTGTTAAGTCCTCATCCAACTTGGGAGTAATTTCCATTGACAAATTGACTTGGTCAAATCATATAAATAGCGTCGTTGGTAAGGTACATTGCATGTTAAGAAATCTATGGGCTGTCAGACATTCAACACCGTTTGATATACGTATGCTTCTAGCGAAAAGCTATTTAATTCCATCATTTATGTATGGATGTGAAATCTTTTTTAACTGTGATAGTACGAATTCGCGCAAACTCAAAGTTGCTTATAATAACATAGCAAGGTATATCTTCAATAAAAAACGTAATGATAGAATCTCTGCTTATTCTCACCAAATATTTAATATGAAATTCGAAAATTTATTGAAATTTAAAAGTCTATTACTAATGCAGAGGATTATAGTCTCAAATGAGCCAAAATATCCTTTCCAAAGAATAGGTTTTGCCATGTCCAATAGAGGTAAAAAAAATTATACAACAGATTTATAGAACCCGTATCTCAGAAAGGCAATTCCTTATATGTACTGTACGTCTTTGGAACGCTCTTCCTTCTCAGCTTTAAATATTGAGCAACGCATTACACTTTAAACGGAAACTAGCTACACTTTATGAAGATTAAACTTAATTACAATAAAATTAAATGAATAAATAAATATAACTAAAAATAAAATTCATTAATAGTGTATGATGAGTATAAATAAATAAATATATGTTTTGGTCGCTTAAATTATGTACATCGTGATATTATAACTTATGCCACTAGCACTGTAATACAGGGTGGGCCATATGAGTGTTGGCGAATTAATTCTTCAATTTCTCGGTAACGCTCGGCGCGGGGTGGCGGGGGGATATGTTGTTCGCTGCGCCGCTTCCTGGAAATTTAGTCGCCATGGAACCGTACACGGGAGTGCAGCGTGCATTTTGTGTCCGAGCGTATTACGAAAACAATAAATCAGTGATTACTACACGACGTTTGTATCGGCATGAACACGGTTTACACGATTTAAGTGAAGTTCCAAGCACCAATGTGATACGAAAATGGATCAGAATGTTCGAAACAACCGGCTCAACAGTACCAATTACGGTTCGTGGTCGCCCAGTTTCTGCAAGATCAGCCGACATTGTGGAGCGTGTTCGTGTTTCGGTTCAGCGAAATCCGCAACAGTCAACACGTAAGAGAAGTCAGTCTTTGGATGCCAAAAGAACAACTTTACGACGAATTTTGAAACGTGATTTGCATTTGAAGGCTTATAAGATTCAGATAGTCCAAGAATTAAAACCCGATGATGCCAATAACCGACTTAACTTTGTCAATTTGATGCTAGAGCGGTTCAACAATTTCAACAACGTGATTTTTAGTGATGAGGCCAATTTTCACCTTAATGGCCATGTGAACAAGCAAAATTGTCGGTTCTGGTCCGAGACTAATCCCCGATGCTTGCATGAACGTCCACTTCACAGCCCTAAGCTTGTCGTGTGGGCTGGGATAACGTCAACGATATTATTGGACCATACTTTTTTGAGGACGAAAGAGGGCATGCGATGACGGTTAGAGCGAACAATTATTGCAACATGCTAGCAGACTTTTTGGTGCCAGCTTTGCAAGAACTTCAAGGCAATACCTCGAGGATGTGGTTTCAACAGGATGGGGCCACATGTCATACGGCTAGGGTATCCATAGAGCTGCTGAAAAATGTTTTTCCTGGAAAACTCATTTCGAAAAGGGGGATATTGAATGGCCCCCACGTAGCCCCGATCTCTCTCCATGCGATTATTTTCTATGGGGCTACCTCAAAACGGTAGTCCACGAGAATAATCCGACCAATTTAGAGCAGTTGAAGAGGAACATTATTCAGGAAAGTAACAAAATACCGAGAACAACTTTTCAACGAGTTTTCCAAAATTTGCGACTTCGGTTCCAAGAGTGTCAAGCAGCCAAGGGAAGCCATTTGGACAACAATATTTTTAAGTCTTAAAAATTCATATGCTTCTACTTTTTAAAAATACAAAAAAATTTTTTTATGTTTCGTAGTTTTTTTTTTAATTGAATATTTAAACCGCCAACACCCTTATGGCCCACCCTGTATAAAAGATTTAATCTTGTTGTGCTAGGTTATGTCAAAATTGATAAATAAATAAATAAATAAATAAATAAGAAGAAGAAGAAGAACGCAGGATATAAACAGATTTCAAAAACGTGACGATTACATCTAAGTAATGCCTCAATTTAACAAAAGAATGAAGTAATTAGTATTATGGTAGAGTGTTATAAGCCTCTGTTTTTTTTTTCTTTAGATAAAAAGTTTAATACGAATTTAGCGATTGCGTCGTTCTATTATCCTGTTAGTCTGTTAATATCGTGAAAGGATAATTATTCTATCATATTGTTATGTTTTGTTGTGATCAACAAATCTGGCACTTACAAGAAAGCAACATTCTACGATATAAAAAAGAACAGAGTATGTTTTATAGCATTGCCACATTTAAATCTCAATGTATGTAAAGAGAAACAATTTGAACACATGTAAGAGAAAAATAAACATTTTGTTTCTAAAGTAGAATACTAAAGCTTTTTGCCTACATTGGGGTTTGTTGACTTGTGGAACCTAAAGTACGACATAGTCCCTGTGTACGAAAGTGAACGCTTTGGAACTACTAACACACATTTCGCTATCATTTGGCTTTGTTCCACACAGCCTCAGCGGGACAATAGGCAAAGGCCAACAACGAAAGACTGTTGCTTTGCTTTAGGAAAGGGGGTGGGGCACATTAACGAAAGTGTTACACAGATATAAACGGAGAGCAAGCATAGAAAAGAAATGAGTGGCAGAGAGAGAGAGAAAGAGTGAGAGGGAGAAAAACAGCACATAGAGAGTAATGTCTTTGGAGAGATGTGGTCTTGTGGATTTTATGTTGGATGTTCGTGGCTTCCCGACTGATTCCCAACATGTGTATTATGTGGATTTTAAATTTCAATGTAACGTATACGCATACGGGGATAAATTGGAGATTTGATGATTTTATTTGCGCTCTCAAATGATGTGTTGTAAGAGTGCACGTTGTCACTGTTGTTGCCTTTGTTGTGAGTGGGGAGGGTGTGGGTATGTGGTTATTGCTGCTGCGGTTGTTGTTGTTGCTGCCATTGTTGCTGTTGTTGTTGTGGGGCACACAATGCCATAGGACTTTCGGTAAAAGAAAATTTCGAGTTTTAGTCAAGTTATGAATTTCAAACCGAAAGGAACGTATATTCACGCGTACGCGCTTTCAACAAAAAAGAAACACAAAAAGAAAAAAATTCAATTCAACAAAACACAATTGAAACACAATCATTGTAATGGCAAATGTTTAAGAATATCCCTGTAATGTGAAGTGTAACAAAATGAAGTAATAAGAAAAAGTTTAGAAAAATCACAATGTTGGAAGAGAAAAAAATGTTAACCCTCCAATACAATTCCAATACAAAGGAAATTTTAAAATGAATGTAAAGCTAAGAAAAAGTGCATTAAACTATGTAAATTTCTAAATTCAATTTATACTACTAACTGGCCGAAATCAAGAAAAGCTAAAAAAAAAGAAGAGGAAGTTGAAAAATAATGGCTTTTTATGGGTTCGAGTGTGCGGCCACCACTAAAGTGTGTTTATTTTATGGCTAACAAAACAAGCCAACAAAAAAAAGAACAACAACAACTTAGCTGAAGTGTAAATAAACATTAGGCAATTTTGTTTCAATGGCGCAGCGGCGTCTACAATGAAACGCTTTGTTTGAACATAAAATTCTTTGCATTCTTCATTTAGTGGCTAATCTTAAGTATTATCTCATGAGAAATGCCAGTTCCAATAGAGTGTTAATTGAAATTCCTCTACAATTGCTAATTTATGTCTAATTTATAATATTCAATCATCTTTATGGACCATAAACAAAAATTCTTCATTTAAATGGCCATTATGGAAAATATAACATTAAACAGCATTTGCCAAAAGCTCTATAATAAATGATGAATGAATGAATGAATGAAAGATAATAATGGCGTAAATTTTCCCAAACATTTTCAAATTCTTTTACAATTTCCTGCAGAGGCGCTTGATCACAAACCGAAACTCATAAATTAGAATAAACATCAAAAGAGTTTCAAGTGTCAAATCATAATAAGTCATAACAATAATAATAATCGTAATAATAATAAAAATAATAATGCAAAATTTTTATTAAACTTAGCTGAAGAATCCATGACCAAGATTTTTAATTAGGCACACAAACACACAAAATTAAACAAAGCGGCAAAAAAGACGGTGACAGCAGTATTTAGTGTTGGAAAAATTTGATATAGAACAAATTTGTTATAGAAACAAAAGTCCTTTCCCCGCCCCCTCACCCTAAACAAGTAACAAATAAATTAAGTTTAAAAAAAAAAAACAAAAAAAAAAAAAAAGCAAAAATATATAAATCTATGAAAAAGTAAACAACAAAAATCATATTAATCAAGAAAATAACAAAATCACAATACAACACAAGTTTCGGCTGAAACGGGTACATTTTAGATTAAGGCGACAACCAAACCTAATATATATATAAATATATGTAGTTAATACACATTAAAGGAAAAGGGAAAACCCTCAAATTTAATAACAGCAAAAACAGCAAATATTGTAAATATTAGCAAGACGAGAAAAAAAACCAACCAAACAAATAAATTTATCGAGCACTCAGAAACAGAAAACAACCAAAAATCGTGTAGCCTGAAGTAAGCAATAAACAAATAATAACCACAACAACAGCGACAGCAACAGCAACATACAGCCACCATAACGATGATAACAACAACAATAACAACCACATACAATTAATTATTAATAATACAAACAAGACAAACAAACAAACCAACCAACCAACCAGCACCACACATTCAAACCATAAGTGAAATTAAACAAAAAGGAAAAGAAAAACGAGAAAAGTATATAAAGAATCAAACCGGAAAAACGAAGAAAATACGATATTTTCAATACAAATCGACTCATTCTAAGTGTTTTCCCCCCTATTCATTTTGTTGTGAGTGTTTTTTCGTTATTACGGAAAAAAAGCGAACACCAACAACGGCAAATTGTGAAAAATGTTCAAATGTAATTAATTAATCGTATTGAATTGTGTTATTAAGTTCTATTTATTTATAGACATTTTTCATATAATTTTATTATGCACAATTTCTCGGCCGCTCCTCCGTGCAACCCTCCTCCTTGGCCTACTTTGCCCAAACGTCAGTTTCTTAATTATTCATGTACGTGTAAATTTGTGAGTGCAATTTTTGGTGGAGAAGGCACCAGTTGCTCGAATGATTAATGAATGCATTTTTAAGGTCATTAAATTAGCGGTTAGATAGAAAGCTATTATTTGATTTTGGTCTTTGTCAGTCGGTGATGTGTTATTAATGTTGATTATCATTTAATCAAAAAAAAAAAAAAAAAAAATCGGTTCAGATTGCTCCAAGTCAGTAATAATTCCAAAATCCAAAGCGTAGACAGTAATGGAACAAAAGCTGTCCTTGCTTAATATTTTCTTAAAGTTAGCGTAAACATTAATAAGATTAGAAGGCATTCTTTTTACGGCAACTGGGTTCGAGGTTCAAAAATTCGTCATAGATTCCCACGAGCGAACCAGCCAAGGACCCCGAGAACACGATATAGGAAAGTGTTTTTTATGGCGCTTACTTTTGGGGCTCAAGCCCGCATCATACTTTTCTACGAGGAAAAATAAAACGGAATATATATAGCGTGGCACATAAGTAATGTTAAGATTTGTTCAAAGAATATATTTCTTGTTTAAGTCTTTTTTTTTCGTCTCTTTACAAAATTAACTAAATTATACTTGGGAAATTTGTGATGGAAAGGCTCAGCATAGAACAAAGTAGTTCAATTTTACTTTGAATCATATCGAATTTTTTTCATGTTCGAAATGCTCCTAGCGCTCCAACAATTTACCGATTGGTTCAGCGTTTTGGACAACAAGGGGCTGTCTGTGATCTTCCGCGTACTGGAAGACCTCGTGCAGTTCGAAATGAAGTGACCATTACTCGAGCGCAAGCAGGTATTGGGGAAAACCCCGAAACTTCCACCAGGCGACATTCTCAGCAGTTGGAGATGTCTAGGCGGTTTTTGCAAAGAATTTTACATATCTTTTCCCATATAAGTTGCAATTGGTTCACGAGTTAAAACCAAATGAAGTGACCATTGCGTTTAAACTAAGCAAAACTGTATTAAGTTTGGGGAAAATATATTTTATAACAATTGGGTTTGAAGTTCATATTCAAGAAATCCTGCCAAGAATCCTAGAAAAATGTTGTCCTAAATTACAATAATTATTCCGAATATAAATGATCAATTTCACCAATAAAAAATCCGATCATCAACATTTCTCAAATGCATTTTCTGGAAAGTCGTCGCCAAGAATTCTTTATTACGTATTCTTTCTATAGATTAGAAACGAATCCATCGAAGAGGTAACTTCAGCTATGGTAAAGAGGGAAAGTCCCTCCGACCCATATCAGGTGAAAGCGATGACCGTTTGATGGGCTTTATTAATTTTTTGGTCAAAAGTTCGTTCACACTGACAGCCTTGTGAAATGGTGTGTTATCTTGTCGCAAAATCCATGAGTTTTATTTCCATCGACGAATATTACAATGCCCAGATAATATGCTTTATTTATCGTTTGTACAATGCTGCGAAAATCAAAGAAATCAGTTCACATAACCATGACTTTTGAATTTGACATGGTTTTTCGTTTTTGACTTAGCTTATTGTCTGATGGAAACCATTCAAACCCGAACTGACCTGTTTTAGTATGTCCTCAGCAACCTCTACGGCTTTGAGTAACTGATGAAAATCCAGATTTTACGGAACTAGTTAAGTGTCAACGCATTTCACACCCAAACATTCATGTAAAATCGTACGAATTGTTTTGAGAGATGCAGAAAATTCAGCAAATGTATCAGTCCAACTTAAGTGGCGATTTTCATTTAATATTTTCTCCAAGACATCTCGACCGCTTCGGAATGCACTGCAGCACTCATATGCATGTGTTCTTGATAAAGTCCATTCACGGTAAGCCTACTTCTACAAAGTGGCGCACCAATTGCACTGCAATATGAAATTCAAGTAACATTTTTTTTATCAATGAATTTCATTCATTTTTTTTTTTTATTCTGAAGAAAATTCATTTTTGTTTAATACAACTAATTAGCCTTGAACATGATAAATCGTAAATGATCTTCATGCTCATTTGCGCATATGCGGTACCTGATCAGAAAGTTATTCGTTGCGGGATCGCCTCAATTATTGTTTTACTGGATTGCTTCAATTTAGCCAAATTCCTTTGTTGTAGATTTCCAAGGGCGACCCAGCCCAGGACTCCGAGAAAAGGTTGTTGGGAAGGTGTTTTTTTATGGTGATTATTTTTGGAGTTCAAAACTGAGCCACAAATTTCCTCAAGGAAATGGTTCATTCTAGTGTGTCCTCAACAACCTCTATGGGTTAGTAACTGATGGAGATTTCGGTTTTTCGAAACTAGTCAAGTGTCAACGCATTTCACATCCAAACATTCATGTAAAATTGTACGAATTGTTTCGTGAGACGCAGAAAATTCAGTGAATGTCTCAGTCAGATTTAAGTGACGATTTTTACTTACTATTTTCTTCACTTTATCGGCGTTAATGTAAGTTAAAAACGTCGACCACAGACTAGAGTAAGGCAAATCTTCCAATACATATCGACCGCTTCCGAATGCACTGTAGCACTCAGAAGTTTGTTAAAGTCTATTCACGGTAATCCTTCTTCTACAGGATGGAGCACCAATTGCACTACAATATGAAACTCAAACAAACTTTGTTTATCAATGAATTTCATTGATTTTTTTTTTTATTCTGAAGAAAATTCATTTTTGTTTTATATAACTAATTGCTTTTAAAGATGATAGACCATAAATGACCTCCATGGTCAATTGCTCATATGCGACACCTGATCAGAAAATTTTCCATTGCGGAATCACCATAATTACTGTTTTAGTGGACTGCTTCAATTCAGTCAAATTCCTTGGTTTCGTTTTGTACACCTCTTGCTTGACATAACGCCACGAAAAAAGTCGGGTGCAGTCAGGTCAGGTGACCGCCCCAGAGGTCAGCGGAAATTGAAGTTTCAAGATATTTGATATTTGTATTTGAATTCTTGTTGGGGCTGCACCATAACCGGTCGGGGTATGTGGGCAGTTGCTCCACCTAGCTAGAACCAAATGCTGTTGAAACGGATACGTCTTCGACGCAGTTCTGGGTAAAAGAAATCCTTCAACATCTATAAATAACTAATAGTTGACAGTTGGCAGTGGCACGATTCGTGCGCCACCCTGTACAACATTTGCAAAGATTTGACATACGATATTCCATTCGCAAAAACACACTTGCGATGAACTGAACAAACCAAACTAAATGCCAGCTCGCCTCGAAATCCGCGTCAGTATAAAGGAGAGTTGTGCTAACTTAGCGGCGAAGGAACTATTTAAATGAATTAATAATGGAAAACTTGGCCAATTTTGTAGGAAATATTTTTTTTTTTTTTAAATAATTAATTAATACTTTTTTAACATTATTAATTTCGCCACTAAAAATTACTTCACCACGTAGACATAGGTCGAATTTCGATTTACGGTTCGGTTGTCTTCGTTACTTTTTCAACAGAGAGCCTGCAACCCTACACTCGTTTAACTTTTCAAATGAGTTTAAAACGTGTAGTTTGTTTGGCAGATTCGCTGACAACCTTACTGTCATGGAGAATATGTAAGAAACTCCCAACCAAACTCCAAGAGCTTCTGGCGAGTGCCCCTCCTCTCGAACACATATCGAGTTATTTAATTTTTCCGGTGAAAACTGGTGTTTTCTTTGGCATTATTCGATACCTTCGCTTTCGTATAATGAAGCGCACAGGGAAGGGGCAGGCCTTTCCACGATTTCTCAATAATTGAATAAAATGTATAAAACAAAAATTTATGATTTTTAACAGCTCACCGAATGATCAAAAGCAACCCACATATTTTGACTGTACGATCAAGAACAGCCAACCAATTCGTCCAAATCATAAAATCTAAATGAAATCAAGGAATAAATAAATGCAATGAAAATTCCATTTTATTTTATATAACTAACAAACTAACAAAAAACAAAGTGATTTCACATTTTAATGACACAGTCATAAAATATTATTTTTCGTCACGCCATAAAAGTTTATTTTGATTTTATTTTAACTACAACCAGAGAAGTCTTTGCACAATACAATGTATTTCTCCTTCTGGCCTCCAATAATTTTTATGATTTTTGAATCGAAATCTCTGGAAATTTTGTACGGGGTGGCGCACAAATTGTGTTACTGTCAACTGTCAATGGGGACCTTTATTTAAAGATATTAAAGGAGTTAATTTATCCAGACCCGAAAAAGTATCCGTCCAATAATTTCTAAGATTTTTGTTGAAAAATAATTTTCGGAATTTAATTCACTTCAGCTTTTGATGTCATGTTACAGAACCATAGAACAAAAACAAGAGTACCGCGTTCTTTTCATAAAGAATTTGTTTTCTTTAAAATTAAACGTGGGAATTTCATTAAATTCTAGTTTAAAATAAAGATAACACAAATTGGAGATTGATGAACAAAATAATAATTTCATTGAATCATGTGCGTATTTTAGACCCTAAATATGAATCCGTTAAAAAAAAGAGAAAAAAAATTAAAAAAAAAATACCCGATTTATCGGATTGTAGTTTGTTAGAGAAATTTGTTGTGACCCTTTAAAACCGTGCAATGCCTATAAGGAAATTGTTTGAAACTTTGTGGTACGTAAGCAAATAAACTCAATTCTTATAATAAATTGAATAAAATTACTAATTTATGTATAATAATGTATACCTGCGTTTGCTCATCCAAGCGAAAAGATAGGTTCTTACTAAAGGCGCAGATTTGTAGGGGCCATAACTGATTAACAAATAACTCATTAAATGATTAACAATTAATTTTGTTGCTTACGACCCAGAATTGAGGGTTTTCCTGTCGCTAAAAATCACAACTTTAAAATAAGTAAAGACATCTTTACTAGCAGCAGTTTGTCTATTACAGGACATACATACTCGTATATTGTTTTATATACGAGTAAATTAAATCTAAAATTAGATAACTATGTACAGTTTTTGAGTTTTATTCCAAGATATTGCAACAACTAAATCTTGTTATAGCATAGAAGTGAATTAATTGAATGGAGTTACAATCGATTTGGAAGGCAAAGAGGTTAAAAACCATCATTTGAAAAACAAAAACATATAGTAAAGCCAAACATTA
The DNA here is from genome assembly GCA_019455685.1 of Philornis downsi. Taxonomy (NCBI): domain Eukaryota; kingdom Metazoa; phylum Arthropoda; class Insecta; order Diptera; family Muscidae; genus Philornis; species Philornis downsi. Next base: position 1,452,732 of record JAHXMU010000019.1, read on the forward strand.
AAAGAAAATTATAGTTCATAGAGTGAATATCTGCGAAGATGACTACTTATAGACACCAATTTTCAGTTTGATAAATTCCCCTAATTCAGTTATTTATAAATCGTTACATTCTCTTATTACGCAAAACGGAGAATAGAGAATCTTATTAAAATAGCTATCATTTAATCTTTTAAAATAATCCTTAAAAAATTCGTATCCTCCTTCCTCGTGCAGCACAGTATCTCCAATGTTTGTTGAAAATCATTTTTAAGCATTTGTTTTGAAGAATTTGAATTTTTTGTAGGTGACTCTTTGCCGCGTTGTGCCATATAGGTGAACGACAGTATAGGCCTTATAACACACTTGTAAATAAGGTTCTTATTTTTAAGGCTTAGACTCGATCGTCTGTCTAAAAATGACCACAATGCCCCAAATGAACGCAGTGCCTTCTCGCAGGAAAATAGAATATGTAGAAGGAGTTTTTTTTTATCTAAAATCACCCCAAGATATTTGACATCATTTTAAAGTTCTATGGTGTTACCTTCAAAGTATATTCGTCTCGTCGACATTCTTTTCGGAGATTTGTTGAAAGGGAAAATTATGCTTTGAGTTTTGTGAACGTTGATCTTAATTTCCTATTTTTGAAAGTATTTGTTTCAAGCCATAAGACTATTTTTCATTTTCTTTAGGAAGGCGTTTGTTAACTTGCTTGGTGAAATTAGTGCTGTATCATCTGCATAATAAGAAGTGTCAACTTCTTTACGTTTGAAATCCGAGGTACTGAAAAATTTATTAAACTTTTGACAAATTACAAAGCAAGGTATTCATCCAAATCAGCTCAAATTTCGGCCTCTTAGACTTTAAATTTGTTACTCTAAAAATGTATTTTATACCATTGTTTTTCCTACGAGGAATTTCAAATCTTGTGGTAGTGGAAAACGAAATGATTTTTTGAATTTACAGATAAATTAGATAACTTCAAATCGCAATTCATGGGCATTGAAGGCCTTAACCAGCACCGTGAAAATGGTCCGATTTATAAATAAATATGCACCGTATTGTTCGATAACTTGTTGCCATTTTAAAGGAGCAAAAAAAAAAACTGCAATAGCCGATTTTTACAAACTTCTCTTCAGGCGGATATTTTACCAGCACAGTCACTCGTTGACTCACTCAAGTTGAAGCTTCTGGCGAATGTAAAAATGCCCCTCGGCACACGTAACACATCGAGATATTTATTTTTTCAGATGAAAACTGGCATGTTTTTTTATTTATTTATTTTTTTTTTTGCTTTTTTTTTATAAATAAATCGAACAAAACAGTAAAATTTGCATCATATACTAAAATTTCCATTGGAATCGATAAATTGGTGTTTGCCATTTAATTTTTAAAGATAATATCATGTAAATGTTGTCCGCGGCTCCGTCTCAAAATCTCCATGCGGAAGGTCCAATTTTTCGTCACTTTTTCGAGCATTTCGGCCTGCATTCCACGAATAACGCGTGTTTTGTTATTCTGTAAGGCTTGACTTGACATAATCCAACAAGAAATAATCAAGAGGCGTTTAACTCACAGGGCCAAATCAACATATCCATTGTTTCACGAGCAGTGTGGCATGTTGCACCGTCCTGATGAAACCACATGTCAACCAAGTTCAACTCAGCCAATTGGGGCAAGAAAAAAAATCGCGTATCATGGCTCGATATCATTCGCCATTGACAGTAACATTTCTTCAACGGTCGCCTTTGAAGAAAAATAGACTGATGATGCCACTAGCCAATAAACTACACCAGACTATCATTATTACGGTATCCTTTGGTAATTCATGTATGGCATGTGGGTGTTCATCACTCCAGATGCGACAGTTTTACTTGAGTACGTATCCGTTCAGCAAGAAAAATTAGACGTTGTAGCAGGCCATTCGTCATTCCATGATGAAATGGCAGAGTATACTGTACACTTTTCACTTTGACAGATGACATTTGGACGCCATTACCAACCATTGCTGCCTATCTGAAAAACTTAAATCTTAAAAAAATCACCCTATATCTATACCATGGTGTTGAACAAGATCTCAGAAGTCTTTTTGATGAAACTTTTCTATAATTTATCCACTCTAAGTGGTGAAATAATAGCACATCCTTAAGAAGAAATGGGGTTTTCTGAGAAATCGCTATAGCAACATTTTGCAAGTAGAGAATTAACATTCTAATGCACAATATAAGACAATTTTTTGTGGCTGGAATTAATAAAATAATCTTTTTTTTTTTTTTTTTTGTTCAAACAACTATAATATTTTTTAACATTAAGACCAAACTTATGATCTTTTAGCTATCAAAGGACTAATGGAACACATTCGACCCACCTTTAATTCCGGGTAGAATGCATATAAATTGATTGAATGAGCGGAGTTCTCATTCAATATCTCATTCATGGAATGCAAGGGAATTTGTTTGTCTTGCCTGTCTTTCCGACACGAATTTCAAAGCTTTAGCTAATCAGTAATCAGCAGTAACGACGTCGAAGTTTATAACATCTTAAATTTAGTCGTCCAAGGATGAAGCACATTGGTAAAAAAAAAAAACAATTTAATAATTCATTTTTCCTAGCGGTCAACGCTTTATCACTTGGTGTACCCATTACTAAAAATACTCATATTTTTTCTTTATTAAATACTTATCGGAAAAATTGCTTTCCCCAGTTTTCTTGGAAAAATAATATTATTTTTGCTTTCAAACATTATCCATTTAGTGGTTTCGAAAACGCCGGTCTGGTTAGGCTGTCAGCTGTTAAATACCTATCATCTGAAGTGTTATTTATTTCCTGAAAGATTTGCCATTTATGAATATGGATCGTTTAACAATCCAAGGACGCGTGAGAATAGTTACTCGTAAAACATACTCCGAAATTGGTGATTCAAACGTTTGCACCTTTCGTGCAATATGAGGTGATTATGGTGGTCATAATCAACCTGCTGTGCAGAGAATCGGGAAGAATATAAAAAAATTTGAAGAGACTGGAAGCGTTACGAATGTGATCAGGCCTTTGCATCATTGTAATGTGCGCACTGTCGAAAATATCACTTCTGTTAATGAAAATGTGGTCGCTAATCCGAATTTTAATTCACATCGCTATGGCCTCATGATAACCGACTTTTTTGGCCTGTAATTGAAGATTATGAACTGGACGATATTGGTGGTTTCAACAAGACGGTCCCACGAGCCACAAAACACGATCTATTTTGTCTTTATGGCATGAGAAGTTTCCAGAAAGCGTAATTTCACGTTTTGGCAACGTCAATTGGCCATCAAGATCATGTAATTTGACACCGTTAGCCTTTTTTTTTTTTTTTTTGTGGGACTACGCCAAAGGCCGTGTTTACGAGGATAATCCCCAAACGTTGTAGTATTTGAAACCCAATATTCGTCAAGGTTTCGCTGAGATACCGCCCGAAATGTGGGAAAAAGTGGTCGAAAACTAACTCAAATGGATCCTTTGTTTGTATTTCGTACATAATGGCAAAGTTGAGGCATTATAATGAAACAAAAATTTCGTCGATATCATAACTTTATGTGTGTTTTGTTTAGCTTTACTTTTAAAACCCAAAAATATCTAATCCGGTTCAAGTAATAAAGATAGCGAGTACAATAGATAAGATTAACATTTCGTTAGATTATACAAAATATGAAATTAAAAAGGTTATGACATAACTAATCTTTTCCACCTTACCTACAATTAGCATTTTGAAATGTTGCAGACTCAACAATTTATAAACATAAAATGTGCTTTATTTTCCATACGAATTTAATGTGTTGAAAAGAAATTGATTGAAAATGTTGAAAAAACCCCACACATGCAATTATCGTCACAGTTCTATTAATATATGAATTCTACATTTGGCACCTTGCTATTTAAAATTGAATTTCTATTTGTTGAAACAACGTGGCCGTTTTGCTGACCATACCATAATATAATAAGGTTATGAAAAAATTGAATTTTGGCCAAATAAATGTTTAGCGATAACATTGTGTAATGATAAGGGATAGACGAATTAACATTTATAGGAAAGCATTATGACACACATAATATGTTTTTGATGTTAACAATTGACAAAATTACCAATAGAAACCTTTTCCATTCACAAAAAAAAAAAAAAAAACAAAAAAATTCAATAAGTAGTAATTTTGATAAAAACGGCTAATTTACGTAAATAATTTCAAAGTATTTTGCTTTGTTAATTATACGGCTACATGCAATATCTTCCAGTCTGTCTTATAAAGTCATTTCATTTAACTAACATTAATTCTAGGAAGTATTTTTCATTTTATCTCAGCTCGCAACTCCTTTAGCTACTTAGCTGGCCATTTCAATGCTATTGTAAATCATGATCGTGATGATACTGTTGGTACAAACCCAAGCTTTTATTCTGCAAATTAATTTTTTTTATTCACAACTTTCTTTGCAAAAACTGCATTTAATTTAAAACACATTGAGGAGGGTGCACAGCACAATTTTTCTGCCTTACTGGAGAGTTAATCTTTGCATGCGGTTAAAAAGTCGATTATTTTTCTAAAAGAAACAAATTTATTTTTATGTTTTCTTTTTTCTATTTTGGAAACAGATGTTGTTCTCCAAACTATTTTTTTTTTTATTTTTGCCAAAAAAAGATGTAGTTTCATTTTTGTCCTATTTCGCTTTTTTGTTTAAGAAAAGGCTAAAAAGCCTTAAAAGAACGCAACGCAAATGTTGTTAAAATTTCTAAATTTCGTTCAGAAAATTTCATACTCACTGGAGCAGTCGCCCAAATAAAATTGAAGACTACAAAATCAAATCAGTTATCGAGTCAAACCGCAACGCTTTTCTTCCAGAGGTCGCAAAGAATCTGAAGCGAATGAAAACCACTTCCATACTTGTACTACATATAATACAGGGTGGCGCAATATAACGTGCATATTTAAAAAATAGATTAAAAAATAAATACAAAACGTATGGTTAAAACAATCTAAGGCATTGTAGAGTAATAAATGGAGTTTATCTTTTAAAAATAACATCATCTAAATGGTGACTCTCTCTACGACGGCACTCCTCTAACCACAAACGAAAATTATTGAAAACTTTCTTCAGTAATACTGGTGTAATGGCTGCCATTTCACCACGGATATTCTCCTTGAGCTGAACGATGTTTCTTGGATTATTATTGTAGACTTTGTGTTTGAGGTATCCCCACAAAAAAAATCAAGAGGCGTCAAGTCTGGACTACGTGGGGGCCATGGAATATCACTTCCTTTCGAAATCAGACTGCCAGGGAACATCTGCTTCACCACCGCCATAGAGTCATTTGATGTATGACAGGTAGCTCTATCTTGTTGGGACCAAGTTCTGGAATTCACTATTCTTAAACTCTCAATTTCTGAAGCCAAAAATCTGTACAACATCTCAACATAGCGTTCCGTATTAACCGTGACGTTTTGGCCCCGCGCATTTTCGAAGAAAAAAGGACCAATTATTCCTCTGCCAGAGATCGCTGCCCATACTGTCATTTTGGGCTATGCGATGGTTTCTGGTGTTAGATTTTGGGATTTTAACTGTTCCAATAACGATAATTTTGACGGTTTACGAACCCATTCATAAGGAAATGAGCCTCGTCAGAGAAAAAGATATTGTCAAAATAGGAAACTCGATTAAGCATTTCATTAGCAAATGCGAGCCTTGCTATGAAGTCAGACTCTTTCAATTCTTGTGTTAATTGCAGCTTATATGGATGCAGTTTAAGATCCAATGTTAAACTTCGTTGCAAACTTCGTCGCGCTAATTGTAAGACAGACGATCTCTTATGAGTCGACATTTGTGGACTGGACAGTACGAGGAACTGACTCCATAACTCTCTCAACATTGTCTTCGGTCCTAGATGTTCTTGGGTGACCATTTGCTTGTGGTTTAAATGTTGAACCGGTCTCTTCAAAACGCTTTATTCATATTTTAATTAAATTAGCACTCGGAGCTTCACTAATTCGCCGTAGTCCATATTCAGCACAATATAGTCGCCTAGTAGCAATATATAAACGAGAGTTCTCGTAAAATGCGCGCACGCAAAATGCGCGACGCTTCCCGTCGAAGTGATTCATAGCGACTAAAACTCCATGAGCCCGCTAATCTAACGATGTGGGCGCCCCCCCGCCCGCGCCTTTTCTACCCCGCAAAAAAGATGATGCAATATGCACGTTCTATTGCGCCACCCTGTATAATTACGCTGAGCTCACATACGATTTTATAAATCGTGACATCAAAAAAAAAAGCGTCTCTAACCATCTCTATACGACAGTTGGTTTATTTTAAGGCGTCCCATTAATCATTTATCAAAACTTCCAGATATTTAAAAGTTTGTACTCGTTCGATTTCGTTGTTTCTGATTTTTAATGTTGCGTTTACGTGAGCATTTTTCCTATTGACAATCATGTATTTTGTCTTTTTAATCTTGATTTTTAGGCAATATAATTCAGCTTCTGCAGGTCAGATATGCTGCCAGCCAGTAATGTGATGTCGTCTGTTTATCGTAAATTTTTCTTTTTTTTCGACGAATTTATGAAATATTTTCCAAGCGTTAAAAACGCTTCATATTCAGCAAAGAAATTAGTGGAATATTGCGTTAGACTTATGATATCTAGCTAGCTAGTTTGCTAGTTTGTAAAAAAAATAATTTAAGAAGAAGAAGCTTTAATGAGTTTGATGAAACAAACTAATTTCCGAATTTTGAATTCTCCCTTATATAAGACGGCCTCAGTGTGCATCGCAACTTTTTTTTTTAAATCATTTATTTTAGTTATTTGAATTTAATAAAGCTTAGTACACTTAATTATCTATAGATGGCTTCAAGTGTTAAGATTAAGATGATTCTTTGGTAATGACGTACTTTATATAAAGTTTATTCTTTCATAATTTCAGTCTATCACCAGCTTTCACTGCATCCATTCCATACATAAATGTCAAAGAGTGGAAACATGTAAATGGCATAAGAACACGCTAAATAATATTAATAATATTAACAAAATATGAATTAAACTGTGCCCATGGAATTGTTAGATTAGCAACCGTGAAAAAAAGAACATATAAATTAATAATTACAATTAATAATCAAAATATTTTGTAAAAAAAATCAAATTAAAAGCAAAAACTATAATACCAAAATACCAATAACCTAATTAATTAGTGTGTAAAAATTATATGTAGAAATAATGACAAAAATCTAGTGTTAATGGCAAAGAAATCAAGAGTTAAACTAATGTTACATAACTAAAAACAGAATCAAAACGCTTTAATTACTCAAAAGGAAGCTAAGATAAATTCATAACTCACAGAGGGACCAAGATAAGCCAAGAAGCAAAAAAAAAAAAAAAACAAAAACAAAAGCAAATTAAAAATGTTAAGTTCGTTATAAAAGAAACCCGGCATAAAACATCACAACAACTCATAGAAATTGTTAATAAGCAATCCCACCCCTTCCCCCAGGAACAGCAAATCAAAATTCCGACAAAATGAATTACAACACCGAATTGGATAGCACTATTAATACCGGCAACATCAGCACCGATGATTTTTTGGCCATATTTACATCATCCACTGCTACGCCCAACGAGGCGGGCGGTGGTCCTGGCGGGGGATTGAAAGGTGGAGGTGGAGTGGCTGGCTCTCATCATCGTAATCTCAATCGCCATGCCTCGAATGTTACCATGAATCCGCCCTTAGTGACCATCGATGGTCAGTATACAGTCACAAGCCTACTAGACACTGCTTTCGGCGGACCCACGCTTGGGAGTCCCACGGCCGACATAAACGATACTTTATTTCTGCTTTCATCCAATTTCTACAATTCAACGCTAGGTGGCGCCGCGCCCACCATCAACTTAACCTCCTCCACCGCAACACAGTTTGGCAACTACTTCAACCAGACACCAACAGCCAACATTACAAGCAATATCACCGAAGTCCACTGGGACGGCCGATATCCCAGTGGCTATACGTTGACCCATATAGTGATAGCATCGATTATAGTTACCATCCTAATGATAATAATCATTGTGGGCAATATGCTGGTCATCATTGCCATTGCCACCGAAAAGTCACTCAAGAACATTCAGAATTGGTTTATTGCCTCATTGGCGGTGGCCGATTTCTTTTTGGGCCTCATCATTATGCCCTTCTCGTTGGCCAACGAACTGATGGGCTACTGGATATTCGGCTCATGGTGGTGTGACATCCATTCAGCCATGGATGTGCTGCTGTGCACAGCTTCCATTATGAACTTATGCCTGATATCGCTGGATCGCTATTGGAGCATAACGAAGGCGGTGGATTATCTCAAATCACGTACCCCGGCACGTGCGGCCTTAATGATAGCTGCGGTGTGGATAATGTCAGCATTGATATGTATACCCCCATTACTGGGGTGGAAGGTGAAAATGCCCGAAGGTCCATTGCCAAAGTGTATGGTAAGTGTGTTGCATGCAATAGTTGTTGATGTTGTTCCTTTTGTTTTTTCTTGTCTTGCTATTCAGAATATATTGAGGATTGTTTTTTTATATCTGTCATTGTAACCGTAATTATTATCTTGTATGGAGGGGCAGAGTATGTGCTTTTTTTCCTTGCGTGCGTGCGTGCGTGTGAGCGTGCATTTATGAGAAATGTATGTATAGCAATTAGTTGACTAATTGTTCACTGATGTGACATATGTACAATTATACAATTATAATACTCGCATATTTGCAAACGAGTGTTTGAGTTTGAGTTTGATCCCCTGTTGACAGCGGTTAACAAAAGTTGGTGCGTAAATGTTCGCATTTTAGCAATAATAACAAAAGTGTAGAGATTTAGAAAGATTTTCCTTTTTATTACAATTTTACCGGTTTCTTATAAAGTGTTTTATAATTGGGGACGACCGATGTTAAAGTGCAAAAAAAAAAGCGAAATCCTTTCATTTTATTTGTAAAGGGTGTCCCAACAAGAACGCAAGATTTAAATTTGGCACCATTCTAAGTGTCATTGTTTGACATTTGAACAATTGTTATTGTTTGCTAGTAGAAGGTCCGAGGTTAGTAAAAATGGAGCGCTACACGAATGAACAACGCATTCTCATTGTGAAATTGTTTTACCAAAATGGTAAAAGTTTTGCGGCTACAGTTCGCAAATTGCGATCAATTTGGGGTCACAATAATGCTCCAAAAGAGTCAACTGTAAACAGATTAATGGATAATTTGATTGCCAAAACTGGGTGTGTTAGTGATGTGAAGACAAAAACGCGCCTTCGACCAGGTCGATTGACCGAAAATGTCGCAGCTGTACGTGATGATAACGCTCAAACTCCATCCACCTCAATTCGACATCGAGCTCAGCAAATTAGTATCTCCAAATCCACTATGCAGCGAATTTTGACGAAAGATTTGCATCTTCATGCATACAAAGTTCAATTGACTCAAGAACTGAAGCCAGCTGACCATGGACAGCGAGGGAAGGTTCGTTAATTGGTTATTGGAGAGACAACATGAAAATGCTGATTTTTCCGATAAAATCATCTTCAGTGACGAGGCCCATTTCCATTTTGATGGCTTCGTCAATAGGCAGAATTGTCGCATTTGGGGTGAGGAAAATCCTCGAGTTATTTCCGAGAAGCAAATGCATCCTCAACGTGTCACTGTGTGCTATGGATTTTGGGCTGGAGGAATCATTGGACCTTTTTTTATGAAAATGAAAAAAGCGCACACAGTCAATGGTGTTCGGTATCGTGAAATTATAACCAGTTTTTTCGTGCCTAGGATTGAAGAAATGAATGTGAAGGGCATGTGGTTTCAACAAGACGGCGTCACATGTCATACAGCCAGAGAAACAATTCAATTGCAGCATCAGTCATTTCCCGGTCGAGTTATTTCGCGTTTTGGAGACCAGAATTGGCCGCCTAGATCGTGCGATTTAACACCATTTTTTTTTATTACTTACTCCTTTATGAAAACTTTTTGTTGTTTTCGTAACCTTACTCGTTATTTCTTTTAATAAAGAAGACAAAAAAAAAACAATTTCATTATTTTAACAACAATAATAAAACAAAATTGCTACAGATAGTAGAAATTGAGTGTTCAAAACATTTGCAACTCTCCTTTCTTTTATTTTTGACTATGTAATTAACACTAACAAATGCTAGGACAAAACGGTAATCACACGGTAATTTAATCATTTATGGTTTATATATTGGCATTTTATCAAAAAAATGCTTGTTTATTGTTTTGTTAAAACAATTTTAATTCGAAGCTAAAAAGGTTTACTTCGTTTTACAAATTTTTGAAAAAAATTACTGGAGACAAATACTGTTCGGGATTAAATGCAAGAGTTTTAAATGATTTTGAAAATTGACTTTCTGAAAAAGAAATTTCTGTAAAACATGATATTCATCAACGGTTTGTCGCATAGTTAACAATGGAAACTTCCAAACAGTTCATAACGGAGGAATACCCTGTGTAACAACTGCAACTGCGCTTGAAAATCGGAAATTCAAGAATTTTTCCACGAAAGCTGTTCCCAGAGAGGCTAAAACAGAAATTCTTGCAGATGTGAGTCTTTCCCCTACAAAAATAAGAGCCCGATATTACGTTCTCAGAAGCTACAGGTGCACCAAAAAACCGTTTGTGTCAGAAAAAAATCGTAGAGCTGGCTTCTATTTTGCTCAAATACATTTTAATTGGAAAGCAATGGAAAAATATTTTATGGTCTGACGAGTCAAAATTTAAGCTCCGAGGATCAGATGCAAGAGCCAATGTTCGACGACCTCGGGGAGAAATGTTTAATCATAGATACCCAATTGCCACAGTAATCAATCAATTGTGGTTATTTATATGAGCCTCGCCGTTAGGCCTTGCTCATGGTGTGCCATCACACATGGGACTGTTTTCTCTTTTTATTTTCCTTTGTATATTTATTTTCTTTTCTGCGACAGCCAGCGCCCCTTTGAGGTACTCAAACTAATCCCGAAAGGATTCGTCGAAGTACCTTTGAGATAAGAATCAAATCTCCTTGGAAAATTTCCTCAGGGCCTGCTTCCTCTCTCAGCCAAAGTAGCTTTGAAGTCACTTGGTATGAAGTGAGCTTCATCCCGGTTAGGAATGAGGCCTATCTAGAACACCTTAGATAGACAAAGAACAGTGTTTTCCAAGTTCCCGCATTAAATTCAGGAGACCTTGAAGCAACGCAAAATCACTGAAAATACATGTTCGGGCAACCACAGCCAGCACGATGCTCCCACAAAGGGTCCAACGACCAGGCAAGAACAAAATCTTCCTGGGGCCCCTGGTCTCCCGTGCTAACAGAAGAGAAGAACCCTTTGGTCTGGGTTTCGGAGACAAAGACTGTTCCAGGTTTGCTATATCATACCTCGCATGGAACTGGTCGTCCATCGTATACGCCATACATTTTCAACGTCTGAGGAGAAATATCGACACAACAATAAATATCATGCTCTACTAGTCTATTTTCCATATCTCTCTTAAAAGACCTCCATAGTAGCACGACTATACAACAGAAAAGAAAAATCTTCCGATGTCCCTCAATGGTTTCTTTATGGTCGTTCCTGTTGCCAGGGGAAATTGCCACAGTAAAGCACGGAGGAGCAAATATCATGATGTGGGGATGTTTCTCGGGATATGGAATAGGTCCAATTCACCGCGTTACTGAATCTATAGAGATCGTCTGAGCTCAATTATACTTCCGTACGCTGCCAGGGAAAGGTCAGTTTCGTGGACATTCCAGCACGACAACGATCCCAAACACACGGCTAGGGTTGTTAAAGGCTGATTACAGTAAGATCAAATCAAGGTTATGTCGTAGCCATCTCAATCTCCAGATCTCAACCCGATTGAGAACATGTGGATGATTGCCCAACGTAATATCGGAAATGTAGTATTCCGAAATAGTGATGAGCTTTTCGTCGAATTGGAAAAGCATTGGAATGTCATTTCAAGCTGTAACATTGAAAAGCTTATTTCCTCAATGACTAAAAGATGTTCGGAAGTAGTAAAAAACAACGGCTATGCCGCAAAAGATTGAACACTTGATATTGTTTTTTTTTTTTTGGGAAGTTTTTTACGAGTTGAAAAAGTTTTGAACACTTGAATTTCGACTTATTTTGTTAAAACTATTTTTGTTTTTTTAAGTTGAGTGAATATTTTAGATTTTACAATATATTAAAAAAAACTGAATTTAATTAAAAAATACGAAAATCTTAAGATATTTTAATTAAAAAATCTTTATTTTCAATTAAAATTTTTTGAAGTTGCATATGTTTTGACCACCACTGTATATCATCGTTTAAATGAATGTCCACCGCGGCTACGTGCAGTAGCATGGAACCAAGATGTCTCATTTGCAACTACACTGCCGCATAGATACGGCTGAATTTCATCGATGGCCTTAGTTTTGTTGTCTTTACTGACATAGGTCGACTGCGGTTTATGATCATAAGATGGCGCCAGTTCTTTGAAAACAAAAAAAAAAATATTTCGGTGAAAAACGACAACCATGTTTTAAGTTTCAAGGCAACACGTTGTTAATTATATTTATTTGAACCATCAAAACTGAACGACGTCAGTGAATTTCTAAACATGAGAACAATTGGTCACTGTTAGGTAATTTAATATCCATTTGAAAGGGCTTAGTCCAACCAATATTAAAGCCGAGCCAGATTCTACTCTGCAGGAGCCTGCTCCTTCATTTACAACTGTAAAATATTGGGTAGCAGAGTTTAAACGAGGCCGTACGAGCTGCCAAAGCGAACACCGTTGAGGTGTCCACGCCAGACACGGTTAAGAAAATGTAAAAATGGTATTGCATGATCGTCGGCTGAAGGTGTGTGAGATAGATGAAATGATACTCAAAAATGATACTTCAAAAAAATGCTAGACATCGTATATTGACCAAAGATTTGAAGATGGGAAAGCTGTGTGCAAATTGGGTGCCGCGTTTCCTTTCAATAGAGCAAAAATAGCATAGAGAAGATGTGTCAGTAGAACAAAAAGTTTGGTGATGTCTCACTGCAGTAAAGCCGAATTTTTGCATTGATTTATAACCATACATGAGACATGAGTCTACCGCTTTACATCTGAGACAAAGGAACAATCAAATCAATGGACTACAATGGGAGAATCGTGTCCAAAGAAGGCCAAGACGGTAAAATCTGTAGGCAATGGCGGTTATGGCGTCAGTTTTTTGGAATGCACATGGGATTATTTTTGTTGATTATCTTCAGAAAGGAAAAACCATCAACGGCGAATATCATCCTAATCTATTGCAGCGTTTCGATGATGATATTGTGGAAAAATGACCGCATTTGGCGAAAAGGAAAGTGTGGTTTCATCAAAATAATACTCCAGCTCACACATCAACTATTTTGATGGCCAACCTTAACTAATCAAAGTTCGAATTGCACCATATTCGCCAGATTCATTTTCTTTGGACTTCTATTTCCAAACTAGAAAAAATGGCTCGGTGGTAAAAGATTTGACAACAGTGGAGAGGTAGAGTCTGCTGTTGATGGATATTTTAAAGAGTTTGACAATTCTTATAATAAACGGGTTATAGAAGCTACTGAATATCGCCGGAAAAAGTATATCGAGCTAAAAGGAGATTATGTTGAAAAATAAATAAATACATTTTTCTCAATTTTTTTTTGTGTCTTGTTTGTTAGATCGGCTAGTTTTGGGACCGCCCTCGTCACTACTATAAAGTGGATTTTAGTGCAAAACAAATTTTAAAACAGTTTTAAATTATTGTGATTGTTATAAGAGCTTCCTAAGAAGTGACAAATATGTTCATATAGCGTTCATTGAAGTTACAAAAATTCTATTCTCCGGGAATAAGTTCTCCTTTATTCCAGGGTGTTTAGGCCATAATTAAGTTACCATTTCTCACCAAAAATAATTTTTTCTTCAAACTACTGACACCATCTGTACGTCAGGTCGTCTAGTTGTGGGACCGCACTCGTATTAACAAATTGAACAAATACTTTTGTGTGTCTTTGTATGTCATCAATAATAAGGTCAAACGGGGCCACAATTGGGCATGAGGTTTGTCGGAATTTCTTTTACTATGTAAATTTCAATACAGCGGTAGCAGCAACAACAACAATTTATAACCGAAGATAATTAGTATTTAATGCAATGTCGCGATGTTTGCGGGGGTGTATGTTTATAATGACCATATGTAAATATTATGACATTGCCGACAAATGATAATATTTATATTTTTTTAGTCATGAACTAATAATTATTACAATGTTATTTGCGTTTATTTTTTCCAGCGAATTCGCTAAACGATTACATAAAGCGGCGCACCAAAGGGCGCCACTTTGTAATTTGCGAATAATTTCGCCATTTGTATTTTATTGGAGTGCATCCGTTCGCTCACACTCTTCCGCGTCTACCCTGGGGATTTGGTGGAAGATAAACGTTCAAATGAAAATTAAATAAATATTGTTTGTATTTATGAAAACAATGTACGAAATTATGCAATTGATTGCAAATTATTGCAATCAACTAATGAATTGTGGAGTGGATTATTTAAATTGTGGTCAGGTTTGCCAATGGAGAAATGTTGCTGTAATTTAAACGGTTGAATTTAACTCAATAGTGGAGACTGCAACTTATTTAAATGAACTAATTCGTGCTCCTAATGATTCTGAGTTAAGAGGTATAAGAAGTATTAGGAACTTCACAAAAGAACCAATCGGCAGAAGAGTTACAAAATCTTGGAAGATGTACCTTCACTTACCAGTCTTTGAGCAACAGTTACCACAATCTGTTGAGTAAACGGCAAATCTGGTAAAAGCTCCATAAACTGACGTTCGGTATGGCTGTTAAACTTCAGGTCCAGGATAGTCTAAAAATTACATGCATTTATTTATAATAACATGCACTCTCTTCACAAAATAAAATAAAAAAATCAAAAAAAAATACTGAAAATTTCCATTATTCCAAAGCTGGTTTCAGTTAATGTGTGGGAAAGTGTTTCCCTAATAGACCGATTTCAATCTAAGGTCTATATTATAGAACATGTCAGAACGGAACTTTTATCATACATCATAAGTTTATATAAGTTAAAACGAGTAAGGTTTAATTGTTTTTTCAACTTTTATTTTCAA
>JAHXMU010000019.1:1473453-1503392 GCA_019455685.1 Philornis downsi
TTTTTTTTTTTCAATTTCAATAATACCCAAAATAGCTTTTGGAAATATTAAGATTAAAAATGTTTCTCACAAATATTTCGTTTATTTTCGTTAATCTAAATGCTCTTAAGGAAATGAACGAATAGCAGCAGAAATACATAAAGCAAACGTCTTTGTTGCCACTGCTCATTTTACCCCATAATTCTTGAAAGAAAAAATAAAAGAATAACAGTTTTCGACATTAATCATGGCTTAAGGAACCTTCTTACTGATATATTTTAATAATAAATGTGACAAAAGGACCTCAAACGTTGCCTAACTGGCCGCTGGAAAGAAAGCAAAGGAAAGGAAACAAAAGAAATAATAATAATAGTGTGTACTCGTATTAAGTGAAGGTGAAGGCAAAAAATATGGGAATATAGTTGGGAACATAAAACGTACTAAAATAAACACATAAAACTATGTAGTAAATACGTGTTGATGACAGACATTTGACTTGGGTTGGATGAGGGATGCATGAAAAATATTATATGTGAAATTATCACAAATATATTCAGAACACAGGCCGTGGTACAATGGATGATACATGCGACTATCGCGCATATAATCGTACAGTGTATTATGAGAAGGATAAAGGCTCAATTTTTGTCTACGTCAATCTTTGACTTTCGAACTAGGTGTCATAAAGAACTATTCAACTAAAATGATTTAGGAATATTTCATTGATATCTTACTTATGTGTTGCAGCGGAAGGGGTTTACATTGTATAAACATAAATATTCTCTATATCATTGGGCAATTGAAGATAAAATGTAGAGAAAAATGTCTCTATCCTATAAAAAATTAATTCATTACATCGAATTATTATCAAACGGAGGTGTTGTCAGTGCCAAACATCTATGTCTTCTCTATTAAAAATGAATTATACGAAAGACACCGTCAGTGAGTTAAGTATGGCAGAATACAACTAATGAGCTCTATCATTTGCCAAAATATCAATTTTAGATTTTGATACCCTACAGTCCGTACAACTTATCAAAAATAAAATAAGAACAATATTCATTTCATTCATTTATTGAACAGTATTGTAATTTAAAGCCGTTTGGCCATAATTAAGCAAATTACAAAATTCATAAAATAAATACTACTGGAAACAAATAAATACTTCAGCATGCTGGTGATATTAGAAAAATAATAATATTAATGATAATAATAATAATAATAAATCTTGTTCATTTGCTAATAATTTCTTTAGTTCTGTAATAATCAACATTTTTGAGTATATCTTTAAGCATACATTTTTGTGTAAGTCTTACTACATTTATATGTTACATACGTTGCTATGCAAATCTGATTCAAAATATATTGGATTTTATTAAGTGAACCCTTTCATGGAATGTTAAATCATTATCCTGGGACGGGGGGATAAAAGACAGATATTAGAGTATTGATATTTATAATTCAGTATTCCAGGTCGTTGATCCTTACTGCATCAATAGGTATTCCAAAAGCCTATATCGCATTGTAGCAGGCACCGAAAGTTGGATATAGGTTTCGTTATTCAGGATCAGAGCAATTAGAAGACTGAGATATTTTTATATATTTATATAAGAATTTCATTTTATTGCATAAAAGGTTTCCATCAAATTAAGCGTTCATAAATATGGGAAACTTTTGCTGTTCTCTTCTAAATAAATACAGGGTGTCTGTCGGAAAGGTATACTACTTTGTTTGTTTATAATTTTTGATTAAATGAAAGATAATGGATCTTATATTGATAAATGTTTTATTTAATGTCGACAATTATGTATGGAATACAATATCAGATAAATGTCCGCCTCTGTTAGCCTCACAAATTCGAGCCGTTTTGAGCACATTTTTCATTAAATTCTTACACATTTCACGCGGTATTTCATTAATTTCATCAAGAATATTTTGTTTAAGTTGCTCAAGCGTTTCTGGTTTGTTTGCATAAACCTTGCTTTTCAAATATCCCCACAAAAAGAAGTCCAGAGCAGTCAAATCAGGCGACCGCGGAGTCTAATCAACATCATCATTTCTTGAAATAACTTGTTGTGGAAAGAGGTCTCGCAGTAATTCCATTGTAATCCTGGCTGTATGCGATGTGGCACCGTCTTGTTGATACCATATGTTAATCGAGCCCAAAGCATGCAGTTGTGGTATTAAAAAGTTTTCAATCATATCACAATATCGCTCCCCATTGGCAGTTACCGTTACGCCGTTTTCAGTTTCAAAGAAAAAGGTCCAATGATTCCTCCTGACCAAACTGCACACCAGACTGTCACTTCTAATGGATGCAAAGTTGACTAATTTGAGGGTTTTCCATTGCCCAGAACCGACTACTCTGTTTATTCTCATATCCATTCAAATGAAAATGTGCCTCGTCATTCATTATGATTTTTTCATGAGAACCGGAGTTGTCATGGGGGAGCTGTGACATCCTTTTGGCATATATACGGCGGCGTAAATAGTCTTGTGGAAGAAGCTCTTGTGTTGATTGAATATTAAATGAAAACAAATGCAAATCCTTCTGCAAAATTGTGGCCAAAGTTGTTCTTTGAAAACCAAGCTCCTGAGCACGGCGTCGAATTGAGGTTAATGGATTGTTTTGAACACTTTCTTGAGCAGCAGTAATGTTTTCAGCCGATCTTGCAGTACGTTGTGGTCCATGCTTGGCCCTATCAGCTACAGACCCTCTTTCTTCGAAATCATTCACTACACGATAAATAGTGCGTCTTGTTGGCACGTTGTGTCTCCCAAAAATTTCACGTAACTTTCTCATCGTCACAGTAATCGATTATTGATTTTGATAAAATGTTTCACCGATTAAAATACATTGGTTTATGGAATATTTTTCATAATAAATTTGCCACGTCTCTATTTCACGATTACAAATATAAATTGTCAAGACTAATGTTTACCAAAATGGTGGCAAAACAAAGTAGTATACCTTTCCGACGAACACCCTGTATTTGGTTTTCATTTTCAAAATTCGAGTAGATGCTGCCAGTAGTTTGATTAAAAACTATTTTGGTGAAAAGTGGCAACCTTATAAAACATGCGTGTTAAGTTTCAAGACGCCACGTTGTTTACCATTTCAAAAAGTGCTATACAAGATTTGAAGATGAGAAAGCGGTGCGCAAGATGGGTGCCGCGCTTGCTTTCAATAGAACAAAAACAGCTTCATGAAAATGTTTCAGTAGAGTATTTGGCGATGTTTCATCGCAATAAAGCCGAGTTTTTGCATCGAATTATAACCATCGAAGAGACATTTGTCCACTACTCCACACCTGAGGCAAAGCTATAGCCACAGCAGTGGACTGGAATGGGAGAATCGTTTCCAAGGAAGGCGAAGACGGTTTCATCTGCAGACAAGGTCATGGCGTCTATTTTTTGGGATGCGCATGGCATTATTCTTATTGATTATGTTCAGAAACTAAGGAAGAAACCATCAACGCTTCCAGTCTTCAAATTTCTTTATAATCTTGCCAATTCCTTGCACAGTAGATCGATAATGACGACTATAATCAACCCGTAATGCATGAAAAGTGCCTACATCTGAATCACCACTATTGTAGTAAGTTTTACGAGTAACTATTTTTACGCGTTATTCGGTTGTTAAACGATCCATATTCGTAAATGGCAAACCTTTCACTAAATAAATAACACTTCAAATAACAGGCATTTAACAGCTGATAACCTTGACAGACCGGCGGTTTTGCAACCTCTAAATGGCTAAGAAATGAAACACGTTCCACTTAATAAAATATGTAAGGAAACAATAAGGGCAGTGGTGTTTCATCCACACCTCTTATATATCCTTACACCACCAGATTATAGACTCTGCTTTTCCCACTGATTATTCCTAAGCCATTCCCTTGCTTGTGGTTTTGCTAAATAGTAAATAGGGTCAGTAGGAATCTCGTTAATCCATTAATGCGCTTCACTAAGTAGATGACGAGCCATTTGTCTCGAAATATACAACCTTTAAGAGTGAGAATCCAAAGACCTACAGCAGGCATGGGTCCTGTGTTTTATCAGGACAACGGAAGACCACATATATCGGTAGTGAAACCGGTGTTCGGTTGTGAGGCTCCTATGTATTCATCTTATAGTCTGGACTAGAGACGAAGCAATTACCTCCTTTTCCCGTCTATGGCAAATGATTTTGCTGATGAAAAGATCGCCTGAAAAGAAGCTTGTGAAAATTGACTGTCCCAGTTTATTGCCAAGAGGAACAAAGGCTTCTATAAGAGTGATACAATGAAATTACCTTCAGAATGGCAACAAATTATCGAACAAAAGAGTGCGTACTTGATCCAAATCGAACCATTCTAATTATGCTAAACCAAATCTTTAATTTCATGCAAAAGAAATGGATTTCTTTTTACTGCACCATATATGTCGTCATTATGATTTTCATAGAGTGAAAAGTTTTGATGTGAATTCTTTTATTGCCAAATATATTTCGAAGAATTGAAGTAAATGTGATGGTTTGCTATATAAATTGTCTAAACTATATAAATTGCTATATAAATTGGTTGTGAAATGTTATAACTTATAGTAAGAAACCAGCAATGCATATGTCGGTTGACAAAAGAAACAGATTGAAGGCACATTTTCTAATATAAATTAACAGAATCGAAAAACAAATGGATATACTCGTATTAGATTTATTAGCTTATCTTGCCAACAAAATTGTTAGATCCCAGTGGCAGTTTAAATAGTTGTCCTAGTCTTTCATATTGCGAATATAAGAATACCGTGTGCGGATTATGAAGAAATAACACCTACGTCAGTTTAGATAGTCGTTCTAGTCTTTCATATTGCGACTATAAAATTATTTTACACGGATTATGAAGAAATAACACCTACGAGGTACATATATATATGAAAGTTGAGAGAAAAGTTCTTACCCTTAATAAACTAATAAACATCACGCTTGGGGTTTTCACATAAACCGGAATGTACTTTTGACGAAATTAAAGTTTACGCAAATAATATTTAACATAATCCCATGTGCTATTTATTGTCATCTAGTGAGCTGATATTGATCCAAAAATGAACACATAACCCAATTTCCCGCCAGTTTTTAGCTACGCACGAATATAGAAGCGGAAAACGTGTTAATGTTTTTTCTAGAATTTCCTTGTTTACTCATAATATCCACCTAAATAACAATCATCGTTAGGGTCATGAGGAAGGGGCATTGATGCTTCACCGACTGACAGTCTTACTGTGATTATTTCCATATGCAATGGAAGCATGAAACCACACTCACATTCCAATATTTCACTTTCCTTTATGTGACGGCCACCAAAATACACCACAATTATGAAAAGTGCCTTCGCAGCCTCCAGAATGAGTGCCGTCTGTTCATTTTGTTAGGATTTGTCGGTTACAGGGCTTGTTCAGCATCCAAAGGACATTTCATAATTTTTAGGGATACATGAATGGACAAAACACGGATATATGATATTGGTAAGTGTTTAAAATTACCAATATCGGCAGTAGCAATCATTTAGAGAAAAACCTGTCAAACTATAGAGTTCGACTTGTAATTTTGTAAAAACAATTATTTCGATAGTTACAGCAATAGTCAAAGCAGAGACTGCTAATGACTGCAGAAAGTAGAGTTTGGCTATCAAATATGTTAAACCATAATTGGTGGAATCGTATTAAAATGATCCTGTCGCTAAAAATTACTCATTTTTTTAATTTTCAAAGGTATTTGAGCAAAATATTGCACTCCTAATGGAGGCAACAACTGTTGCAAAAATTGCCAACTAAAAATAATTGTTATCTTGAAGGAAGCGGAAATGGAACCTGGTATCGCATAAACAATTAACTATTATTTGCTCCATAAAAGTGATTTCAATCATACGATGATAAAACAGGTGTGAATAAAATTTAAGAATCTTCACTAAACGTCTTTGAAACATACAAAATCAAATTATATCTTTTTCTTACAAAATTTTCAATGTTTTTCGCCTGCATTGAGGGGGATTCATTTCATTCTAATCTGCTAAAAACGGACAATTGGACAATTTTTCTTCACCTATTTCCGAAACTTGTACACACTCTAACCAACTTCTTATAATATCGGGTGGTTCGGAAAGTTCGTTCGGTTTTTAAAAGAAAATTTATTTTTTAAATTTATATATAAGAAAACAATTATTAATAATCTATTATATAATCTCCCCCTTTTTTAACGACTTTTTTCCACCTCTCTGGGAGCTTTTTAATTTCTCTCTCGTAAAACTCGCGTGATTTTTCTGAAAAAAACGTTCAATTCGATTTTTCACTTCTTCGTCGTTATGGAAATTCAAATCCTTCAAGTGTTTACTAAATAGGTGATAGTCGGACGGGTCGAGGTCTGGGGAGTACGACGGGTGAGGTTAAACTTCCCACCCAGACTCTGACAGTTTCTGACGGGTCCGCAAGGCAGTGTGAGGGCCGGCGTTGTCATGATGGAAGATGAAGTCTCCCCGATTGAAGAGCCTCGGCCATTTTTCTTCCAATGCGGCTTTCAATTTACCCAATTCTAAGATACAGTAGTCCGCATTAATCGTTTGGGAGAAGCTAAAAAAAAAACTACTCCTTTGATATCCCACCAAATCGACAGCATTATCTTCCTGGGGTGAAAGTCTGCTTTAGAGGTGGATTGAGGGGGTTCATTTGGTTTCCCCCATGATTTTTTCCGCGTTACATTGTTGTAGACTATCCATTCTTCATCCTCTGTGATGAGGCTCTTCAGAAATGGTGTCTTGTTATTTCTTACCCTTAGGTTGTCGTAGACGTCAACGCGATTCAGTTGGTTGGCCTCGGTGAGAGAATGAGGTGTCCACACATCGAGATTGCTCACAAATCCGAGCTCTTTTATGAGACTGATTTTTTGATTACTTCAACTATTTGCTAACTGTTGCCCAGGGATTAACTATAACTACATTCCTCGTCTCGTCGGAAACAATTTATTTTTTTCGTCCTTATCTGGAAGCGTCCGTTGCAGAGAAGTCGCCCGTAGAAAATCTTTTAAACCATTTCTGGCAAGTTGTTTTATTTGGCCCGATTTCTACCTAAATAGACTTTATTTTTCGGCTGACTTCAGCAGCCGTTTTTCATTTTCGGAAACAATACAGCATAATTTGCCTAGAAAGCTCTTTTTCGCCTAATTTTTCCACTTTTTGAAACTTTTTAAAAACGGTATAACCACTCACGACTAGAACGAGAACACAAGTAAACAACAGTAAATAGTTTGGAGAAGGGGTTGGAGGAAGTTATGATAGGGTTTGAAGAAACTCTACACCATGAGAAATGACGTATGGTGGACTAATGAATTAACCAAACGAACTTTCCGAACAACCCAATTTTTTTGAGGTAATTTTTCTTAAATTTTCTTGCATTTTTTGAGCCCATATTATAGACATACTCTGTTAGAGATCAAAAATTGAAGATATCTTGGCAAACGCTCCCGCCTTTTTGAGTTACGGACGGGTATATATTTTAGTGATTTTTTTTCCCCCCCTTTTTTTTTGTTTTTTGAATATTTCTCATCTTCACAAGAGGGGCGGACATTCTCTAAGAAATCACAGAAGGCCTAAAAATAGGGTCACTCAGGGGCGATTGGGCTATTTCTTTTGGGGATGTTTTGGCTATATTTTCACGATTGAAGTTACAGGGATATGTTGTTTCGGCGATTTGTTTGTTATCACCCATTTGTTCTATTTTTCGCTTTCCCAAAGCCCCCAAAAAATATCTCAAAAAGTAGTAATTCTTGGCATTGTGTCATGTACAGCGTTTCGGTCTTCTTTCTTGAAGGTATTAAACAACTGACTGACTGAATCAATACTGCTAGTATTGAACTCAAACGAAATTTCTTTCCGCATATAAAATGCGTGCTAAATCTATAAACGGAATTCCGTATGCATAAATTTTCCGTCGCCCCTCCGTTTACAGTACTGATTTCAAACAGAATTCGGAAACAGAAAATGTTGGCATTTGACATTTATAATGGGTTAATCGTAATGAACATTGGAGACGTTTCCCGAATTATAATAAATGTTTGGCAGAGAAGTTTTGATAGATCAAATTTGATTGAAGAATACACAAAAACAATATAACGTAACGCTGCTTTACCCTGACATTTTCCCTTATAGAGACAGAGGTAGAGTATTAGAAGCGGAATTCTGTTTTAGGTCAGTACCAGACCTTATTTTGATGTGATTATCGACGTATTTGCTTCCTTTTTTTCTGGAATACCTGCCGCAGTCGTCTTTGATTTGACTGTCGAAGTCGGCAGCATTTTGCAAGCTTGCTGATTTGTTTCCTTTGGTTCTAATTATTTTCATAATCCAAATTATAGGTGAATTCGTTAGCCGGAAATTTTCTACACAAATTTGCCAGCAATTTAAACACTGCAATAAACTAGATAACACTTTCCCGTATAGAGATAAAGGCAGAGTATTAGAAACGGAATTATTTACCCTGACATTTTCCCTTATAGAGATAAATGCAGATTATTAGAAACGGAATTCTGTTTTAGGTCAGTACCAGACCTTATTTTAATGTGATTATCAACATATTTATTTTCATTTTTACTGGAACACCTGCTACAGTCGTCTTTGATTTGGATTCTTGTCGAAGTCGGCAACATTTTGCAAGTTTGCTGATTCGTTTTCTTTGGCTCTAATTATTTTCATAATCCAAACTTTAATTCGTTAGCCGGAAATTTTATGTGCAAATTTGTCAGTAATTGACTAGATAGGCAGCTCTTAAGTGTTTCGAGTTTCCTTAAAGTTAAAAGCCTTTGTACCAAACGAACGACTAAAGTCTATTTGAAAAATCTAGGTCAAACTAGGAGTATGGAAGGAAGTATGGAGTATGGAAATATGGAAGGTTTGTCATATATTTGTCAATTTCAGAGTGGATATCCATAGAGTTGTTTGATTTTATTCGAAGTTTCATTACCGCCCTCCCAATGTTCTTTAAAGTCCATTTCGAACCACCGATTTTGGTTATATTTATGTATTTATGTATAACTACGATGCCAAAAATCATTTTGCTTAACCTAAGCGCGCTCTTACTAACAGTAGAGCGTTTTCCCTTATTTTTTTTCTCACTAAATCAGTCAGTTTAAATTTATCGAATGTGTGACAGAGAAACACGACGGACAAAATAATTTTGGCATATTATTTAAAACTGTATGCAAATATCGCCGCACCCAAACACGTTCAAATCATTGGCTTTAATCGAAATTTGCACTTCTCTTGTATTCAACGATGTTGTTACTTAACTACGTCCTTTTTTGGATGCTATCTGTTTCTAAGGATATTTTATTCATTTAAGCGGAACATATTAGATTTGTCAATATTCTACTCTCCATGGAGAAGCACGCATTGCAATCCCCATTCCCATATCCGTTTGCAGGAAGCTACCCTCTTACGTTAAAAAGGTGCTCTTATAAGGTGTAAAAGAACAAAAACATAAATGCAACAAATTCAAGGTATTTTCTGTTTTTATAAATATTTCAACAGTTAGGAATTTCGTCAAGTAAAGGCGGCGTTTAATGCTTTAATAAGTCATGTCGACTTTTATTTGTGGGCGTGTAATATTTTTCAAAGTATGGTTTCTTTTTATTTTAATATAGAAGAAAGAAAACATACCAACGCAGCTGCTAAAGGGTATGAAGAACATAATGCGGCGGTTAACTTTTAAAGCTTATGTGGAACATCACCCTTATTTTCCTGCTTTCGTCTTTGATAGAAATTGAATTTTATATAAACCTGTTATCAGCAATCCTAAGCATATTTGAGGGTTGCATAAGCAACCCTAATGAGCTGAAGATTATGAAACCTTAAAGTTTCGCTTCCAAGAAATAATGAAAAATGATTAGCAGCCAGAAGTGACCCAGTGAACAGGAACAAATTAAAAATAAAATATTAATTAGACATAGTTGTAGGAAGCAGTAAGTGAGCAGACATTAGCATCGGAGCAGTCCAGTTGGGCGGTTCATTACCATAAATTATCATAAAATACTCTACACCATCGGATTGAAGAGAAACTTATCAAAGATGTTATGTAATCGTCCTGAAATATCGTACATTAAGACACAAGTGCAGAATATAGAAAGAAAAAAAAAAAACAAATCAATGAAAATTGCTTCTTGTAGAAGGGATAAACCAAGTGACTTGTATGGAGGCTTTATGAAAACATTGGCCAAAAAGGCCTGTTCGCAGCCTCAGCAAAATCATTTGTAGGGTGAAAGTAGGTGAGCCAATGAAATTCTAGAAAAAAAAAACGTGATATTCTATTAAGTGTAGTCGTAAAGACTACAAACCATTACTACAATCTACAATCCATTTAGTCTAAAGTTGTATAACCAATGTGCTAAAGACAATTTTTTTATTCATCTGCATAGGACTAAGTGGTTAGGAGGCAAAATATCTCGAAATTCGAAAACAAAAAACCCTTCTATACATAAATGACGTAATATAGTTGAGTGATCAAACGTATCGCAAAGGTTAGTATAGGTGGTTATCGTTCGCATGATTCCGGATTCAATCCCTCATACAGTCACCAATCATTATTTGAGTGACGGTCACATCGATGTGTCTGATAAAATTTTCGAGTAATCAACAAGTCTTGTATATCCTTTTCAAACTGTGATGTTTGGAACAGTCGTTAGACTGTAGTTTTCTTTAGGTGTATGTAGAAATAGAATGCGTATAAGATTACTGAATGTGAGAAGCCCTCGCATATCTCATTCACGAGATGTAAGGTAGTTTGTTTAGTTTTCATATATTTTGGTCATTTGACGAAAATTACTTTGATGAAATAACATACGAAAATTATTATACCAGCAAATAAAAATGCAATAAGTTATCCTTCACCGCCTTTATCAAATAACAATAAAAACTAATTGTGCAACTAAGTTTTCCCGCTGTTTGCCAACAGATGGCACCAGCTGTAAGTGCTAGTCGATTCTGCCATAACATAAACATTATGAATCAAGCTTACACATATAGTGAACCGCCTTAACACAATAGTGATTTTCTTTTAGCGTCATATTCTTTTGGTTATGTGAATATGTATGATTTTGTGCCAAATAATCGTCATATGCGGGAAGTATTGATTTTCTTCTTTCAATCGAAGAAAATGGCGGCTGAAGCTCATCGAGAGCTTCAAAATGTTTAAGGAGATGCTGTTTTAAGTAAAACAACGTGTCAAGATTGGATTCGTTGCTTTGAAGACGGTGATTTTTATGTTGACGATCGTTCGAGTGAAGGAAGACGAAAACCCATTAGAAGACACTGAATTGATGGCAAGCTTGATGGGAATTCGTGTCAAGTGCAGGTAGAACTTACTTCCTTATTAGGAGTTACTCGCTGAGCTATTTCCAAGCGATTGCATGCGTTGGGGATGGTTCAAAAGCAAGGAACTTGGGTTCCTAATGAGTTGAAGCCAGGGAATGGTGAGCGTCATTTTTTCGCCTGTGACCAACTGCTTCAGCGACAAAAAAGAAAGGGGTTTCTTCATCGTACTGTAACGGGTGAAGAAAAGCATATTCATTATAGGAATCTAAAGAAAAGAAAGTCATGGGGGCTGCCCGGTCATGCTTCTACGTTCTTCTCCACGGAATATTCAGGCTGCGAAGGCTATGCTCTGTATTTGGTGGGACCAGGTAGGTGTTATTTATTACGAGCTGTTAAAGCCAAGCGAGTCTATCACTGGGGATCGGTATCGACTTCAATTAATGCGAGAAACGCCCACAATAGGCGGAGAGGCACGAAAAGTGATTCTTCAGTATGACAACACTCGGCCTCACGTTGCCAAGCCCGTTAGCCCATTAAAACCTACCTGAAAACGCTAAAATGGGAAGGAAATCTTACCCTATCCACCATATTCTAAAGATATTCCGCTGTCCGATTATCACTTGTTCCGTTCGATAGCACACGGTCTAACTGACCAGCAGTTCCATTTACATGACAACGTCAAGGAATGCCTAGATTCATGGATAGCCTCAAAAAATGTGCAGTTTTACCGTGACGGAATTCGGGCTTTGCCAGAAAGATAGGAAAAAGACTTTCAATAAGTCATTTGTAAACATATTTCATAATGAAAAAGAGAGCTTAGTTGCGCACCTAATACATTAAGGATATAATTGCTTAAACTGAAATTTGTTAAGCAAAGCATTTCCTTCATTAAACGATTGGGGCCTAAAATTATACATAATAAATCAGCTTAAATAATCAAATGAAAATGTCACAAGAGAAAACGAGAAAACAGGCAATAAATCGAAGGATTTCCGCATCAATTCTTTGGCGTTTGTCCTTTAATTTTGTCTTTTTTTTTTGTATTGACATCAATAAATATGATTCAATTATATTAAGGATAACAATGCCACAACATAAACAATGTGTAATATAAATCTTAACCAATAATCACGAAATTAAATTCATCATGGTCTATTCTCATTACGACAAACGTACATACAATCATACATATTCGTCGTATACACAGCCAAATACAGCAATATTCGGCTGTCAGTTGTATGTGCAGCAAATAGTCATCTCACCGAACCCAGTCCAGCAGCGGCAGCAGTAGCAGGGGGGCCAAGTTTGTAACATGTCAAAATGTTAATAGACATTTTACTCTATGGATTGTCGTGAAACTTTGTGGTGATAGTAAATACGATGTGGCAAAACAACAACAATAATGACAACAAAGACAACTGCAGAAGTCAAAGGAACTCACAAACGAAATGTTAACAAATTTCATTATTGTTATCAACACACATTTATATTAGTAAATGAATAAAATCAAACATCAGCTAAACAAGACCAAAATGCCGACACTCATACGAATGCCAAGTGTTGAAAGTCAATGTTCAAATAATCATACATACAGCTGTGGCAAGGAAAGCGGGACGAAGGATGCGCGACGTATTAACTGTCAGCCATGAGAAATGTTAAATTCAAGTCACATACACTCTACTTCAGTTTATCTAACAACAATGATGTTATGAAACAATTTTCTTAAATTATAGAGAAGAACGACAGACGGCGAGATACTTTAAGACAGGAGCAACTAGCTATTCAGTGCGAGACGAACAGAGTGTAAGCGGCAAACGTAAAGAAACTAATGCACAGTGGTTTGAGAGGAGAGCGGATGAGCAATGCTATGGCAACGTCAAAACAGAAATGACCCCCCACCCGTTTATTTCCGATTTCAAAATTATTTGTATATAATGCATGAGTTAGATTCATAAATTATGTGTGTGCACGTTCAAATTGGATAAGGTTCGCGAAATATGGCGGTTGAAAGTGCACAGCGTTCAAGGCGTAACATGTCTCAGATATAGCACAATATTCATACGAAGATGTTGGTTATGATTTTAAAGGATAATGGGGTATATATATCAGAAACGATACCTTTATTTTTTTTCTTTAACTTCACTGCAAATGGCACTACGTATTGTAGGGCATATCAAAATTTTAACATGACATAAAAATGCCACACAAACACAATTTTTCAGCTTTTAAAATTTTGTATTATTATTTTATAAAGGGTGTCCCAAAAAGAACGCAAGATTTAAATTTGGCGCCATTCGAAGTGTCATTGTTAGACAGTTGAATAATTGCTACTGTTTGCTAGTAGAAGGTACGAGGTTAGTAAAAATGGAGCGCTACACGAATGAACAACAGCAATTAAAATTGTTTCGCCAAAATGGTGAAAGTCTTGCGGCTACAGTTCCCAAATTACGATCAATTAGGGTCACAATAATGCTCCAAAAGAGCCAACTGTAAAGAGATTAATGGATAAATTTGCCAAAACTGGGTGTGTTAGTGATGTAAAGACAACAACGCGCCTTCGGTCAGGTCGATCGACCGAAAATGTCGCACCTGTATGTGATGATGTCGCTCAAACTCCATCCACCTCAATTCGACACCGAGCTCAGCAAATTGGTGTCTCCAAATCCACTATGCAGTGAATTTTGACGAAAGATTTGCATCATCATGCATACAAAGTTCAATTGACTTAGGAACTGAAGCCAGCTGGCCATGGACAGCGAAGGGAGTTCGGTTATTGGATATTGGAGAGACAACATGAAAATACTGATTTTGCCGATAAAATCATCTTCAGTGACGAGGCGCATTTCCATCTTGATGGCTTCGTCAATAGGCAGAGTTGTCGCATTTGGGGTGAGGAAAATCCTCGAGTGATTTACGAGAAACAAATGCATCCTCAACGTGTCACTGTGTGGTGTGGATTTTGGGAATCATTGAACCTTTTTTTATGAAAATGAGGCATGTCAAGCGCAAATAGTCAATGGTGTTCGGTATCGTGAAATGATAACCAGTTTTTTCGTGCCTAGAATTAAACAAATGAATGTGGTTTCAATAAGGTTTCTTTGGGGTTTTTTGATGTCGATGGTTTACGCGAAATAAGCCGGAGACGATTCAAGTTTTAAAAGAGGAAATTGGACGCTGCATTAATAAAATACCGCAGCATTTATGCAAAACGGACATTGAAAATTTCATTAAAAGATCGCGTGTGTGCCAGCAAAGCCGCGGCGGCCATCTGACCGATGTGTTGTTCCGTACATAACCTCATTCTGTCTACTTTACGATACAATAAAGTTTCACCATTTTTTTTTTTAATATCTGTGTTTTATTCAAAATTTAAATATTGCGTTCTTGTTAGGACACCCTTTATTATATATAATGATATATTATTTTATAGAAGTAACTAAGTAACAAATTTGAAACTTTTTGCAAATTCAAAATATGAATAAAAGAAATTTCGACAGCAGCCTCACGTTGGTGCTTTCATGAAATGATTTAGTACGTCTTTTTTAAATTTTAATACGTTATTAGCAGCACCGAAAGCCATTTGCAATTAAAACTCTAGAGAAACATATTTTACGCTTTTAAATATATAAGATTAAAGAACATTTCTGCAGTCATTATACCGCTGACAGAATGAAAGAATATGTAAATATAAATAATTGTGGAAAGAAGGTTTTTATAGGAGGGAGGTCCCAAAGCCAGACGATCAAAAAAAGGAGACAAATTTATTTTTCATTTTTTTTTATTTATTTATTTTTTCTTTTTTTTTTTTTTGGAAAAAATTGTCTTTTTCCAGCGATATTCAGTAGCTCTATATCCCGCTTATAGTAAGAACTATCAAACTCCTCAAAAAAAACTATCAACCCTAGATTCCTTCTCTTGGTAAATCTTTTACCACCGAACCATTTTTTCCAAGTAGGGAAATACAAAATAGTCCGAGGGAGCTAAATCTGGCCAATAGGTGTGTGACGAAGCAATTCGAACTTTAATTCATTAATTGTGGCCGCCGCAACAGTGGGTGTATGAATTGGAGTATTATCTTAATGAAATAACACTTTCTTTTTCGCCAAATGCGGTCTTTTTCAACAATTTCATCACTTAAATGCTGCAATAAATTGGCATAATATTCGCCGTTGATGTTATCTCCTTTTTGAACATAATCAAAAAATAATAATTCCATGCGCATCCCAAAAAAAATAAAAAGAAAAAAACTGATTCCATTGCCTTGCCTGCAGATGGAACCGACTTTGCCTTCTTTGGACACGATTCTCCCTTTTCAGTCCACTGCTTTGACTGTTCCTTTGTCTCAGGCGTAAAATGTTGGACCCATGTTTCATCCGTAGCTATAAATCGACGCAAAAATTCGGCTTTATTGCGGTGAAATAGCGCCAAACACTCTATTGAAATATCTTCACGATGCCGTTGTTACTCTATTGCAAGCAAATGCGGCACCCATTTTGCACATAGCACTTTTTGAAATGCCTATCATTTCAGCTAGCTCGCGCACTTGCAGCCGACAATCATCCAATACCATTTTGTGGATTTCCTTAACCGCCTCTGGGGAGGAAACCTCAATTCGTCGACCACTACGATGTTCGCCTTGGCAGCTGGTACGGCCTCTTACGGCTTAAACTCTACCACCGAATATTTTACAGTCGCAAACGAAGGAGTAGAATCCAGCTCGGCTTTAATATTTATGTGACTGAGACCTTTCAAATGGAAATACTCAATTGCATAACCAATGTGGTTCCCAATTTTTTCCATGATCACTGAGATCGTTTATTTTTGATGGCTCAAATGAAAATACTTAACAACGTGGCGCCTTGAAACTTAAAACATATGTTTTATAAAAATGAAATGAATGACAATGATTTATTTTTTTTTTCAAACAACTGGCACAATCTGCACGTCATGTCGGCTAGTTTTGGGACCGCCCTGGTTTTATGAAATACCGTTTCGATGAAATATCATTCGGTAAATATATTACGCACAACCTTGAACTTCAATAATTAGCAAACTATTTACAATATTACATAAAGTGTAGTAAAATGAAATGCATTGTCTTTTAATGGCATTAAAGACTATAATGAATGAATTATCCGATTTTGGTCAAATATGCACAGCTTTGTTTGATAACTTGTTGCTATTTTAAAGCTAATTCCACAATGCCTCTGTCATGGGAACTCTAGTCTCAATTGTTAAAAAAAAAATTGGACAGTACATAGATATATATAGGTAGATGATTCTCTGTCAATCTCACCAAATAATCAGCAAAACCTTCCTGACTGTCAATACTGGCTTGGTCATCGTTTACACCGACTCATCGTGATGCGACTATAACCATTTTCGCTTGGTGTTGGCGTAAGTGAGCGACTTTTCGACACCAGTCGCCATCCACTTCAGAAATGGCTCGATTTTATTATGATTCTGCAGCAAATCGTAGTTGCATTTTCGGTCAAGTAATTTTTTGGGTTAACTCGTATGGCGCCCATACATCAAGCTTCGTTTTGCATCTAGCCTTATTCAGTTAACTTCAGACGATTTTTCTAATACTTAATTCCTGTGCAATAGAAACAGCACTTGCATGGCGGTTGGACTCGACTATTTCCATTATTTTATTGAATTAAAGGAGCGGAGTCGACTAAAATCGTGCATGATTGCCTATTACTGTACCAGAACCATTAATAATTATTCACATATCTGGCCACCTGGCTTTCGTTTTATTATAGAAAATTTTTAAAATACGTCGTATTTTCTTTTCTTTTTCTTGGTGTCCAGCTTTGACGTGAACTCAAACAATCACAAACTGCAGCAGTGGTTTTCGAATAGAAAATTTTATATTTCTGAAGCGAGATACAGGTTAATATAGCTATCCATTGGACAAGTACTGGATTTTATTACTATGCCCTCACTCTTCATTTCCATATAACCTATATTTAGCATTTTCAAATTCCTTTCGATGTATTATTAATAATGAAAACTTTTCCTTTTTTTCAGGTAAGTGCGCAATTTTGTAATACCTTTGCATTGGTTGGTGAGTTACTTTTTCGGCTTTCCAAAAAACATTTAGTGACTTTGTCCCTTATTTATGCTAACATCGATCAAAACAATTCGATCTATCGACACTTATTTTGTCTGTCTGTATGTAAATTCGAATTTTGACTTCGGGAAGACCGCCAATAAAAGTCAAGATTAGCGGACGTGAAAACATGAATGGCGGGAACCACAGAATGCTATTGAAACCCAAAACTTGGGTTAGTTTTTTTAGAAACTGATTTTCCACAATCCTACTTTAGAAAATTTCTTTTTGAATATTAGTTCCCCAACGTTGATTTTAATTTATATCTTCCACACGCTATTGGTTGAAATAGTACTACGTGTTTGAGTGGGTCAATTAAACCACCCAGCCCAAATTATTATGCTATCCCGCGGCCTATATAGAATTACTGGGACCGTAACGTATTAAATATTTTCTCGGTATCGCCTTAGCGTCGAATTCGAATACCCGGTAATGCGGCAGCATATGAAACAATGTAATGTAAAATCTTTTCTTATTCAGTTGTTGTTAGTATTGGGATTGACGTGGCCGGCTTTGAAAAACTGCTGAAGTTGTTATTAACCACACAGCTATATAAACTCGGTAATTGATATGGGGATCGAAAGGTCAAGTTCGAAATCTCTACTTTAAATTAAAAAAAAAAAAAAGAAATGCAAGAATAAAAGCCTGTTCACGCATACAAAAAGTGTGTCGAATGTAGGTAGAGATCATTTCAGTAAGCTGATGGTGAAAAAATCTCACAGGCGAAGATATGGGATTAGAAAAAATGATTTAGATTACCAGCCATCAAATGAAATTGAAATATTCTCACGTAGTTGAAATCTATGATGCGGGACATGAGCGTAATTCAAACCCCCCGGACGCTAAACTACACCATTAGAGCTGCTAATTCAGAAGCTGCCGTGAGCTTTTGTATATCAAACTAAACCCTGCCGATCTCAGAGGACCATATAAACACAAGAAAAAAAAACATACATAACAAAGCGGGGAAAATACATACTCGTCGACAATTAGATCTAAGAGTCAACTACTTATTTTTAGAGATCCAATAAAACAAATAAAGCAGAAAAAAGTGAAACTGAGGTCAGAAGAGCAGTATCCTAGCTCACGAATAACCAAGCTGCAGGATTCGATGGTCAGTTATTAAATTCTTACCACATCTTGAAGGAAGTTCACATTGGGAAGAACAGAACTCTGATAACTTTACTAAGTACGTCTGAAGATATAACACCAAGATCGTAGGATATAAATTTAAACGAAAAAGTTTGCTTGCAATACCGACTATATCTTGGGCTTAACAAGCTTTTATGTACATACAAAGCTTTCTGTCTAACAAGAACATTGCAACAGTGACAGAACCTGACTTTACCAGTCTTCCTGTAGATCAGCCCCAAGAATGAACGAAATAGCTGTGAGAATTCTCGTGAACGATATACGAGGTGTATTAAAAAAAAAGATGAATTTTAATTTTTCTCAAAAAATATTTATTTATTCATCAATTTCTATTTTATCTCCTTCAAAACAGTCCCCCTCAAATATAATACACTTGTGTCTGCCTTTTTTCCCAATCCTAGAAGCAGTTCTGATATGCACTTTTGGTATGTCCTTGATCCCTCCAAGCGATTCGGTTTTTATCTCCTCAATCGTCGCAAAACGCTGTCCTTTCATGGATTTATTCAATCTTGGGAACAGGAAAAAGTCGCAGGGGGCCAAAATCTGGTGAATATGGTGGCTGAGGCATGATAACGGTGTTGTTTTTGGTCGAATAATCTCTCACAAGCAAAGATGAGTGAGCAGGTGCATTATCATAATGTAAAAGCCATGAATTTTTTTGCCACAATTCCGGGCGAACTACTCATACTCAGTTCATTAAGAGTTTTTACGTTTTATATAATCTGATCATTGATATCGCAGTATTTCAGCGTATAAAATACGGAGATTGTGCTGTCTATGAAATGTTGTGTGACTGGCAAAAAAATTCACCGAGTAACGTTGCATCCATCGAAAGATATAATCAATGTCGCTGGTGCAGCTTTGTGTTCCTTCTTTTACCAACAAATAGTTTCCATTTCGATACTTAAAAAGACTGCAGTAACATTTCGCAGTTTTTAATTAATTATATCTGTATCATCGTTGTGGGGAAGTAACAAGTGACTTGTTTATACACGTGATAAACGCACTACCTGATGCTTATCGCTTCCATAAATATTTCGCGTAAGACATTTTTTGGTGAAAATGACGCCATATAATTCAAGAAGTGATGTTGCCAGTATGCCAAACTTTTCATAGCTTTAAATAAATTTTACAGTGTTCGGCTGTAGGGAACTACATAATATAGAGTGGCCTAAACATCTTGGTGGTTTTTTTTTTCTTGGTTTTTACACACAATGGGCAGGATCATTTTTATGCCCACATTAGCCCAATTTTTGCTTTCGAGTGAAGACTACAGATATGTTAATTCGTGACAAATTCGGTCATCTACTAGATAGTTACAGTGTGACTAAATATCGAGACCCCCAGATTCGTTTGTATGAAGGTAGAAGAAGACATGCTGTGATTTTGCCGATTCGCATTCGAACGGATTCTGCAAATTCCGTTCAATATCAGATCATCTAATAGGTTGTTATGGTGTCAATAAATTTCTTTGGCGATTATTTCTTTTGTAACGCAGGTAACAGAAGACCTGACCCAAGTTGGTCTAAATGTTAAATGTTTCCCTAGACACGATCAATATCAACCTCCTGGATATTCCGACTTTGTTCTTGAAATTGACAATTTGCAGAAGTACCTTGTTCAAATTTGCAGTAATTCTGTATATTAGTGATCGGATCTCCTTCACTCTCGTTATAGGAGGAAATATTCGGACAGAAATTCTATTTCTGTACATTTCTATTTATATCAAATCAAATACACATTTAACTGACTTAGTTGGCTTGTTGAACTAATTTCAAATTTGGTCACATATTTTATAAATGCAATCAAATTATTCAATTGAATCAAATAGCAATTGAAATGAATTTGTGGGACATCTTTTTCTTCTCCTTTATGAACCATGGCAGCCATATAACTGCAGCAGATTGTGAGGCATTAAATGAATGAGAAGTTGTGCACAAATTTGTTTGCATTTGTTTGCATTCAAGAAAGATCATCAAAACCGCTCCCAGAACATTCAAGTATGATATATGTAATCTCTTTCCCTCTTTATCTGTGGGTGGGACTTTTCTAGAATTAAGTTTACGACAGTAAGTTATGTTTGTTCCTCTCAGTCTCATTATATAGTCTATGGTTATCTCCTTTTCACTTGTTATGTAAATAAGAACATTCTATATGTAGTAGTACAACACTATACTGTAAATATGTTTGTCTTTGTCGCACCCATTATGTAAATATGTGTTCTCTCTGAAATATCGTAGCATTCTCTAGAATAAGTCGTTTTAGTATAAATAGAGAAACTTTGTACGTCTGAAGGGAATTAATAAAGTTGACGTTGATGTGGAAATACGTTCCACGATATCAAAATAATAAATAGACTAATAAGTCAGAAAGAGAATTCTAATACTTTTTGTTCGCATTTTTTCTGTATATTCAAATGACGTTCTTGGAATTTCTCACAGGATACAGAATTATCTGAATAAGTGCATATTTTAAAAGCACAAATAAAAAATCGCTGCCAGATATCACTAAACGGTGTATGTATTCGTATTTTAAATTTTAACCACTGTGTGCGTCGTAGAGCCTGTTGCCGCACATGTATTTGAGCGAGCGTCTGCCTTATTGCTGCAGGGTTGAGTAGAGTTGTTGACATAAAACTTGAGTTTGGTTTTATGTTTGTGGCAGCCACTATGACAGTTGCGTCATCTTAAGAGCACGAGTATGAACGACCAGAGACCATTATAAATATGAGGGCTCACTAAATCCACAAACAGTGGCCATTAATCCAATTCTATTACAGCAACAATTAAATGTAACATAAATGAGCAAATTCAAAATGGCGGCTTTATCCAGAAGCACTGCACTAGTAAATAGTTGTACACAAACCAGCAAAGAAATGGAGCATTGCAAGTCCTTGAAATGGGGGACGAAATTAAAGGATTTTCGTAAACTTTATTTGCTCAGCTAAAGGGATTCATTGCTTAACATCTAAAGTTAAGTACGAAGGGAATTTGTATTGTTTCCTTGATGAAAATGTGAGTGTATTTAAAATGTATAGAAATAAAATAAGTTCAGCATGTAAATGAGCTGTATAGTCTTGGCATATATGGAATTTCCACAAATGAATTTAAGTTTCAATTCTTAAATTTTAAATTTCAACAAAACTAAAACAAATTATTAATTCAAAGCAATAAATGCGCATCTATATATAATTTTTTTCACGAAATATAAAAAAGGCAGTTATACAAAAATACACATACGTAAGGATTTTTATATTTTTATATGGCTTCAGGAAATAAAAAGACATCTGTATGCATAAGAGGTCCGCGTGGCAACTGACTAACATCAACTTGAGGAAAAATGGTTTTACATAAATTATGCACATATATATGGAATTGTGTATCATTTAATGTCGACTTATGAACAATTGTTGTAATGTCCTTTTATAACGAAACATTAATAATGCCTCCTAAGAGCTGATTTTTCTGCATGAAATGTTATTGCAGTAGAATTATCAAATAAATTAGCGGATAATCCAACTCGACACCCCTCAACAACAGTATTTAAGTAAATTCGAAAATATAGGGTAATTTTTTAATCGTAGTCTTTTTAAAAATCGAAAAAAAACTCAAATTTGCATCATATATTAACATTTTTTATTTGAATCGATAAATTACTATTTGCCATTTACTTTTTAAAGATAATTTCATGTAAATGTTGTCCACGTTTTCGTCACTTTTTCGAGCATTTCAGCAAACTCACAGGGCCAAATCGAGAGATAAGCTGCTCACATTCATCCCTCAACATATCCATTTTTTCACGAGCAGTGTGGCATGTTGCACCGTCCTGATGAAACCACATGTCAACCAAGTTCAACTCACCCAATTGAGTCAAACAAAATTCCTTGTGGACGACGAATTGACATTTCACGATCGTCATTAACACTGGTCGCTACGGCTGCAATATTTTCTTCGGTACGCACTCTACGCATGTGAGTCCATGGTTTTATGCCCAACAAAGTAAATTTGGTGCGAAATTTGGTGATAACAACACGAATTGTTGATTCAGCAGGTCGATTATGGCGAAAATAAAATGCACATTTGTCACAGAGCACAAATTTCGATAATAGATTTCAACGATGCTCGTTTGTTAGTCTTTCAATGATGAAATGACAGAGTATACTGTACACTTTTTACTTTGACAGATGACGTTTGGACGCCATTACCAATCAGTGATACCAACCTGAAAAACTTAAACCTAAAAAAATCACCCTAAACAATCTGTTAACCTATATATTGATTTATCCGTTCTTTAGCATCGCAGATGATAATAAAACAAGCAAACTGTCTTGCATACCTTGAATGTAGTACATGGGAGAGCTTCTCACGTTTAGTGAGCCTAAACGTAGTCTATTTTCCATTGTCCCATTCTAGGAAGTATTTACTAGATAAGTGGCTGTATCGGGGGTTGAACCCACGACCGTGCGAACGATGATCGCCGCCACGGTCGGTTTCTGATCACTATTACAGTAATAAAAAGCAAATTTGCTTGCATCCCATCAATCAGACATTTTTAAAGTCACTCAGTGGGACCTACTGTTTAACGATGAGTACGAATGTTACAGTTTGAGAAGCATTAATACGATTTGTCGAATACTCGACTACTCGAAGTATTCATCAGACAAATCGATGCTCAAACAATGACTGGTGGCCGTATATGGGGTTGAACCTATGATAACGCGAACGATAGCCGCGGGCACTAATCATCGCCTCTCGGTTACTGAAATAGGACCCTAAAATAAAAAAAACCAACAGGATATTATTGAAAAATTGCAGTAGTAAACCTCTCATCTCTTTGGGAATTTGGTAAAAAAAAAGATTGGTGGAAAATCTACCTGAAAACGAACAAACTGACACAAAATTCATAATTTTGAAATGTACAAATTTGACTCCCATCCCAACATAGATACAGCACCTCCATTAAAGCTTTAATTTTCTCCAGTCAATTGCAATACAACCTTCCCTCAAATCCAGCATTTTATTCATTGTGATGTTCTTGTGTTTGATGATACCTTCGTGTATTTTTTATTGCCGCCGGTATTTAATTCTAATTCAATTTCTTTTTTCTCTCATAAATTGTATCCTATGGGTGTTATTCTCTTTTTTTCGGTAGGATATTTGTTTTTCTAATATAAAACAATTTACATTTTCGCATTTAATTGAACTGGAAAATTACGGGAAAAGTTTCTTACATTTAAGTTAGAAAGTGAAATTGAATTACCGAGGGCTACTGGTATGCGAGAAAAGACAAAATAAACATTGTGAGTGAAACCTAGAATACGTGTAGTATTTTAGGCTTGTATTTGCCTTAAATGTATACCACGATTTATGAAGATCGTTGGTAAATATTCTGAAAGGTGATAGGGAATTATGTATGCAATTATGAATTATAGGCGCATGTCTGACGTGTTCCTTAAATTCATTGTCATTGCTTCGAATATTATTAATATACAGGGTGGGCCATAAGGGTGTTGGCGGTTTAAATATTCAATTAAAAAAAAAACTACGAAACATAAAAAAAATACATTTGTATTTTTAAAAAGTAGAAGCATGGGAATTTTTAAGACTTAAAAATAATGTTGTCCAAATGCATCGCATGGAGAGAGATCGGGACTACGTGGGGGCCATTCAATACCCCCCCCCCCCCCTTTTCGAAATGAGTTTTCCAGGAAAAACATTTTTCAGCAGCTCTATGGATACCCTAGCCGTAGACATGTGGCCCCATCCTGTTGAATCCACATCCTCGAGGTATTGCCTTGAAGTTCTTGCAAAGCTGGCACCAAAAAGTCTGCTAGCATGTTCCAATAATTGTTCGCTCTAACCGTCATCGCATGCCCTCTTTCGTTCTCAAAAAAGTATGGTCAAATAATACCGGTTGACGTTATCCCAGCCCACACGATAAGCTTAGGGCTGTAAAGTGGACGTTCATGCAAGCGTCGGGGATTAGTCTCGGACCAGAACCGACAATTTTGCTTGTTCACATGGCCATTAAGGTGAAAATTGGCCTCATCACTAAAAATCACGTTGTTGAAATTGTTGAACCGCTCTAGCATCAAATTGACAAAGTTAAGTCGGTTATTGGCTTCATCGGGTTTTAATTCTTGGACTATCTGAATCTTATAAGCCTTCAAATGCAAATCACGTTTTAAAATTCGTCGTAAAGTTGTTCTTTTGACATCCAAAGACTGACTTTTCTTACGTGTTGACTGTTGCGGATTTCGCTGAACTGAAACACGAACACGCTCCACAATGTCGGCTGATCTTGCAGAAACTGGGCGACCATGAACTGTAATTGGTACTGTTGAGCCGGTTGTTTCGAACATTCTGATCCATTTTCGTATCACATTGGCGCTTGGAACTTCACTTAAATCGTGTAAACCGTGTTCATGCCGATACAAACGTCGTGCAGTTATCACTGATTTATTGTTTTCGTAATACGCTCGGACACAAAATGCACGCTGCACTCCCGTGTACGGCTCCATGGCGACTAAATTTCCGGGAAGCGGCGCAGAGAACAACATATCTCCCCGCCACCCCACGCCGCGCGTTATTGAGAAATTGAAGAATTAAATCGCCAACACTCATATGGCCCACCCTGTATAAGAAACAACTAAAGTAGCACTCTGCTCTTTGTATATCTTGATTAACGTTATAAGATTGTACACATGTTAGGTATGGAAAAAGAAAATTTCAATTTATACGCAATTATATTGTTGTTAATTTTGAGTTCCCACAGCGCAGCCAGAAGCAGAAGATAAACGTTGAAATTTGAATTTTTTCATCTTTTTCTTTGTTTTTCTTTTCAATTTCTATCATTGCGTTTAAAAATATGAGAACGAGAAAGAAATATTAGAGAGCTTCTCACATTTAGCGAGCTTACACGTATTCAATTTTTAAACACACTCAACAGGAACTACAGTTTACTGATGATTCTGAGTGGCACAGTTTGAGAAACATTTTCAAGACTTGTACGAGGGCGATCCCAAATTAGCCAACCTGACGTATAGATGGTGCCAGTAGTTTGAAAAAAAAAAATTATTTTGGTGAAAGGTGCCATGTTGTTTAGTATTTTTATTTGAGACATCAAAAATAAACGATCTGAATGAATTTGTGAACATGGAAAAAATTGCTATTGGTCACTGTTATATAATTCAATATCACCCAACCAATATTAAAGCCGAGCTAACTTCTATTCTGGGAGAGTTGGCTCCTGCGTTTACGACTGTAAATTATTGGGTAGCAAAACATAAACGTGGTCACGGTCCACAAAATGGTATAAGATGATCATCGTCGGCTGAAGTTGCGTGAGGTAGTTAAAATGATAGGCATTTCAAAAAGAGCTAAACATCGTATATATACCGAAGATTTGAAAATAAGAAAGCTGTGCGTAAGATGGGTGCCGCGCTTGCTTTCCATGGAGAAGTTTAAGTAGAGTGTTTGACAATGTTTCAACTCAATAAAGCCGAATTTTTGCGTAAATATATAACAGTGGATGAGACATGGGTCCACCACTTTATACCTGAGACAAAGAAAGAGTCAAAACATTAGACTGGAATGCGAGAATCGTGTCTGGAGAAGGTGAAGACGGTACCATCTTATTATTATTATTATTATTTTTTTTTTTTTTTTTTTTTTTTTTTGATTATCTTCATCAACAGCGAATATTTTGTTAATTTATTGCAGCGTTTAAGTGATGAAATTATGGTAAAAAAACCGCATTTGGCGAAAAAGAAAGTGCTGTTTCATCAAGACAATGCTGCAGTTCACACATCCACTATTGTGATGACCAAATTAATGGACTAAAGTTTGAATTGCTTATTCGCCCGATTTAACTCTATTTCCAAACTTGAAAAAATGACTCGATGGTCAAACATTTGCCAACAATAAAGGCGTGAGGACTACGGTTGATGGCTATTTTAAGGAGTTTGACAGTCCTTACTCTAAACAGGGTAATTAAGCTATTGAATATCAGTGGAAAAAGTATATCGAGCTAAAAGCGGATTATGTTGAAAACCAAAGAAAATGTTTCCCAACTTTTTTGTGTTTCCTTTGTTAGGTCGGTTGGGAACCGCCCTTGTAGACATGTGACGATGTGACGATGTGACGGCCGCTCAAAAAAAGATAAATGTCTACAGTGGGGTTGAACCTACGATCATACGAACGGTAAACGTTTGTACTAGCCATTGCAACACAGTCGGTTACATCGTTACATTAATTTAGAACGAAACTTTGCAATGTAAGTGAAGCTCCCAGGCATGAAAGTTGACTGACTGACTAAAATTAGAGAATGACTGCCAAGTTTGATAATAATTAAAGCCTTAGACCTGGCCACCGGTGTTTCGGAGATCCAGCGACTGCCAATTTTTTCAAAACAACTACTATCGAACAAACAAACCAATTTGGGCGTGCCGGTGAATTCTTTTCTACTTCCACGTCTATTAAGTGGGCAATATTATAAGCTTATAATTCCGTTTGAAGCGACT
This sequence comes from Philornis downsi, assembly GCA_019455685.1. NCBI lineage: Eukaryota > Metazoa > Arthropoda > Insecta > Diptera > Muscidae > Philornis > Philornis downsi. The sequence goes on from JAHXMU010000019.1 coordinate 1,500,554, forward strand.
ACAAATACTAATCTGGGATCCCATATACATATATCGTATATTTTTGATTATCATAAGAATCAGAGTTAGAAGTTAAGTAAAATAAATACAAAATTGTTATTCCGACTCCAACAATCGCATCAAAATTATATTAAATTTTGTTTCTGGTTCATGCATCCAAAACGAAATTACATAAATTTTCGATTCATACTTCCGAGACGATATCAGAAACAGTTTTAATTCTGATACGGTTTATGAAACGTTTCGTTTGTATTTCATTTGACAGTTGTCAATTCAGAAACTGAACAACATTTTTGTGTAGCTGTGAAAATTTCTGAGAGCCCGATATCGTAGATATAAAAAACTATGGTTTAATATATTTGTACCTCTCGCAGTTTGACGTCGGGTATTTTTCTCCGCAAAGAAACGTTTAATTAGGTTTGCTTTTTAAGATTAAATTTAAGAAATGAAACTACACAAAACTATATTTTCGTTTGATGTTGCCAAAACAGAATATCCTTTTCATTGTTTCGATAAAGTAATAGAATCAATGTAGGCTTCTAATTTTTTTTTGGTAAAAAGTTGACGTTTAGAATATGAATAGGAAAAAAATTCGTAATGCATTTTAATTAAACACTAAAAAGGAACTGAACTTTCGTCCCTGATAAGAATCTGTATCAGTTTAAACATATTCTGTCATGTTCTGAAAGCCCAGTAAATCCCGAACTGCTTGAACTATAACAATGAAAGTTTGCGTCAAATGCCCAATAGGGGCCAGTAGAAAAAAAACCTGCCATCTCCAGAAAAATTTCCATTTCTAAGAATTTGCTTTATGTTTCACCCATCTACTCTTTAAATAAAAGCAATGTACAGTGGTAGAGCATTTACGTTGGATAAATCCCAATAAATCAACACGCTCGTTTAACGGTCCGCTGAAAGGCTGAACGCATCTTTGTGAAAATATATAACAGGTTATCCATTTGTTGGTTTCAAAAATAAAGTTAAATAAAACACACATAAAGCTATGATTCCGATGAAACTTTTATTCCACTGTAATGCTTGAATTTTGCTGTATGAAATACAATCTCACTTAAAAGACCGCCTTTGGTTGTCGGCAGCAGTGGATCCTCTTGAGGTAGTTTTCGACCACTTTTTCGCACATTTCGGGCGGTATCTCGAACGTTAAATGGTCCGTGTGAAAGCACATTAAAAGAATCAAAGTAACAAGTTGTTGAAGTGTTTCTCTTAGAAATTATAGAAGGACAACTGCTGATTCGGTAAATTTGCATGCATGATATTCGCCTGACTTTTGTAAATATTACCAAGGATTGCAATGCAATACAATTGATGAAAATGTAAGTTACTGCAGTCTACAAGTTAGATATCACAACGGAAGAAAACAATTTCGATAAATCGGTTAATCCACATGGGAAGCCAACCAAAAGGATTGTGCAAGGACCTTCATTTTCATTCTCAGAGGTTACTTATCCACAGGCATGAAACGAATTATTTATGAATTCCGTTCAACTGCTTGCACATTATGAATACATGGTTTAAATTAGTTTAAAGTGGTTTATTATGATTTAAAATTTCATCAGTACAGATAATTTGAATCAGAAATAGTGCAATTTTTGTTGTTGTACAGTAAGTAGAAAACAAGAATATTCACGGAGGTTTAGTTTCGTTTTGGTTTCAATACTGCACATTTATTAAAAATTAGAATTTTGATTTGTGATTCATATCCGAAACAAGACCTCACTTCATTCATATACTCATTCGCTGTTTTTTTTTATCCGAAATAAAATTAGAAACCTACATTGATTCATTCTTCTTCTCTATCGAAAGAGAATGAAACACATATTTTAATTAGAAAACCTGAAACGAAATTTTGTTTCATGCAGAGAAAAAGGCCTGGCGCCAAATAATCAAATAGTTCATTTTCAGAAGATATAATTCCAGGCTCTGAGAAATTTTCACAGCTATTCAAATATTTTGTCATTTTTTTTTTTTTTTTTTTTTGTTTGAGTTGAAAATATTTAAATGAAATACAAACATAACGTTTTATGAACTTAATCAGAATCAAAATTGTTTCTAATTTAGCTTCGGGTGTAAGAATCAAAACCAAAATTGTTGGCAATTTTCACAGCTATCCAAAAATAGTATCCGCTTTTTGTTTTAATTGAAAATTTTCAAATGAAATGCAAACAAAACGTTTTATGAACTGAATCAGAATCAAAATTGTTTCTAATTTAGTTTCGGGTGTAAGAATCAAAACCAAAATTGTTCGTAACTTCGTTTAGTGTGCATGAAAGGGAAATAGATTTCAACACAATTTTGATTATGTTGTCGGAATCAGAATAACAACTTTTGAACATTCTTGATTTAGATTCCAAAAACTGAAACAAAACTACCAAATTTAATTTCATTTCGGTGTCGATCGCAGGCAGAAAGTAAATGCTAAAAGTGAAAAATTTAGCATTTTAAAAAAGTTCATAAATATCTGCCATAAGAATAATAACAAACTTATAGCTTCATTTTGATGCAGAGTGAGATTCATCAAAGTTATGAAGTCGGTCATTTCAATCAACCAATTCCTGTGATTATAGTTAGACTTAAATATGTTAAAACAAAAAAAAAAAACAAAAAAACAAAAAAAAAAAACAAAATTCAAGTCAAACTTATGGTAAAATTTACGCCCCTGAAATTCAACTTGTTAAGCTTGCCTGAAAATAATGAAATGCTTTAAAGTTTCAACCAAACGAAAGAATATACCTATACATTTCTAGTTTTATCTAGCTAATTGAAAATAACAGCAACAACAATGTCGTTTCACTTAAGCCTGACTTACGGTAAAATTTAC
>JAHXMU010000019.1:1512586-1523984 GCA_019455685.1 Philornis downsi
AAATTGATGTAAACAAATCTACTTGGAACAAATTAAATGAATAAGATAGCCAACCGACAAATTTTTATTTTTTTCTTTGATTTTTTTTAAAAACATGGGTCCGTCGAATATGGGCATATGTATGTACTAATATGTACTTTTATAAACAAATGGTGCAAAAAAGGTTTAAAACCATTATCTACTGTTAACGGTATTCACTTATTTGCTTCTCCTGTAAAATTACTAATATGTTTGTTACGCTGTCTTGCATTTAAGGTGACTATATGTATTTAATCGGTCATTTGGATAGGATATAGCAAAAGAGGTGTGGACACTTGTTCGGTTTTTTATCAAGTTTTATATCGAATTATTAGTCAATTTAATGGACAAAATTCTAGGATGCTAGAGCTCACTAGTTAATAATTAAAGTGGAAGGATTGAATATTGGAAACTCTATTAATTCGCATTGAAAAAGTACTGGAAGGGCTGTTACAATACTGTACATTTTCATTATCAGACTTTAACTTGGCAAACGCTTAACATGTACAAAGTTTAACTGAATTTTGTGCATCTGAATCAAAGATATGAACCTAAGAATTTATGTTAAATTGATTACTTGTATGGGAGTTACCAGAAGGATAGGACAATTTCACCCATTCTCATCTTCAGAACTAAGTTTGTAAAGACAACAATGTGCGACAAATTTGATTAAAATCCGTACAAATGGTTGAAATGCATGAAGCTATCAATATTTAGCTTAAATCGGTCATTTGGATGGGAGGTGCCAGATGGGGTAGTCGGTCGATCTTTTAAAATTTTGCCAAGCATTATAAAGCGATACAATGGAAAAAAAAATTAGTTTAGTAGTCAACGAATTAACCGACTGTTCCCATAAAAGGAATCACTTATTTAATATATGTAATATGTATAATAATAACAATATAATATAGTAATAATGTAATATTAATAATATTAATCAATTTTATTTTAATTTATTAACAATATAAGTATGATTTCGTTTTTATAATTCGAAAAGATATTCGTATTGAAAAGCTTGTATTTTTATTGAATAGGTTTACTACAAAACTATTTTTGTGCGAACCAATGTGAAGAAATATTAAAAAATATATATGGAAAACTTTGATACTTGACGAACGTTTTATGGAAACAGGCTGTAAGAGTTATGGGTAATTTTCAAATTTCGGAAGATTTTTTAATTTCTATGGAAGATGCCAGACGTGATGGGTCGCCATCGCTCATTTACAATCTCCGGACACGATCCACCAATACATACAAATTTTGGAAAGTTGTCGGGTTCACCATGAAACATATTTGATCAAAAGATAATTTGTACTTTTTGTTAATAGAGAATTGGTTTTTATTTGTAAGAATTACAAGTTTCTTAATTTGAAACTATTCATTCGCATCAAATACTCCGCTAGATACATGAATCGTATTCAACAACATCCGAATCAGCTGGCGTCCAATCTGATGAACGAAACACGATTATTTACCAGACTAAGGAGGAGAACCACACAGGATCTGGCTACTCAGGACGAATATAGCAGTAGGGACACTCAAGGAAGTGTTCCCGAATAAAAATAAAATTTTAGTATATAAGTAGTAGGTATGTAGACCAATGTGAATAGTACTGAATGTCCAAGGACATAATAATAAATACAGAATTTACAAAAAAAAAAACGAAAAAAAAAAAAACTTTGTACTTCGAATACTTCAATCGGTTGTTAGATTTATGTTATAGCACATTGTATGGACTTTCATTTCTCCGAATAAAAGTAGAAAAATCCAATAATTCGAAATAGTAAAAAAAGTGTTAATATGATGTTGCGAAGACAAGTCAGAAAAATTTAGCTCTCGAGTTAGCAACTCTGGTTGTATGTAAGTATGTAACCCAAATAATGCTTTGCACCCTTACTCTGCGTTAGCTTTTCAGCGCATTCATTTCCTTTCGAATTAACGAATAAGTAAAACTTTTCATATTTATCAGACTTCTTTCTTACCTTTAATTCTTGTTTTCTTCTCCATTTACACCAACTCTTAGTCATATGCACGTAAGCACACACATATACATAAGTTTATATACATATATACTATATCTGTAAAAGAAACCCGAAACCGATCACCTTTGACATACCGCGAACAAAGTTTACAGTTTTTGCTTAAAATCGATCTGACGCACAATTTTACAAACCATTGATAACTACGAACGCTTTGCTTAACGTTATTTCATATTTAGCTAAACTTTATTATGTTTAAACGCACAAAAACACAAGTAAATTTTTATAATAATTGATAATTGCACGCACTTTGCCCAAATATTCTAATTAGACTAACGACAAATTTCAATAGAAAAGATTTACAGCGAAACAAAGCTAAAACATCGCGGGAGAAAACGAATGTGGAAAAAAAGGGGAGTGAGAAATATCATGTCGCACCTGAGTATTGTTGTTGTTGTTAAAAAGGGAGTTGAGGAAAAAACGAACACATGAGCATTGGAGCACCAGCAATGGAAAAATTTAAATACAGTACAATATTTCAACTATTTGAAAACAGATCGTTTCAGAAAGAGCTTCTATAATGTACAATTATTTCATCCTATGCTAAACTATGGCAGGTTAACAATAACTATGAGTTATCATTAATTGTGCATTAATATTATACTGACTCGCTTGCACTTATTGTTGTACCCATCAAAGAAGAATTGGCAATGAAATTACCAAAACAAATGAAGAAATCTCGAAATAGGTGAATTTCGTTGTAACTGGAATCAGGTTTAAAGAAACTTTCCAAATCCTGTTTCTTAGCCGAATTTTAGAATGAAAAATATTTTGTAAACAGTTTCGTATAAAATCCACTCTGATAGTAGTGAAATTTGTAACGAAATAACATTTGTACGTTTCATTTATAATTTGAATTTTCAAGCAGGATATGTTAAAAAATATTATTGTTTAAAAAGGCGACAAATATGACATATTAAATAAAATAATAAAATACTGTAGCAATAATAAATAAATAAAAATTTAAATAAAATTTAAATTTTCTTTTTAAATTTACAAATCACTATTTCGGCAAAATTCGATTTATTCCTCAAAATCATCTCATTTTGGCTAAAATCCTATTGATTTTCGCGAACTCTGTACGAAATTGCGAATGAAAAAATGCTTCAAATAATTTACTTCCCGAATTTACTATACCATACTCTCAGAAATATTATAAAAAAAATGTTTTTCAAGTATAATTAAGAAAAACATTCCATCACCTGAACCAGAATCAACGTTATTTGTAGTTTCATTTCGCAACCACAATCAAAATTATTTTCAATTCCGTTTTGTATGTAAAAGTCGGAATCAGAATTTTTGTGCTGGTTCTACTTCAGATACCTAAACCAGAAGCAAAATAAAAATTATTTTCCGGATGAATTTCCTTGTGATGACACAATATTTCCGTAACAACAATACTTTAATAAAAATTTTGTCTTCTATTTATACGTATAAAAAAAAAAAATAAATATAAGGACCTAAATTTAAGGAACTGAACCTTCAATGCAGTCCTATTCCGTTGTAAACTTATGGTCATTGAGGCAAATTATTGTAAAAAGTATATGTTGAAATTTGTGGATTTTGAAAATTGATATGGGTTTAAGAAAAAAGGAGCCTTTATTTCCATCTCCTCAATATTAGTCCATTAATTGAAAAAATAGGTGCACTGTAAGAATTTCGCGCTTTCGAGAACTACACGATAGCCTAGGTTAGTGAGTCGTCTTGTGGTCTAGTATTCTGAAGAATATCTGTTATCCCGCTCCTTTATTAGACGCACAAGTTAATTACACCATCTTTAGGAATCTTTCACTTTTGTCTACTGAATTGTTTAGTAAATGTAAGGTAATAGCAGGAATAATTATTATACGAGTACCGTTTATAAAATAATTACTACGTTTTTGTACTTGAATGTTTATATACATTAACGGTACAAAACCAAAAATAATGCTAATTAAAACAGTGACAAAATGGTACTGCCTATAAATTTCCCATCACTAATGGTCCATCATTTTTATTTATGTTCTCGAACTTCTTGAGAAAGAATGTGATATTTCGTTCTCTTCTCATTTTATTAATGCTCTTCCCAACATTTTGCAATGTTTTTGTTACGTTTTCTCCTACTACCGTTTATTGAGAAGAACGGTCTGTCTAATGAATTTCCAACAAAAACAAAAGCGAATAATATCACGGTTTACATTGACCAGTTTCTCATTCCATTTCAACGGTCGTGTGCGAGATGTTAACAGAAGTATGGATGACAATGCAAAAGAGCGAAAACAGTAAAGATGAAGAGACAAGCTATTGAAACAAAAAGTTGTCAAACTGAATTTAAGAATTAATGAATGTGCGGAAGGGCAGCCAGATAATTAACTAAGGTTGAGAAAGAGAAACTGAGTGACGTGCTATTGTAACTAAAACAAAAACCAAATTCCCTCTCATCTCAAGAATAAGACACGAGAGAATTTCTCACTTTGGATTCACTCAATCACTGTTATGACTATATTTATTGTTTTCATTCATTGTTCACGGGAAAATTTTTGGAATACAAAACAATTTAAGCGATTTCTTCCATATGTCCCGATTAGATCAAAATATGTAGATTTTATAATACGTGATTAGATTTTTTAATATCAAATTACACGCCTATCTACTTTCAAATATTTAAATCCTTTGTTAGTCTCAAATGAAATTTTCGTTTTGAGATTATTTTGCAACTCTGATTGTATGTAACCCAAATGCTGCTTTGCACCCCTACTCTACGTTAGCTTTTCAGCGCATTCATTTCCTATCGAATTAACGCATAAGTCAAACTTTTCATATTTATCAGACTTCTTACCTTGAATTCTCCTTTTCTTTTCCATCTACACCAACTCTCAGTTAAGCAGTCATATACACGCAAGCACACACATATGTATATATATATGTATACTATATCTGTAAAAGAAACCCGAAACCGATCACCTTTCACATACCGCGAACAACGTTTACATTTTTTGCTTGAAATCGATCTGACGTACAATTTTACAATCAATTGATAACCACGAACGCTTTGCCTAACGTTATTTCATATTTAGCTAAACTTTATTATGTTTAAACGCACAAAAACACAAGTAAATTTTTATAATAATTGATAATTGCACGCACTTTGCCCAAATATTCTAATTAGACTAAAGGCAAATTTCAATAGGAAAGATTTACAACGAAACAAAACTAAAACATCGCGGGAGAAAAAGAATTGGAGAAAAGTGGAGTGAGAAATATCATACCGTAACTGTATATTGTTGTTGTTGTAAAAAAGGGAGCTGAGGAAAAAACGAACACATGAGCATTGGAGCACCAGCGATGGAAAAATTGATATGCAGTACAATAGTGCGACTATTTTAAAACAGATCGTGTCAGAAAGAGCTTCTATAATGTACAATTATTTCATCCTATACTAAACTATAGCAGTTTAACAATAACTATGAGTCATCACTGCAAATTATTGATTGTGCATTAATATTACATTGATTCAACCGGACTTATTGTTATACCTACTCATAATACATAATACTCATAAATCATTTAATATGAGAAAAGTCTAGTTTTCAAAAGGAAATTGGGAATGAAGTTGCCAATATAAGTAAGAAAATCTCGATATATATGAATTTCGTCACAACTTGAATCAGGCTTAAAGAAAATTTCCATATACAGTTTTTTAGTCGAATTTTGAGAAATTGCTAATTTGGATTGAAAAATAACAGGATATCTATTTAGTGGTTTCAAAACCACCGGCCAGCTATTAAATCTGTGTCATCTGGAGTGTTATTTATTTAGTAAAAAGTTAACCATTTACCAATATGGATAATTTAACAACCGAAAATGCACAAAAAATTGTTAAAAATTACTGCAAATGTGGTGATTCAAACGGGGGCATTTTTCGTGCACTGCGGGGTGATTATGGTCGTCATATTCGACCTGCTGTGGGGGGAATTGACAAGATTATGAAAAAAGAAATTTGAAGAGACTGGAAGCGTTACAGATGTGGTCAGGCCTGTGCATCAGCGCAATGTACGTACTGTCGAAAAAATTGCTTCTGTTCTGTTGCCAATTCCACGTCGTTCTCATCAATTAGTAATGTCTTACGACACATTATGGCGCATTTGGCATTTGGATTTACACCTCTATAATCACCATTTCGGGCAAAATTCGATTTATTCTTTAAAATAATCTCATTTTAGCTAAAACTGCGAATGGAAAAAATTGCTTGAAATAATTTACTTTCTAAGTTTACTATACGAGTGCAATACCCTCAAAAATATTTATAAAAAAAAATGTTGTTCGAGTGGGGTTAAGATAAACTTTTTATTACCTGAACTATAATCCACGTTATTTGTAGTTTCATTTCGCATATACGTTTTAGAATCAAAATTATTTTGACTCCTTTTCGAATTTAAGAATCGGAATCAGATTTCTTGTGCGGTTTCTACTTTATATAGGTATACCTGAACCAGAAGCAAACCTTTTGATGACGCAATATCTCCTTAACAGCATTACTTTAATATAAATGTTGTTTACTATTTATACGGCTAAAAATATATATAAAACAACTTACATTTAAGGAACTTAGCCTTCAATGCAGTTTTATTCTTTTGTAAACTTATGAGCATTGAAGCAAGTTATTGTAAAGAGGACATGTTGAAATTTGCAAATTTTGAAAATCGATATGGGTTTAAGAAAGGTAACTTAATTTTCACCCACTCAAGATTAGTCCATTAACCTGAAAAACCATAGGTGCGCTGTGAAAATTTTGCGGTTTCTAGAACTACACGATAGCCTGTGTTAGTGAGCAGTCTTGTGGTTTAGTGTTCTGAAGAATATATATTATCCCGCTCCTTTATTAGACGCACAAGTTAATTACGTCGTCTTTAGGAATTTTTCACATTTGCCTACTGAATTGTTTGATAAATGTAAGGTAATTGCAGGAATAATTATTATACGAGTACCTTTTATAAAATAATCGGTACGATTTTGTACTTGAATGATGTTTATAAAAATTAGCGATACTGTTATCAAAACCAAAAATAATTTATTATTTACTATTTGCAATTCCGTAAAACCAGAAGAACAGATTCTTCCCAAAGTTGGCGTTCCGACCACACAATATGGAACAAAATCTTCAAGACGGTTGCTAATTAAAACAGTGACAAAATTGCAGAACGTATAAATTTGCCATCACTGATGGTTCATCATATTTATTTTTTCTCGAACTTCTTGAGAAAGAATATGATATTTCATTCTATTCTCATTTTGCCTTACGCTCTTCCTCACGGTTTGCAATGTTTTTGTTACGTTTTCTCCTAAATCTGTACTACCGTTATTTTTCCAACAAACACAAAAGTGAATGTTATCACAGTTTACATTGACGAATTTCTCATTTCGTTTCAACGGTCGTGTGCGAGACGTTAACAGAAGTGAACGGCACTGCAAAAGAGCAAGAAAAGTGAAGATAAAGAGACAAACAACTGAATACGAAAAGTTGGTGAACTGCAAGTTAACAATGAATGATTGAGATGAAGGGAAGTCTGCAAATTAACTAAAGTTGAGAGAGAGGAAAAAAGAGTAATGAGCTATTGTGACTAAAAGAAAAAACCAAATTCCTTTTATCTCATAAATAAGGCACAAGAGAGCTTCTCACTCTGAACTCTAGACGACAGTGACTATCGTGACTGTTTATTGTTTTCATTCACTCTCTCCTGCAAATCCCGGGAAGGTTCAGGAAACAAAAAATATATGTATGTAATTTCTCGCAGCTGTCCCGATTACATCAGAATTGGTTTCATCATATCTGATTAGATTTGTTAATATTAACTTACGCCTAGCTAATTTCAAATATCCAAATTCTTTGTTATTTATTCTCAAATGAAAATTTCGTTTGAGATTATTTTGCTAAGATTACATTGACTTGAGATCGAATAATGGAAATCATCACTCTTATGTATGCTGATATTAAACATTGTTATATTTAAGGAAATATCAAATGTGTTTTAGAAATTTTGGTCTCGGAAACTATTTGTACACAAAATGGGGAAATTATGATTTTTTTTTTTTTGTATATACATGAAGAAGTTATAAAGGTTTACCGTGGGGGACCGTAATAACGATTTTGTAAGCAAATAAAAACATATTTTTTATCATATTAATAAACATATTTTTAATCATAGTGAATTCTATTTTATTAACATCATTCGCTATTTAATATGATCTATTATTCACCCAGCTCAAACAGCTCAAATAATGTATACATTTACGGGAATCAGAAGATTCCTTATTGTTGAGAAAACATTTTAATCTTGTTGCATTTATAGAATATGATGTAATTGAATCGGAAATTCAAATATTTTCAAATACATATATTTACTTATTTATAACAGCTTTGTACCCTGAATATGATTACATTCATATTTACTTACATGTACGCAATTTTCAGGTTAGTACGACAGATTTAGATGCAAAAAAAAAACTCAAAACTGGCAAAAATACCTCTTTTCATGATGAGTACGAAAATTAAAATGAAAGTTGGGACCAGGCCCGGGAAAGTCTAAAATACAGGTTTATCCATTTTTCGTTTTCCAGTAAAGCTAAATGAAAAACACATATAAAGCTATGATTTCGAAGAAATTTTTATTTCATTATAAAGCTTGCCATAATATTCGTGTACGAAATACAATGTCATTTAATGACCGCATCTGGATTGGTTGCAACAATGAATCTTTTTGAAGTAGTTTTCCAAAAACTACGAACCTTTTTGAAGTAGTTTTCCAAAAACTACGAACCAATGACACCTGCAGACCATATAAGTAGCTCACCAAACAGTCACTTTACGGATGCAATGGCTTTTCCACAATCACTTCTCGGTTTTCTGAGCCCCATGTGCGACAATTTAGCTTGTTGACGTAACTACCGAGTGTGAAATGAGCTTCATCGCTGGCGAACATTTTGTTTGATTGAAAGTAGTAAGTTTTAACTCTTTTTACTCCTTCGGTTGTTAAACGATTCATATTCGTAAGTGGCAAACCTTTCACTAAATAAATAATGCTTCAGATGACAGCTATTTAACAGTTGGCAGTCTTGCCAGACCGGCGGTTATGAAACCACTAAATGGATAACCCTCTAAAAAAACCAAAATTTTTCTTAGGCCTATTTTTTAAATTCCCTTTTGGCAGACTTTAGATTAAAAAACAAAAACATTTTTGTACAAACATGTGTTGGTATTTTAATCAAATGCAACATAGACTACCGAAACCGTTTTCGAAAATTGAAATGTTTGAAGAAGAAAGTTCTGTTGCTTGTTTCTATTTGATGTTTCCCTGTGCGTGTAGGCCGTCTATGCAAGTTAAAAGATTTTGATTTTTGTATGCCCGCAATATCATGTGTCCAGAGAATACAAGTGCAAATATAAAAAATTTAACAGATAGTGTGTGTAGTATAAATGCCGCTACAGTTCTATATATAGCCCATGCAAAGCTCTTCATATTTAACACACTTTTTACCTTTTATTCTTCCCTCCTGTCACATTTACTTTAATTTTCGATTACACATTTACACACATAATCCCGAACACACTACCTCTACAAGAAATGGGAAAACGTTTAGGGTTTACGAATCGCGAAAAAGTTATTTTTTTTTTTTTTTGTAAACCGACAATTTTACACGAATATTTCACAAACCATTGATAGATAACTACAAACGTTTTGCTTACGTTATTTCAAATTTATCTAAACTTTGTTATTTAAACGCAAAAACATAATTTTAATTTTAATAATTGATAATTGCACGCACTTTGCCCAAGTATTCTAATTAGACTAAAGATAAATGTTAATGAGAAAGGTTTACAACGAAACAAAACAAAAACATCGCAGGAGAGAGAAGGTTAAACAAAAAGAGAAGAGTGTTAGATATCACATCGTAATGTTGCGATGTTGTTTTGTTTGGCAATAAAAAGGGAGCTCCACGAAAACATGACTGATGAATCATCAGCGATGGTAAATCAAAATGTAGTACATTATTGTGGTTATTTTAGAACAAATCGTTTCAGAGCGGGCTTCCATAATGTACAATTATTTTACCATTCGCAAAATCTTAGGCAAAGGGCTAACGATTGTAGTAGTCTAATAATAACCAAAAATTATGATTACGTATTATAAAAATAAGGTTATAATGACATAAATTATTTGCCACGGGAAATATATGGATAGGAAAGGAAATGTGCCCAAGTAATTATGATAGTGGCCCAAGCGTCATTCAATTCGTGTTGATATATTTAAGGGTTTACTTTTCAGTGAATTTCACATAACTCCGTATTTCATTTTTATATATTTTATTTTTTTTTTCTTTTTTTTTGTGGAGTATCTAATCTGTAAGTTTAGCATTTTCGTCCAGATAAGTTTTATTAAATGTTTTATATGTGTCTTTTTTTTTTTTTTTTAAGAAACGCATCCATTGGGTATGTAGCCAGGAGACTTTTGCTGCTTTATTTCCTTGCGCTTATCACATTTTCAAATTTCTTTGTTTCCGTCCTCACTTTCCTCTTTATTGCAAGAATGCACGTCATTTGACGTGCATTCTACTGAATACGACCTACGTAAATTTGCCCTAAATAAAGTACTTACAAATTTAAATTTAATTTTATGCCTTCTAAGTAGTCTAGATGGCGACTAGAATAGACATCCTTGTTCCCACAGCGCTTCGGTCTTCTGCGCTACTTCTCCAATGTGTCGCCATTCATCGAATTCATCGTCGAAAATTTTTCGCGTTTCAGCTTTTAATGTAGCTATCCGCACAACATCACCCAGCCAATGTAAATGCTATATTTTTATGCGCTTCACCACGTCGATATCAGTATATAGCACATATACCTCATGGTTCATACGACACCAATATTCTTCGTTAACGATGATGGGTTTATACATTTTCTTCCAGAACTGATTTATCTAATTGATTCGTAGCCTCATAGCAATATATGTAGATTAGACAAACGTACAGACCAATTATTTTTCTCTGGAAACAAAGTTGAGATGGTTAGAGAGCCAAGAAAGTAAGATGATTCCCCTCTATTCATTACTCCTTTCGCACAATAACTCCATAACTTTATGTATTTTGATTACTATTTTTGCAGTTTATAGTAAGTTGATCAATAATGTATGAATACCATTACATATGACGTTCAAAAACACTAAACTATTAAAGTACCACATTGGAAAAGAGACCGATAGAGGAACGTTGGAAAGAAACGAATTTCACTCTGGAGAAAAATAATTGGTCTATACGTTTCCATCGTCTTTGCATTAGTCCAATGTCTGTTGGCTTTTTGTTCGCTG
>JAHXMU010000019.1:1528984-1541808 GCA_019455685.1 Philornis downsi
AAATTGATGTAAACAAATCTACTTGGAACAAATTAAATGAATAAGATTGCCAACCGCCAAATTTTTATTTTTTTCTTTGATTTTTTTTTTTTTTTAAACATGGGTCCGTCGAATATGGGCAACCCTGTATATATATTTCTGCAAACAGATTCATTAGCGTGTTTAAAGAAAGAACTATTGAAAACATGTATTTCTGCTCCATTTGCAATGAAATTTAATCAATCAACTAAGCGCTTTCCTTGGCCGCTTTGTCAAATACATCAATTTTCGCTTTAGCCCTTCTTATTAATGGACTCAACTTGCCAACTCTAACCACAAATCGATTTGGTGGGTATTTAAGCATTATTTGAAGGATTCAGTCTCTGCAATGCAGCTCAATAAATATTATTTCCTGTCCTGGGAGCCCTCACTGAGGCATACAAATACACACACACACACACACATCCATGTACACAGCCCATCATCTACCACAGCCTCCTTATTTTAATGTTTTCTCATCCGTAAGAAACTGATGATGTTTTCTGGTTGACCTTATTGCGTCTTCAGTCTAAAGTTACCAACACAATGTCAATAGTGTTGTTGATACTTAAAACTGATACACTGATGTACAAATATATGTGTGTACATATACATACATATATGCTTAAACAATTGAATTGCAGGGATTGTGGTATAACCGCCACTGCTGCTGCTTCTGCTGTTGCCTATCGTTCTACAAATGTGGATACAATTGCGGGTGTACACGAGTTTGCTGTGCAAGTAAATCTGTAGTAAATTTAATATTCTCATGTTTGCAACCGAGTAATTTACAACAGCAGCAGAAACAGGAGAATCTCAAAAGAAGAAATAAACTGATACTCACTCGACAAGAGCAGTTTTAAGGAAAATGAAATGAAACGATGCTAAAGGCACAGCGAATTTCTGCTTTATAGCACCATCATCCTCTTGTCATGTAATGGGTAAATGGCAGGAATACATGGACAGTATAAACAGTTTGGTAAATAATCTAGGTAAGGGAAATAAATTATGCGGAGTTAACGTAAAATAATAGAAGTAAAGTTATAACTTAAAATCTACAAACTCTCTTGCATCTCATGATTGATATATATATGGGAAAGCTTCTCATATTCAGCGAGTTTACACGCATTCTGCTCCCGAACGTCACAATTTGAGAAGTACAGGGTTATCCATTTAATGGTTTGGTAAAGTTGTGAGCTGTTAAATATCTGTCACCTGAAGTGTTATTTATTTACTGAAAGGGTTGCCAATCACGAAAATGGATCATTTAAGAACTGAAGACTGCGTAAAAATAGTTAAAACTTACTACTAAAGTGGTGATTTAAATGTGGGCACTTTTCGTGCGTTTCGGGGTGATTATGGTCGTCATAATCGACCTACTATGCAAGGAATTGACAAGATTATAAAGAATTTTTAAGAGACTAGAAGCGTTACAGATGTGTTCATAAACATAATGTACGCACTGCCGAAAATATTGCTTCTATTAGTGAAAGTGTGGCGGATAATCCGAATTTCAATTCAATTTCAATGTACGATAACCGACTTTTTTTGGCCTGCAAGTGAAGATATTGAACTGGACGACGACAACATGACCGATTTTGATTTTATTGCAAGAGAAGTTTCCAGAAAGCATAGTTTCACCCTTTGGCGACGTCAATTGGCCACCAAGATTATGCGATTTATCGCCGTTGGACTTTGTGGGGCTACGTCGAAGACTGTGCTTATGCGGATAATCCTCAAACGTTGGAGCATTTGAAAACTAAAATTCGTCAAGTTATCACCGAGACACTACACGAAATGTGGGGAAGAATGGTCGAAAACTAGCTCAAAAGGATCAGCTATTGCAACCAGTCCCAGAGGCGGTCATTTAAATAACATTTCACTTCGTATAAAATGGCAAAATTTAAGCATTATGATAAAATAAAAGCTTCATCGAAATCTTAGCTTTATGTGTGTTTTATTTAACTTTACTTTTGAAACCGGCAAATCGATAACCCGGTATTTACCAGACGCATCGAGGTGCCCATCGCTCAAATAATGATAGAGAGTGGCTGTATGTGGGATTAAACCCAGGATCATGCGAATGATAGTCTCGTGTACTAACCATTGCGCAATGGTCGGTCAACTGAAACTAAATAACCCAACTTACTGTCGTTCGCTTAGAGATTATTGAGAAACTATTGATATTTACTACATGGGCTAACTTGTAGATGAGGAACACTAAGCGAAGTGGCAAAGTAGACAATTTTCACTCGCAATACTGAGTTTATTAAACGCCTGGTGTTTGTTAAAATATATATTAAATGAAATGTATCCCCGTCCCCAAAGATTTTTTTATTTTAACTAAGTATTTCTATTTAACGCTTTTAACAACAAATTAAGGTTTACAGGGGAAAACAAATTTCCATAAATCGCTCAATTCGTATGGGATGTACCCGAATAGGTGTGGAAATATAATCGGTTTTCATTTTCAAAATTAAGTTTATCAAACGATGATGTGTCTCAAATTTGGCCGAAATATGCAGAAATGCTTTAAAATTCTGAAACTAAGAAGCTTTATATGTGCTAAACCGATCATCTGTAGGACAGATACCACAACGATCATAGTCGGTCGGCTTTTTCTCAGCTTTTACCTGGAGTCAATGCAATAAATCTCATATACAATAAACTGTTATCAATTAATACGATAAAACACAGGCCACTGCAGCTGACAAATAATGAGTCACGGGAAAAAATTGAATATCAGAAAGTCGGTAAGTTCTAGTGGGAGGCACTGCAGTGAGAGGCCTGAAAGTGCGGTCCATTTTCGTTTGAAAAACTTGCTTTGGCAGATTCTTAAGTGAATTCTGTGAAATTTCACCGAATTTTGTGCATAAATCGGTTTAATTTTATGGGAGGTATTAAAAGGAGACCGACTAACACCTCAATTTTTTCTACTTTTGCCAAGCATTGTGGACCAATAAAATGGACATAAATTTGCAGTTACAGTGAGAATACTGAAGTTTGAAAAATCGGTCAATCGGCCGGTGTCAGAAGCGTATTACCCGGTAAAACTTATTTACAATTCTCGGCAGTAATCTGTAAAAATATTAGAGTGTGCGAAGTTCTAAGAAGTTTCATAAAAATTTGTGGCACTTATCGCGCATACGAGCTAAACTGACAGCCAACAAGGCAGACGAACATCACTCAATCGACTTAAAATGCCATGAAATATATTTGTTACTGTGGATTTTAGATCCTTCCTTTCGGGTGTTACATTTTTGCCGTCTCAAATTATATATTTCTTCAATTCTTAGGGTGATGTTGTATATTTTGGACGAACATTCGTATGGAATTTTTATGAGATGTTTTTGATTAATCGACGACAGACGTACATATATTAAATTAATGAAACTCCGTCGAACTTCTTTTGAAAATTTGCTAGCGGTCTATTTAAGGTTATTTTATATAAGAAAATTTATATTTATATTTCTAAAACATCATCAAAGAAATATCATGAAATATATTTGTTACTGGGGATTTTAGATCCTTCCTTCCGGGTGTTACACTTTTGCCGTCTCAAATTATATATTTCTTCAATTCTTAGGGTGATGTTGTAAAAAGGAAAATATTCTGATGAAGGTATTGTCGTCGGTTAGAGCGTGTATGATTTCGTCAAAAAGCAACATTCGAGTGATCAGTATCTACTTCTAGAAGGTCCTTCTCCTATTTTCTTTTTTTTTTTTTTGAAGAATTGCCAGAAATGTTTATTAATATGGATTTGCACAGTGAATTGGAGAACGAGAATTGGCATTACTTGAGTAGTAAAAATCATTCGTGTTGTATTATTATTAATATTTTGCAGGCTTAGAGAAATTTACACTTCCTTTCAGCCATCTAACATATAATTGACTTACTAATTCTTCTGACAAATTCTTTCAAAAATCTCGATTTCATTTGAAAATTCCTTAATTTGGTTTGAGATATTCTCGAATGTTGATATAACCCTCCTAATTTTATTTTGCAATTTCTCAAATATTAATAGAATATATGGATTTAATTTCTAAATTTTCCAAATATTAATGGAAAATCCAGCTTTCATTTAGAATTTTCTTATATGTAATTGGAAAATATGGATTTCATGAAAAATTTCTTTAAATTCAATTGTGAATATTATAAAACGGACTATGTAGGTTTATATATTATGCATGAGCAGAGTGAGCTTCTGACAATATCACTAATCTTGCGATCTTGGTACATTCTCCTTTATAATGCATATCGTAAGTATCACAATTTGGCGAAATTCTTCCAGTATTGCAAAATTTACCCAACAAATGCTTAAATTCCACCATTTAGTAGATATGGAAATATCCATCCCAACTTATGTAGTAAATCCTGTCGAAAAAAAGTACCGGAAATCGGTCATTTAAAACGCCCGCTTAAAGGAATTGTCGAAATTTTCTTTGTCGCTCAGTTAGCAAAATTGCCGCCTATTCTGAAGCGAAGCTTGAACGCGATATGTCATTTAGTTTATCTATACTGTTCGACTTTGTCCGTCCATCTCAAGAGTATTTTTGCGATTTTTACAATGGATGAAAATATCGAACCAAAAATTTGTCCCACATCTTGCATGGCAAATGCAATTTTGTATGCCGAATCGTTGAAGATGTTGCAGAAGACGTGCGGCGAAGCGGATTTATCAAAAATACTTGCAATGCGGCCGAGTTTAGTCTCTTTCTAGCCGGCTATCAACTTCTTTAGCTGAAGTTAACATCGGTAAATTAAAGTAAAATAATGACCAAAAATCGTCTTTTGAGTTTCAGTAAGATAACTGCTGAACTTTCTGAGTCTCAGAAATCGATTCATACGATTTTACATGATTATTTGCATATTAAATGTGTTGCTGCTGCCGCGTTGCGAAAAACCTGAGTTTTTTTTTAAAAACTCAATAGCACAAAAGTCACTGAATGCACAAATAGCATAATAACCAGTGATCAGAGATTATTTGACATGTAGACTAGCTTTGGAATGACGCCTTCCATCTGAAAGTCAATCAAACTTTGACTTTTCAAAAACTTAAGAAAATGTTGATTGTTTTCTTTGGTTATCGCAGTGTTGTGCACGCGGAATTCTTGCCAGAAGGTCAGACAGTAAATAGAGAATACTATTTGGGCGTTATGCGGCATTTGAAAGAGCTAATTCGGGGAGGAAGACCAGTTTTGTGAAAAGAAAACTCATGGATTTCGCACCATGATAATGCACCGTTTCATAAGGCTTTCGCTTTGAACGAATTTCTGATCAAAAAACAAACAACAAATATCATCGAACAAGACTTTCACTTCACTGGTTAAGTTTTTTCTCTTCTCTCAGCTTAATCTACCACTTCGATTCATCCTGTTTTCAATGGATAGAAGACATTTCGCTGCGAAAACTTAAGGCTTTTCCGAAAATTCGTTCGAAAAATTGTTTTTATAATTGAATTATTCGTTGCCATAACAGCATCAATATATGGAAAGAAGCCCATTTTGAAGGCGATACTAACAATTTGAATGAATCATAAATATTTTGTGTTTTATTGAAAAATTCAGGGTTCTTTCTTTTGACAAGGTGTAGGCTTTTTAACAACCGTCATGAAAAATACTAACAAATTTGAATTTTCATTGAAAATTTAGTAAATTCTTTGGATAATATAGGTATATGATAAAAATATGTTTTTGGGACGCCCGTTTATGTGTCGCAGGTGTTGCACATGGGGCAAATTTATATAGCAGGAAAAAACTTATGCATGCAAAGACTAAATCTACTAATTGAAAAATTATCATTTTTCAGGATTTGTCTAATATTTCTAAAAGTTATTTAGATTAGAAACAATGAAAGGTATCAGTTGATAGATACGTAAAGGAACCAATTCAATTTGAACACATTCCTAAGGGTGCAGCGCAGTTGTGGCCGAAGTTATTGAATAATAAACATGCGGTTATTGAGAGCCTAAACGCATTCCATTTTTAGATTCGATCAACAACGACGGTTCCCAACGGCAGTTTCAATGCTTAAAAGCATTTTGTTGTTAGACTCACTCGATGCTACTTACAGTTTAACGAACGTCATAGTTTGAGAAGCATTTACTAGACTTGTCGATTACTTCACAACTCGAATCTTTGATCAGTCACATCGAAATGGCCGCGGTTAAAGTAATGGTAGGCGGGTCATATGCATTAGAGTCGTGTGTTCCAACCATTATGGCGCGGAGGGTCATGAAAAATACTTAAAAATTCGATTTTTTTCTTCGAAAAATATAGTATATTTCATATACGGGGCGTTTTTGAGACGCCCGCCTTTTCGACAGTGAGTGGTTATATCGATTATGGCTCTTATGTGATTCCAATACAAGGGCGAACTCATCAACCTAAAATGAAAGCTCTATAGTTTCTGAAAGTGAAACATGTGACAAGAAACTATGCCAGTTCACAATCTACCCAGTCCGTAGAAAGACACACGCAGTCGTCTATTGAAATCTTTGCCAAAAGTATTTCCACACTTTTGAATTCTCTTGTCATCATTTTTTGAATAGACGTTTTTTAGACATTTAAATGACATATCAAAATTATCAATTTCTCAATAGCTTCCTAAAGTGAAATATGAGATAAGAAACTATGCCAGTTCACAATCTACCCAGTTCATAGAAAAACAGGTGCAGTCGTCTATTTGAGTTTTTGCAAAAAGTATTTCCCCACTTTTGAGTTTTCTTGTCATCATTTTTTGTACAGACGTTTGTTAGGCATTAAAGTGGCATATCAAAATTATCAATTTCACAGCATTGTTCCACACATTAATGCTTTGTCATGTTTTTAGCCATTCATCCAATTGGCTTCATTCCCAAATCTCGAATTCACCAACTTCTTATACTGACCTACCGTCGCCCCTCTAACGCCAATAGGAAAATGTAATTTTCCAACAATTGCGGCCGAACTCACACTCATGGATGGCCTTTTAGCTAACACATTTTTACCCACTTACATAAATGTGCTTTTGGTGCCAGTAGCATATTTTGTTTTCTATTCCATTCGAACTTTCTTCGCCTTGTACAGGACGAGAAGGTACAAGGACTAGGTTCAAAGTTCTCTGGTTCTTAACCCGCATTTTTTCGTAGATAACTTTGTCTTTATCTTCAATATCATTTAACGAATTACTCCTACTATAGCCGGGCATGTTTTATGTTTGTGTGCGTGATATTTTGTTGAAATTTAATGACATTTTTGTGTTGTGGCAGGAAAAAAATCCAAGATGTTGGCAATGACGCTGGTGATGACGACCTACGATAATGACTATGACTATGATGACGGCAACGACGGCGGCGATGATGATGGTGATGATGATGATAAAGATGGTAATGGCGACGTCGATGGCGATGTAAACGTAAATGTGAAACTGTATCTAAATATAATTGGGCAGTGTTGCTGTGTTTGGTTCAGTTTATATCAGCTTAGTTCAGTTGAGGTCTTTTCGGTGACTACTGCGCCGCCAGTCATTTGGTCCTTTCTCCATTTGATGTGTAATTTGAGTATTATTGTGGCAATTTGCAGTACGTAAATTGCTGCTATATCCCACTATATTGTATACCTATCTATCTATCGGAAGTCTATTGCTACGGATGTGTCGCTGGGTATGATTGTTTCTTAAATTTCAATTTACTTGCGGCCATATGACAATGATGTGATTTAGTGTTTTCCAGACACATCCTCTGTACGATTGTATTGGCAAATCTTTTCCTGCTAGGAAATTGCCTTTACGCCGGTATTACCCTTGTCAGAGTGGTAGATTATTTCAGTGAAATTCGTCTTCTTCTTTTTCTTCTTCTTCTTCAAGCTTAGTTAGTGATTTAAAACCTTCATTATTCTTAAGGATTCAGGGCTAATGACAACAATAGTAGCAGGAACACGGATAAGACAAAGTTTCTTTTTCATAGCTGTGTTGTTTGAAAGGATTAAAGAAACGTCTTTGAAATGGGTATAATAAAATTAATGCCTTAAATGGCGATAAGCAATCCATGAAGGCTGTAAATTTTGCCTACTTTTAACAGGTATTTTACTGGGAAAGGTTGAAAGAGGGGGAAAAAAAGAAAGTATCATCGTGCGTCACTTTGGCCCCAGATGAGATTTATGTTAAAAGATTGTGAACAATTTATGGGCTGAAGCGATTTAGTTGAGTCATACTTAAAGGGGAACTTTCTAAGCAACAGAAGACAAATTGTTTAACCAGATTTGAAAGACAAAACACTAATCTATTGTAACATATTGCGAAACATATCACATCGTTTGGGATGCATGCCAATTTGAATAATTTGGTGTAAAGTTTAAGGGGCAAAAATGGAATTTCTTCAAAAGACAGGTTTTCTGTTTTATGTGAATGAAAATCCCAAAGAAATAAATTTGCCGTTTTAAGATTTTTTCAATTTAGCATTTACATTTTTCTCAAGTGGGAGAGTCAAAGATTACAGAAATGAAAAAAAAAAACGCTACAGAAATTTCAGTCAGATGAAAAAAACTCACACACACTTTAGGCCATCACCCTTGTGCGTCATTACAAAAGTGTAAGGATTGCTAAAAGGACGAGACAAATTGCCATGTTCTTATCAAAATAGTGCATAAATTTCAGAGTGGGCACCTTATTTACATATACCACCAACCAAAATCTGTTACATTGGAGCAAAAGTGTGGTGGATGCTGGAAAAGGCATTATAAATCGGACGGCCTGACTACAGTCTCTTCAAATTTCTTTATAATCATGCCAATTTCTTGCATAGTAGGTCGATTATGCCTGATATAATCACCCCGTAATATACGAAAAGTGACGGTATTTGAATCATAACTTTTGTAGTAAGTTTTAAATATTTTTACGCGTTCTTCAATTGTTAAACGTTCCATATTCGCGAATGGCAAACCTTTCACTAAATAAATAACACTTCAGATGACAGGTATTTGACAGCTGACAGCCTTGCCAGACTGGCGTTTTTGAAACCTTGAATGGGTTTGTCCATGAATGGACAACTCTGTATATTTTTATTTTCTGAGCTTGATTTACCAAACACATTGCAACGCGGCAAATTTTAGTATCACTGCCTGAAAGTTATGAACCTAAAAATGTATGAGCTAAACAGGTCATTCGTATGCGAGATATCAGAAAGGTCGTGACTACTTGGTCAATTTTTTTTTTGTTTCGCACAAAATTATAAACTAACACAATGAACAAAATTTTGCTCTAATGAAGTCTACTAATTAGAAATTACAGACAACAAATTGAATTTCTGAAAATCAGCTGATTTGTATGGGAGGTGCCCGAGGGGATGTGGCAATGTGCTCCATCTTTGTTTTGAGACACTGTTTTTGCAAGCGCTCAACATCTAAAAAGTTCACTAATTTTAAGACTAAATTTTGTGCAACTGTATGTAAGATGTAAGCTAAAGATTAAACTGGTCACTTGTATAAATGACACACCAAATAGAGTGTCATTCATCCGTCGATTTCTCAAATTCGGCCAGTCATTTTAAACCAATAAAATATACAAATACAAATTTAAGTAACCGCAATCAGCGAATTAAGAGTTACAGAGGATATATTGGATTTTGTAGAATCGGCTAATTTGTATAGGAAATACCAGTAGGACTGCATCAACATGTCTCATTCACAATCTCTGGCTACGATCTTTATAAGGATTTACGAAATTATCTACCAGTTAGCTACGGACATTGCCCTATCGACTTTAAACGTCACGAAACACATTAGGTCCAAAGATACTTGGTACTTTAAATCCTTCCTTCAGTGTCTTTTCTTTTTGTCGCATCAAATGGTTCATATCTTCATTATTTCGGGCGAAGATATAACAACACTTATTAAAGATCTCTGAATGTTGAAGAAGTGAGATATATACAAAATTGAAAATTTCTGGAATTTTCGTTTTATTTCATTTTTTTATTTTTCCAAAAAAAAAAAAAAAAAAAAACAGTAATAATAATAAATAATTTCGACTGAAAAGGGGTGCTTCAAAATGTTAGTTTGAGTTTAGGAAAGAGAAAAAAATTTACCACGGCATTCACCTAATATGCCTTCATGTAACTTTTTCCTCTTTCCAAAGGTCAAAATACCATTTTGATGCGTCCACTACAGAAGACTTTATGTCTTCTAGAGAGGACTATATGTCTCCTATAAAGGACCTTAGAAGATTATATATTTTCTGTACAATACTTTATGTCTTCTTCTATAGACAGACTTTACGAGTATGCCTTCTACAGACAGACTTTATGTTTTCTATAGACAGACTTTATGTCTTCTGTAGACAGACTTTATGTCTTCTGTAGACAGCCTTTATGTTTTCTATAGGCAGATTTTATGTCTTCTCTAGACAGAATTTATGTCTTCTATAAACAGACTTTGTGTCGTCTGTAGACAGACGTTATGTCTTCTGTGGACAGATCTTATGACTTCTATAGACAGACTTTATGTCTTCTATAGATAAACTTTATGTCTTCTATAGATAAACTTTGTGTCGTCTGTAGACAGACTTCATATCTTCTATAGACAGACTTTATGTCGCCTGTAGACAGACTTTATGTCTTCTGTAGATAGACTTTATGTCTTTTATAGATAAACTGTATGTCTCCTATAGACAGACTTTATGTCGTCTGTAGACAGACTTTACGTCTTTTAAACAGACTTTGTTACGTCTGTAGACAGACTTTATATTTTCTGTAGACAGACCTTATGTCTTGTATGGGCAGACTTTATGTCTTCTATAGGCAGATTTTATGTCTTCTGTAAACAGACTTTGTGTCGTCTGTATACAGACGTTATGTCTTCTGTGGACAGACCTTATGACTTCTATAGCAGACATTATGTCGTCTGTAGACAGAATTTAGATAAATTTTATGTCTTCTATAGATAAACTTTGTGTCTTCCATAGACAGACTTTGTATCTTCTATAGATAAACTTTATGTCTTCTATACATAAATTTATGTTTTCTATAAGCAGACTTTATGTCTTCTATAGACAGACTTTAGGCATTCTATAGAAGATTTTATGTCCTCTACAGGCAGATTTTATTTATGTCATCTATCGCGGCTAGAATTTGTGACAGGAACTGAAGTTTTTTTCCCGTGAATGCGTTTGAAAACCTTTTCGTTCGCATAAGTTTTAAACGAATAATGAAGGTTTTGTGTTTTATTGACCAATTCCAAGTAATTTTGAACAGAATGTTTTTTGTACGATATTTTTAAATATTATAATACAATCATTGGCCCAAAATTCATGTACTCTAAACTTTAATATGGCGAAGGACATAATGACGAGCAGAGAACGTTTTCTTTTCTTCGCCAATGTTTTAGTGTTTTCAGGGATTTTTGAAGCAAACAAAACCTAACAAATTGCTGCTAAAAAATTGCTAGCTGTTGAAAACAAATATCTTGTATATTCATAATACTTTGTTCCAAATAAGTCCTTTGATCTTTTTCAATATATCTACTTAAAATTTGTTTGCTTTCAACGAATTCCTGAAAGTAAATATAACAAATGTGGGTTATTAAAACAAAATAATATATGGCCGATTTATGGCAATCAGCTTAAAGATATGGGCATACAAACCAGTGAGAACAAATTGTGTGGCTGAATGAAGCTCGAAAAATTTAATGGCAGATAAAACTAAATAGTAGACTATTTTAAATTCATTCCAAAGTAATAACATTGTAATCTTAATTGTAATCTGGACTTTTATTATGTTTTCATAATACATATTTTCTTATTTTTCTAATTTCAGGTAAGTGTTTTCGGTGGGTCCATAAATAAGTTTGTATGGAGGCCAGACTGTATTTAAGTAAGTTTACTCGTACTTGATATCATAACATTCGTGCTATCTAACATAAAATTAATTAGAAATTATTCATTCCAAACTTTGCAGTCATTTTAATTCTATGGCAAAATTGTCCCATAATGGATATCTGTTTTAGCTGGCGGTAAAGTTTCAATAAAAGAAAAAGAATTGCTGCGTGTCTGTACATTTTTGGCATTCCTTTACAATGCGTCATGTCATATAATTGTGTTTTAAATTGTCTTTTTAAATTTCAAGATTTTGTTCTTGATTTTTTGCTTTCTTTTAATTGCCAACAAAATAAAGAATTTCTTATAGACGTCTGGAAAATATACTTAATCTATTGTGTGCTCGGGGAATAAATCGAATCATTACATTTCTCATTTGTTGGGCGCATTTAAAGTTAACTTGTTTTTTCCTTCAATTTAATGTTACATTTTGTGCTCATGCATTTTGAAATTTGTATTCATTCATCTTCTTTTGCCTCAGCATGTATTTTTGACAATTTTGTGGTAGACCACATTTTTCTCGGAAACTTTTTGTGGTACATTTGAATCCATAAGGGAATTTATCATTTTAAATGGAGGAAATAAGACAGGGAAATTCATTTTATTTAATGCATTTCGTTTTGCATTATAGGTTTTCTTTATGGACTAATATATGGCGACATGAAGCCACTTTATGGTAAAACTTAAATTAAGTAATCTATAATGGATAAGCCGTACTCATCCTGTATTGTGAATTTAAAGATTCATTGTACGAAGGCGGCCCGAAAATTGCCAGTAGTTTGAAAAAAATTATTTTTGCGAGAAGCAAAACCTTATAAAATACAGGGTGGCGCAATAGAACGTGCATATGGCATCATCTCTTTTTGCAGGGTAGAAAAGGCGCGGGGGGGGGGGCGCCTACATCGTTGGGTTGGCGGGCTCATGGAGTTTTAGTCGCTATGAATCACTTCGACGGGAAGCGT
>JAHXMU010000019.1:1541818-1584524 GCA_019455685.1 Philornis downsi
AGTTTGCAACGAATTTTAACATTGGATCTTAAACTGCATCCATATAAACTGGAATTAATACAAGAATTGGAAGAGTCTGACTCCATAGCAAGGCTTGCATTTGCTAATGAAATGCTTAATCGATTTTCCAATTTTGACAATATCCTTTTCTCTGGCGAGGCTCATTTCCTTATGAATGGGTTCGTAAACCGTCAAAATTGTCGTTACTGGAACAGTGAAAATCCCAAAATCAAACACCAGAAACCATTACATAGTCCTAAAGTGACAGTATGGGCAGCAATCTCTGGCAGAGGAATAATTGGTCTTTTCTCTTCGAAAATGCGGGTCAAAATGCGAAAATGGGGACAAAACGTCACGGTTAATACGGAACGCTATGTTGAGATGTTGGACGGATTTTTGGCTCCAGAAATTGAAAGTTCAAGAATAGTGAATTCCAGAACTTGGTTCCAACAAGATGGAGCTACCGGTCACACATCAAATGACTCCATGGCGGTGGTGAAGCAGATGTTCCCTGGCAGACTGATTTCGAAAAGAGGTGATATCCCATGGCCCCCACGTAGTCCAGACTTGACGCCTCTTGACTTTTTTTTGTGGGGATACCTCAAACACAAAGTCTACAGTAATAATCCAAGAAACATCGTTCAGCTCAAGAAGAATATCCGTGGTGAAATGGCAGCCATCACACTAGTATTACTGAAGAAAGTTTTCAATAATTTTCGTTTGCGTTTAGAGGAGTGCCGTCGTAGAGAGGGTCACTCCATTTATTACTCTACAATGCCTTGGATTTATTTTAACCATACCTTTTGTATTTATTTTTTAATCTATTTTTTAAATATGCACGTTCTATTGCGCCACCCTGTAGTATCACCATTCAGTTGATGTTTGCTGGTTCATGTCTCGGATAGGCAACGGTAATATTCACAATTTTAGTTGGAAAAATAAACTCGATCGAATAGCAGTCGATCCGAATTGAAATGTACTATCACCATTCATGTTTCGGTTAGGCAACGGTAATATTCGAAATTTTTGGTTAGAAAAATAAACTCGATCGAATAGCAGTCGATCCGAATTGAAATATACTATCACCATTCAGTTGGTGTTTGCTGGTTAATGTCTCGGATAGAAAAAAGATTGAATACAAACTCTAAATGTAAGGATTTCTACCAGGCGAACAGAATCCCATAGTAGGTGTTTTTCATGAAGCAAACATACTTTGACCGGCTATAACTTTAAAACGACTTGACTAATTTTACTGATTTTGATATCAAATGAAAGGTACGAAATTGGGCTTTGATGTCACCATGCGATCTTGATCAAGGCAACGGTAATATTCGCAAGAGAAGTGAAGTTTTTTCCGAAATGTGCTTTCGTAAAATGTTTCGACTATTGGAAGAAGTTGGCGTAAGTGTATTATTTTAGGAAGAGCCTACTTTATAGGCGATACAATAAATTTGAAGGAATAATAAATATTTTATGTTGTTTTTTTTTTATTCTCAATTGACAACATTTTCTTGACGGAACCTTTTTTCGAAAGTTCTTAAATTGCCTACTTGCTCAAATTGGCAGTATCAAATACTCGTGTCTTCATTGTGTACTTTCCCCAAATTCTGGCGTGGTGGGTGCAGAAAATTCAGTTCGGTCGTAACCAAATACTCATAATACTCAGTTGGCCAGCTTTTACTTATTCGCGAAATCAAACATAATACTGTGCATGAAATGCTCTTGATATCTTAATTAGTCACCTTTAAGAAATTACGTATTTTAAGATCTTTGGAGCGTTTGATCTCATTTATTTTCCACAAAGCCAAAATTTTGCACGCTCCCCTTTTCGGACGAAGTTAGCTAGAGTGGGAGTGAATGAAGGTGAAGTGAAACGTAGCAAACATTTGAAAATCTAAGAACCAATTCAGTGTGATGCACAGATATAGATTTCTAAAAAGTAACATATGTAATTAAAAGGTGTCTTTAAATTGCAACTTTAAAGTTCATTCGTGGCATTGGGTTCAATTACATTTTTTTGTTAGTGTGTAACTTTGGAAAAATTGTTTTTCTTTCGAAAAATTTCGCCTTTCGTGTAATTTTGCGCTTTCTAAACGTCTTCAATTTTAGAGATATGGAGACCACTTTGCTGACAGCCAGTAGTTTTGGCCATTTTGCCTTTTCTGTTGATCCGGCCCCGTTATACATTCACTATAATTTATGTTATTGGCTTAATTTGCTATGAACGCACCAGTCGCTCTTTACGATGACTGTGATGTAACATACGAGTATATACTATTTATATAGCCTTTGCATGCACAGTGTTATGAGGCCAACACCTAAGAGGTATTTACAAAATTTAATCGATCCTTCGAGACTGCAAACTAGTGAATTAGGAAGATATCTATTTCAATAAATTTTGATGACGGGTTCATTTCCGATGACCGCGACCAAGAATATTGTATAAACTTACAGCGTTTATACTTATTTAAATTATAAGCAAAATCTTATTACTGACTATTCTAGCTACAAAATTTGTCTTAATGAATTGCTTTATGCATAAAGTACACAAATGTATTATAAACCTACATGAATTGCCAACCTAATTTTATAATTCGTGGCAAGTTCGTGACGCCAGTATCGGCCAATTAACTTATCTAAGCCTACTGGTGCGCACTTCTCTACTCTCAAAATAAAACATGTTGAATTGTAACTAATTCATTTGGTTTTTTTTTTCTCAAACTATTTCTTTACGATCCGCAACTTGCATGTAATTTCTCTTGTTCTTTGAGAAATTATATATACAAGACAATTTTCTCTTCCCACAGCCAAAGGCATTTCCCTAAGTACGAAATCCACTACTTGAAAGATCTATCTAAATTTCATAATTAGATAATTTCTCATTCAACCGCACCATTCCCGCTACACGGAACTGGTTTCTCTGCCTTTATCGCTACCCTGCTAATTTCCATAGCCAGTTTCGCGTTCTACTCCAATACAAATATTTCTGTGGTCACAACCCATAACAGCCTAAGTCTGTTTTTCAATATTTTCAGTACAGGAGTTTAAAGTTTTGAATCTTCACTGAAAATCAGGAGTAGGTGTTTTTTGGAAAACTTTGCTACAGATTCCAAGGAAACGAATTTCTTTACTTAGTTGTTAACAAAAAATAGTTGTTTATTCTCGCAGTCAAAAGATATTATCGAAAAAGACACTTAGGCTCTTATGAATTGTTGAACGAAAGAAAGTCAAAAAGTTCAAGTTGAGTTAGGCTATTATTCCAGATTAAATAAAAAACTTTAAGTGCGCCTAAATTGACCTAAATTATTATTCTACGTCAAAATATTTCAGATTCAGAGCTTAACTCAAGTTAGGAAAATAAAATTGTTTCTTTATTTTTTTTGGATTAACGACTTAAGTTGTTTTAGGCAATGATAAAAAAATAATGTTTATATTTGTTGTAATCCTAAATTGACTTGGGCAGTTATGCCAAAACAGTCATTTAGAAAAATAACTTAAGCTATTAGGTTTTTTAGGATTAATTACCTTCCTAGAAGAGATACAAACATGAAAAATTTAGAGCAAATAAATTTAGATACGCTGAATACGATGGTGCTAATAACTCAATTGTGTCCTAACTCGAGTTAGGCTGTTACGGGTTGTGACCACAGATTTATGTGCATTTCAATTTTCTTTATATTTTATACCGGATCTACAGACTATATACTACATATAGTCAATTACTATACTACAATTACTCCGATATCTGATTGTAAAACATTAGAAATGCACTCATATGAACTGCAGCAGGATTTCTTCAAAATTTAAAAAAACGATTTCAAGCATTTTACTCGCGAAATTTTTCGTACCTTCCGCGTCAGTCTGCCATAAAAAAATGAAATGTGACTAAAAGAGGTGTGGCTAAAATTTGAAAAACTTTTGCAATCTGCCAAAATTTGGAAGCTATACTCATATATTGTTTTGCTTAAAAACTTGGAGTAAAATGAACTATCATTAGCTTATAAAAGGATTAAATCAGCCGTTTACTAATCGGGGCTTATCGCAGGCTACTGCCACCCAATATATAATATATAAAACAATCGAAAGTCGAATGTACGTAGTCTGCGACATTTGAAAATTCGCCTTATTTTTCGAACACGTCTCGTACATACCTATATATATTTTGCCAAAAAAAAAGTATCGGGAGTGGGTTAATAAAACGCAAAATATTTATTATTCATCAAAATGTATTGTTTTGCCTCCAAAGCAGGCCCCTTCCGAAATAACACACATAACCCAGTAATCAACGAAAATTTCGCAAATAATAACTTCTATCGTTTAGAAACACGTGCCTGGAGTGTGTAGTGTGAGTTTCGGAAAGGGTACAAAATGCTACCTGGAGTAACTACAAGTGAATATGTTGCTTATTTGATAATACATATAATTACCAAATTTTTGGCCAGAAATTCTTTCAAAATGACAGTATTGTGTGATTGTGTGTTATCGTTTTTCTAAATTTCGCCTTTTTGTAAATCTTGCCATTTTTGGCGAACACATGGTTAATAACCGGTTATGAAGCGTATTATAAATGTATGGCCGAATTGACTCGTGCTAGCATGCCTTCAGCGACCTTTAGAAGATTGAGTTTTTGAGTAAAATTCTGGTCATTCGGAACTAGTCGAGCGGCAAAGCGTTTCATACCCAAACAACTATGTAAAATGCTACGAATTAATTTATGAGACACAGAAATTTTAGTGACTATCTCTCCCCAACTTAAATAACGATTTTCAGTCACCATTTCTTTCACTTTAACGATCATAATTTCAATTCAAGACGTTGCTGGTTGACTAAAGCATGGTTTACCGCTTTTGAGTGCAGTGTACCACTCATATGTTTTTAATAAAATCGATATACCTTCTACGATTTTAGTCTTTTGCAACATTTTCAACGTTTCGGCACACGAAATTCAAATTTCTATGGAAATTTTAAGATAAATTCTTTGTTCTGTATTTTTACTCATTGTAAAAATTACGAAACCCATTTGATATCGCGCTTAAATTATGCGCCAGTATAAAAACTAGTTGTGCCAACTTAGCGACAAAAGAAATTTGGACAATCGCTTTGAGCGGTTTTTTGAAATGATCAAGTGCCGGTACTTTTTCACTAACTTCTTAGAAATCTCAAAACGTTAGCTTCCTAGTGCCCCGAAATCAAATCGCTACTATGTAATGCATTTGCTGACAGAAATCTTTTTAATGGCAAGAATTTAAACTCCAAACACTGTGCGTGTTATCCTTTATCCGCCCGTCATTGTTTCGTTTGCGAAAGGGAGACCAAAAAAGTGAAAGCCATAAAAGTCAAAATCATGGTGTTTGGCACGAATTATGTTTTGTGTAAACAAATTTTTTCGAGTGTTCTGCTGTCGTTCTGAACGCACTCCTTCCCCCCACTCCCTGGCGATGTTTCAGTTGGCTGGTGCGATAAGTCAGTACGCAACATAAGAATAAGGAAGCAAAACGTTTAATTTCAATCTTTTTCCACTCTTCTCCACAGGCAGAAGAAATAAAAGTTAATGTGCTCGAAAATGTCAACAACAGCCGCCAACCTTATAAATTCTCTGACTTGTTTGTGCTGTCTCAAAGAGGAAAGAGGCAAAGCGGCAGTAGCTGACATTCCGGCACTGTCAGAATTTTCTACGGAGAGCCGTCGTCATCAGCATCATCGTTATCGTCATCGGAATCAGAACCATCAGCGACAACAATATGAACATTCACCAAAGTTGCCTTTGTTGTGCTTAGAGCTGGCGTCGTTTCTAACATCCCTTCGTCCTTCATCACCGGTGACTCTCAACATTTTCAAAGGAACGGTATTATAAACATTATCAGCGTCATCATCAAAAACCAGTTAAAACGAAAGGAAGGATGTTATTAATATTATGTGCAAAAACAGCAAAAGCAACAACAACAACAACAACATTCTAGCGGAAAAAGCTGCAAATAATATAATATTATATTGAAGAACTAAAAATCAATTATACGGAATTTTTTTTCCCCAAGAAAAATATTTAAATAAACATAAAATTTTATGTTATTGATTTGAGCAAGGATTTTTATGACAGCACATGCAATCTTTTTGCCTGTGACCGACAGGACGTAAATGATGCAGGACGTCACGTAAATATGCTATTTGCCATAATCGTTATAATATTGTATAGCATAATCTATTTTTGACATGGAACAAATCACAAGTTTTATCATGAATATATATCGTGTATAGTTAAGGTCAAACTGTTTGTTCGTTTGAAAACGGAAAGTAAAGACAGCATTTGAAATAAACATTAAACTTGCCCAATGGAAAGAGTATTTTTTATCTGAAGAAAATCTGTTGAAATGGCCTTTTAAAGATTGGTTAAATGGCAATGGAAAGAGGAAGTTAATATAATAAAGGAGCGCAGTTCGGGATTTTAAGATGGGCATTCGTTTATACAAATTTTTGGATGTTCCAAAATTTGCCATTTGCTGAATATCGAATACAACTGATGCTGTTAATGTAATCTCCATTTTATTTGAAAGTGATGCTTAGATGCACTTTAACATATACAAAATTTATTTAAGAACTGTTTTTTCAAATACAAAATTTTAGCACTTACTCACAAATTGGAGTATTAGGAATTTCTAAAGATCTTTTTAAGCGAGAAACGTTCTACGTTGTTGCAGCTTGTATTGCAATATAATTTGGTATGATCTTAGTAAAATAAAAGTACATATTTTGGATGACTACTACGGTTTTTGTTTCCTTTCCTTTAAAACAATTTTTTTTCACGGAATATTTCATTAAGATATAAATCAAATTTATTCCAAGACTTTAAAATTGTCTTATTTCTGGATATTTATTTTCGAAATACTCGTGTATGAAATGATTTCTGTGTCAATAATATCTTATCCTAGATTAGGTAGATCTTTGCTAAATCGGGGATATAAATCCACATGTTTCAAATGACTGATCCGAATTGAATGGAAATTCACAGGGACATAATCCAAGAGTTTTCTACCTGAAACTCAGAAACTCAGTTTGAACGCAAACTGCTAAATGGGTGGTCAAATTTGGCCATCTCTGATATCGCCTTTCTTTGATAGTCTGCCAACAACGAATTCTATCGCACCATTTTAATCATTAGATAGATTATATAAGTTTCTGTCGATTGAACTGACTTGTACATGTCTTTACCATTACCTTAATTTATCAGTTTTATAATTTATACATTGAACAAACGTTAGCTTTTGTGCTAATAATGAAGTGTCGATTGGAGAGAGTTTGATGATAGCGATGGACGTGGATTCCAATCCATCTTCAGTGAATTTGTGGTTGCTATGATGTGGACTGTATCTTTGGTAAGGGCAATTTCACCTGTTTGCGGTAGAAGGGTAGCTGTAGAAATTGAATATAGCCTAAAAAACAGTTTCTTACAATCTCTCATACAACGATAAATTGTATTACGATTTAGGTAGGAAGAGAAAACCAGAGATTAAACCCCAAAGGATTAGAAATAAAAGGTGCCCCAACAAGAACGCAAGATTTAAATTTTAAATAAAACACATACATTTAAAAAAAAATCGTTAAACTTTATTATATCGTAAAGTAGACAGAATGAGGTCATGTATGGAACAACACATCGGGCTGATGGGCGCCGCGGCTTTGCTGGCACACACGCGGTCTTTTAATGAAATTTTCAATGACCGTTTAGCATAAATGCTGCGGTATTTCATTAATGCAGCGTCCAATTTCCTCTTTTAAGACTTGAGTCGTCGTCGGCTTATTCGCGTAAACCATCGACTACAAAAAACCGCCGAATAAAAAAGTCTAATGGCGTTAAATTGCATGATCTAGGCGGCCAATTCTGGTCTCCAAAACGCGAAATAACATGACCGGGAAATGACTGATGCAGCAATTGAATTGTTTCTCTGGCTGTGTGACATGTGGCGCCGTCTTGTTGAAACTACATGCCCTCCACATTCATTTCTTCAATTCTAGGCACGAAAAAACTGGTTATCATTTCACGACACCAAACGCCATTGACTGTTTGCGCTTGACATATCTAATTTTCATAAAAAAAGGTTCAATGATTCCTCCAGCCCAAAATCCACACCACAGAGTGACACGTTGAGGATGCAATTGCTTCTCGTGAATTACTCGAGGATTTTCCTCACCCCAAATGCGACAATTCTGCCTATTGACGAAACCATCAAGATGGAAATGGGCCTCGTCTCTAAAGATGATTTTATCGGCAAAATCAGCATTTCGCTGTCCACGGTCAGGTGGCTTCAGTTCCTGAGTCAATTGAACTTTGTATGCATGAAGATGCAAATATTTTGTCAAAATTCGCTGCATAGTGGATTTGGAGACACCAATTTGCTGAGCTCGGTGTTGAATTGAGGTGGATGGAGTTTGAGCGACATCTTCACGTACAGCTGAGACATTTTCGGTCGATCGACCTGGTCGAAGCCGCGTTGTTGTTGTCTTTACATCACTAACAGACCCAGTTTTGGCAAATTTATCCAATAATCTTTTTGCAGTTGACTCTTTTGGAGCATTATTGTGACCCCAAATTGATCACAATTGGCGAACTGTAGCCGCAAAACTTTCACCATTTTGGTAAAACAATTTCACGATAAGAATGCTTTGTTCATTCGTGTAGCGCTCCATTTTTACTAACCTCATACCTTTTACTAGTAAACAATAACAATTTTTCAAATGTCAAACAATGACACTACGAATGGCGCCAAATTTAAATCTTGCGTTCTTGTTGGGACATCCTTTAGTAGAGAGATCTTTGAGGGTCACTGGTTATACCTTTCCCTTAAAATGCTTATGACAATTTTGATGAATTTTAATGTTGAATTCGAGATGAGGGTAGAAAATGACTCGCTATGATGTGATGCAAAGAAGTGTCATTTTTAGCTTACTAACTTAACTTGTCACTTTACAATTTATCTGTTTACAATTCATTGTATTAATTAATGCACAAGAGGTAACAAGTATATTTAGGTACTGTAATGAAGTATATTTTTGAAGTACAAATTGAGTATTACTTGAGTATTAATTTTCAAATTATTATAAGCAAGTATAAACGCTGTAAGTTTATACATACATAAAGGAGAAAGTTCGAGATATTTGATGTATAATTTGAGTTTACATCGGCATTTTTAGAGCCCAAGCAAGCAGAATATATTTTGGTTTTGTGTGGAATGTACAATAAAAAAGTTAAGGAAATTATTCCGGTCCACAAAATATATATATGAGAATCAGTAAAGAAACTTCAGTCAGATGAACCGCCTTCTTTGTATATATCTTCATCAATAACTCAGTTGGGTTGGTGCAAAAAATGTGCTGGGTATATGAAGGAAATTGATAAAGCGATAGATTATATTCAAAAAAGTTCACACACACAAAAAAATCGTTAATTTCAAACTACGCCTATATGATAAATCAACCAATTTGTATGTGTGGTATCGTAAGAAGCAATTTCATTCTCAGAACTAAGTTTATGAAGCCTACTATGAGTGCCAAATTTGGCTGATTTCAGTACCATTTCCTGAATGATATGAGGCTGTGAACATATGACATAAACAGGACACCTGAATCAGAGGTATCGGAGGAAGTTTGATGGCTTCGTCGAATTTTCCCAAATTTTACCGAGAATTTTCAATCAATACGAAGGAAACAATTGACAAATTTTCAATTTCTTAACCTTTAAAGTAAAGCATTTCTTCTTTACCTTTTACCTTAAGTAGATTCATTCACTCTTTTTGAATTTTTCAATAAATTGACATCAAATGAAATACTTAATATCTAAATTGTTGAACGTCAAATTTTCCGTATAGCGTAAAAGTCTCTTCACTGCTTTCTTTTTCCATCATCTTGATCAGATAAATTGAATTCCTCTTTCATGTGGAGTAAACTAAACTTTGTTGTTAACATTTTAAGTTATTAGCAAAGGACGAATTTTTCTTTATATCGATGTAAAAGACATGACAAAGTATAGCAGCAAATTCTACATTCTAAATATTTTGCTAAACTCGTAAGAAGTTTTCCTGCTGTACTTACAGATATGACATTTTTGGATGATGTCATATCATGTTTCCATTCCTCATCTGTAATATGTATGTTGTATGTTTAGAGCAATGGGGAAGAAGACATTACTTGTATGTTGGTTTGAACGAGATGAGGTATGTTTTAGATGTTCAAGGTATTTTAGAGTGCATATGATATTATCAGTTTATGTAGTGCTTAGGGAGAGAGGGAAGCAAAAGTAAAATTGTAGTAGAAACTTCTTACATAGTTACGAGAGCGGCCCCAAAACTAGCTTAGACACAAAAAAGTTGGGAAATTTTGTCTCTATTTTCCAATATAATCTTCCTTCAGCTCGACACACTTTTTCCAGCAATATTCAATAGCTTCTATACCCTGTTTATAGTAAGAACTGTCAAAGAATGCAATTGTACTTTTGCAGTCCTTTTACATGGTACAACAATCAAATGGTCATTGAAAGGCACTTCAAATAGATGATAAAACTGATGTTTTTGTGGCTAGAAATCGACTTGTACCACCATCAATTTCAGCTGGAAGGAATCTACCTAAGAGTGAATTTGCTCAACAAAGTTCAGGGTGGGCCATAAGGGTGTTGGCGGTTTAAATATTCAATTAAAAAAAACTACGAAACATAAAAAAAATATATTTGTGTTTTTAAAAAGTAGAAGCACGGGAATTTTTAAGACTTAAAAATAATGTTGTCCAAATGGCTTCCCTCGGCTGCTTGACACTCTTGGAACCGAAGTCGCAAATTTTGGAAAACTCGTTGAAAAGTTGTTCTCGGTATTTTGTTACTTTCCTGAACAATGTTCCTCTTCAACTGCTCTAAATTGGTCGGATTATTCTCGTAGACTACCGATTTGAGGTAGCCCCATAGAAAATAATCGCATGGAGAGAGATCGGGGCTACGTGGGGGCCATTCAGTATCCCCCCTTTTCGAAATGAGTTTTCCAGGAAAAACATTTTTCAGCAGCTCTATGGATGCCGTAGCCGTATGACATGTGGCCCCATCCTGTTGAAACCACATCCTCGAGGTATTGCCTTGAAGTTCTTGCAAAGCTGGCACCAAAAGGTCTGCTAGCATGTTGCAATAATTGTTCGCTCTAACCGTCATCGCATGCCCTCTTTCGTCCTAAAAAAGTATGGTCCAATAATACCGGTTGACGTTATCCCAGCCCACACGACAAGCTTAGGACTGTGAAGTGGACGTTCATGCAAGCGTCGGGGATTAGTCTCGGACCAGAACCGACAATTTTGCTTGTTCACATGGCCATTAAGGTGAAAATTGGCCTCATCACTTAAAATCACGTTGTGGAAATTGTTGACCCGCTCTAGCATCAAATTGACAAAGTTAAGTCGGTTATTGGCATCATCGGGTTTAATTCTTGGACTATCTGAATCTTATAAGCCTTCAAATGCAAAAGTACGGCTCCATGGCGACTAAATTTCCAGGAAGCGGCGCAGCGAACAACATATCTCCCCGCCACCCCGCGCCGCGCGTTACCGAGAAATTGAAGAATTAATTCGCCAACACTCATATGGTCCGCCCTGTACCATGCTTTGCTGAAACTGGTCAATTTCAAAAAATACTATTATATGCCAAAAAGGTGAACTATATCCATAACTATATTTTCATTTTAAACTGCCGTTTTTAGTGATGTCAACAGGTCCGCATTTATCTGTGAAAAACTGATGTTTTTCTAATGTTTCAAAAACGATTTATTAGCATAAGACCAAAAAAATCAACTTGTGAGGCATAAGCTTCTGCTTAGCTAGCCGACTCAACTACATGAATATAGTTGAATTCTACTAATAAACGGAAGATTGGTTGTTGCCAACGAGGCAATAAGATTTGCACAAATACTGTGTCGTTTTTTTGCATCGGGATTTAAAAATAAAGGGTGTTCAAACAAGAACGCAAGATTTAAATTTTAAATAAAACACAGAAAAAAAAATCGTGAAACTTTATTATATCGTAAAGTAAACAGAATGAGGTTACGTATGGAACAACACATCGGGCTGATGGCCGTCGCTGCTTTGCTGGCACACACGCGATCTTTTAATGAAATTTTCAATGACCGTTTTGCATAAATGCTGCGGTATTTCATTAATGCAGCGTCCAATTTCCTTTTTTAAGACTTGAGTCGTCGTCGGCTTATTCGCGTAAACCATCGACTTCAAAAAACTTCAAAGAAAAAAGCCTAATGGTGTCAAATCGCGCGATCTGGGCGGTCAATTCTGGTCTCCAAAACTCGAAATAATACGACCGGGAAATGATTGATGCAGCGATTGAATTGTTTATCTGGCTCAATGACATGTGGCGCCGTCTTGTTGAAACCACATGCCCTCCACATTCAATTCTTCAATTCTAAACACGAAAAAACTGGTTATCATTTCACGATACCGAACACCACTGACCGTGTGCGCTTGACATACCTCATTTTCATAAAAAAGGTCCAATGATTCCCCCAGCCCAAAATCCACACCACCACAAGTGATACGTTGAGGATGCATTTGCTTCTCGTGAATCACTCGAGGATTTTCCTCACCCCAAATGCGACAATTCTGCCTATTGACGAAGCCATCAAGATGGAAATGGGCCTCGTCACTGAAGATGATTTTATCGGCAAAATCAGCATTTGTCTCTCCAATACCCAAATAACGAACTCCCTTCGCTGTCCATGGTCAGCTGGCTTCAGTCCCTGAGTCAATTGAACTTCATATGCATGAAGATGCAAATCTTTCGTCAAAATTCGCTGCATAGTGGATTTGGAGACACCAATTTGCTGAGCTCGGTATCGAATTGAGGTGGATGGAGTTTGAGCGACATCATCACGTACATCTGCGACATTTTCGGTCGATCGACCTGGTCGAAGGCGCGTTGTTGTCTTTACATCACTAACAGACCCAGTTTTGGCAAATTTATCCATTAATATTTTTACAGTTGACTCTTTTGAAACATTATTGTGACCCCAAGTTGATCGCAATTAGCGAACTGTAGCTGCAAAACTTTCACCATTTTGGTGAAACAATTTCACATTGAGAATGCTTTGTTCATTCGTGTAGCGCTCCATTTTTACTAACCTCGTACGTCCTACTAGCAAACAATAACAATTGTTCAAATGTCAAACAATGACACTTCGAATGGCGCCAAATTTAAATCTTGCATTCTTGTTGGACACCCTGCACAAAAGATAAATTGCTCACGCTTCAAAGGCATTTTAAATAAAGCATGTTTTAAACTTATTCTTCTTCATCTTAGGTGGCGATTGGAATATATGTACATCTTTATCTATTATACGCCTCCTATAGAAAATATTTCCAAGCGCTTCGATCTTCATCAAGTTTCGATATTTCAAAAGACTGTTCCTTTCAATGGGGTTTAGGTCGCCCTCTTTTGCGCCGTCCATCGTTGTCGAAAACCTTCCTTTCCAATTGTGATATTATAATACTACAAAATAATAACCTTGGTAGAGATACTCTGCTTTGTTTCGTGCTGTAAAGTGCTGTCTGTTCTTATTGTATTTACATACAAAACTCATGCATTTTCAATGCATTTTTTCGTATCCTGCTCTCCATCCCTCGTTAAATATTAAGTATTATAATCGCTCCATTTTTTTGCTGTTAGCCACTCTGGCGCGTGTGCTTTCCGCATGTGGCACACGAAACGTGGTACCTGGTAAAAGTTCTAATCCAAATCTAAAGATGGCTCAATAATTTTGAAACGATACACACACAAATGGGCTTCATGTTCCGGATAAGGAACACATTTTCCAAAACAAAATTTTCTTTGGAATTTATTTATGTGTATTTCAGGTCAGACTTCGACTCACTTGATTTCTTGAATTCTTTATAAGTAATATCAATTTAGTTTAGTCGTCTTTAAATTTTTGTATTAAAATTTTGTAAATTTCTTGCAATTACTGAAAATTTCTTGAGACTTAATTCACGGGGCGTTATTTCATATAGCCTTAAACTTATATGGGAATATCGTTATAGTCATTGGTTAATATAGGATCCCAGCAAAAAAGGTGGAAGTCATTTAAAAAGAATCACATTTTCACCACTTTTATAGATGCAATCCATGCATACTTACTACTGCCAATGAAGCAATTTTGAAGCGCTTCCAAAATACCGCTACGGTGAAAAATTTATGTTGTTTTCATTTCTGATTCCTAATAATTAAAGCGAAGCGTGATCCTAAAATAGTTCTTCCGCCCTATGACAATCCTATGTTCATTTCATTGGTGATTACGCAACTTTTCACCACTTCCCTATCACAAGTTATGATGAATATTTGATTCTTTGGATGCATTTTTTTCTTGCAGGGATGTAGTAATAATAAATCCATTATTTCTGCATTGAAAGCTTTATTTAGTATAATTACAATGATCCGATCTACATCAATTATGCACCAATTTCTTCAATATCAATAGCATGTTGCCAATTTGAATGGAAGTCAATTATGCCTCTCTTATGGAAACCCTTGTTTCCATTGGCAACAATAATGAACCAGTCGATTTCCACAACTAAGCGCTCGAAGCATCTGGCGAGTCGCTGCTGATGTGTGTGGCCTGGCATCGCCTTGATAGAATGCAATTCGTCTCTTATCAGCTAAAGCTGGTAGCTTCTAAGCAAATACTTCCGTTAGTTCCAATTATTGACAGTAGGTGTCCAAAATACAAGTATGGTCGTACGAGAACCGCTCACAGTAGATGCTTCCCTGCCAATATCAACAAAATACTCAGCAAAACCTTGTTGATCGTAAATCCTAACTTGGCCACCGTTTACTGCACCTCATCCTGATTCGACTACGACAATTTTTACTTCACGTTCCCATAAGGGATCTACTTTTCCTCACCAGTTACGATGAGTTTCAGAAATGGGTCGATTTTGATGCGATTCAGCAGTGAATCGCAGATGGAAATTCAGACCATGAGGTTTGTTTGCGTTAAGTCGTGTGGGAACCACACATTAAGCTGTATTTTTTGATTCAACCTTATTCAAGTGGTTTCAAACTATTTCTTGTGCAATGTTTAGCTACTGGGAAATTGAAACAGTCTTATATGACGGTTGGACTTGACAATTTGCAGTCAGTAGAGGTTTTCGACAATTGATCTTCCAGGGCGAGTTACATCTATGATATCAGAAATACCGGAACGCAATCAAGGATTTTCGTCTTTATCGAAAAAAACGTAAAATATTACGTGTTATCTTTAACGCTCGCTCACACAATACTGATTGATAAATCGTAACTAAGTCTGGGCCGTTTTGTTTGTGTATGAAATCTTGTCTTTCTAATGCCATCTAGCGTAATCCAACTGCGCTTATGTAATGCGAGATACAGACTACAAGGCCATCTATTGGAAAAGTAGTAGATACCTTTTTATTAAACAATAAAGTTGTATTTTCGGGGCGTCAATCAAACTAAGTTATTATATTAGTATATGGAAACAGCACGGCAAAAGTCTAGTCAGTCCTGCCCCTTGCCCCGTATTTTTCCCACAGGATGGCTGATGAATGTTGTTACTTTAGGGAACTCAACTACTTTTTCTTAATATATATGAATTATTCTATTCTTTATTTATTTGAAAAACGAATTATTGCCTTCTTAATGCCTTTTACAAATAAACGATGACGCCCGAGCTTACTGACGCTTGTGCGACATTGTTATTCATTACAACCTTGAGGCATTTCAATTGCGTTGTATTAAATTTATTAAAATTTGTTAATCTTATATTGCAACCTGTTTGCAGTAACTCTACGAGAAAAAAATCGGGTGTGTGAGGTCAGAAGATGGTGGCAGTGCTTGGGTTATTGGTTTTAATAGGCAGTTTTCGCTGCTATTCTTTAAAGCAGGCTTTGTAACGTAGCAAGTTGCATTATAATTTAGAAGCCATGCATAGTTAAAATTAATCATTTTCAGTTCTGGAAAGAAAATCTCTTTCAACATCTTCGTAGCAATATTCATCAACTGCCATGTTTTTC
Organism: Philornis downsi; assembly: GCA_019455685.1. Lineage (NCBI taxonomy): Eukaryota > Metazoa > Arthropoda > Insecta > Diptera > Muscidae > Philornis > Philornis downsi. The sequence continues at coordinate 1,557,875 of JAHXMU010000019.1, forward strand.
AGAACATTTTTTAGATTCCTCATGTGGAAGCTCTCTGCTCTAAATGGGAGAATCTTTTCTACATCTATTTCAAGAGCACATAGGTTACGTTGAACTGAAGTAACTGGCAAAGTTTGATGGAATAGGATGCGGCTATTAGGGGATACGAAGCTTTGCTCTATGTAGTTTTACTTAAGTATGGTTAAGTGCTCTGTTTCCTTGTGTTTTGATAGCTGTTTGATATCATTGTGTTTGTTTTAAAAATTCTCAATAATTTTTTCAAACACAGAGTGGCGCACGAATATTGCTACAAATACAAAACGTAATAATAGTTATTTAAAGATGTTGAAGGAGTTTTTTTACTTAGAACTGCGTCGAAGGAGTATTCGTTTCAACAGAATTTGGTCTCAGCAAGATGAAGCAACTGCACACTTAGTCAGACCGATTATGGCGGAGCTCCAACGAAAATTTCCAAACAAATTAATATCCAGAAACATCACATTCCGCTGGCCCCTAAGGTCACATGACCTCAATGTACCAATTTTTTTTATGGAGTTATGTCAAGCAAGAGGTGTACAAAACGACCTCAAGGAATTTGACTGTATTGAAGTAGTCCATTAAGACAATAATTGAGGCGATCTCGACTTCAACCTTTTAGGCCGCAATAAATAATTATCTGATCAAGCGTCGTATATGCGTGAATGAGCATAGAGGTCATTTACGGTCTATCATCTGCAAAATCAATTAATTATATAACATAAAATTGAATTTTCTGTACAGTAAAATAAATAAATACATAAATTAAATACATTGATTACAAAAAAAGCGACTTAAATTTCTTATTGTAGCACAATTGCTGAGCCACCCTGTACTTTTTTTTTGTGGTTCACAACTTTACGGAAATGTTTTCATTACCTTTTTTGGATTGAAAATTATAAACGGAAAACGAAAAAAAAATTATCATAGTAGTTTTATTCAGGGGCTTCAATTGCTGGTTAGATTATTTTAGACATTTTTTATCGTATTTGCAGTAAGCCCGATAGGATCAAAATTCCTAATTTGTATCAAATTTGATTTGCCTGTTTGATTCTTAGAGAAGTTCCGCCGTCTTGTTTTAAAGGGTATAGTTAGTGTACAACTAAGTATTATGAAACGTCTTTCTACAAAATTCCGAACAGCTTTCTGTTCACTAAGTGCAATCAAAAGGATGCTATTCTTATCTTAGACAAACTGCTTTCCAGAAAAAAAGAAAAACAATACCTGTTAGGGCTTGTTGAGTGATTGATAGCGGAGATTTTTGTAATTATTATAAATACAAAGAAAAAGAAAGTGAATGAAGGACCATTAATAAATCAGTATTTAGATTTAGGCCTTGGATAACCTGCATACAACAAACTATACAAACTGAAACAGAAACACTGTATTGAAATTGGCTAAAAAGTTCTATAAATTCAATATTTATGCTTGAAATAAACAAGAAATTAACATCTTATTTTTGGCACTATACAGCTTAAAGCAAAAGTTCAAACTCTGAATTAAAACTTAATGTAGATCACCAAAAAAGTAAATAATTTTGTCACCACAATCTTCTAGTCCTGTAACATGAACCTTATCAAGATATAGAAAAATCTTTAATATTATATGCAATTTATTGCCCTTTCTTCAAAACAGACTTTTGTAAGACGTACCAAAACAATACAGGGTTGACGCTTCGCTTCTCACTTCATCAAAATTTATCGAGATCGCATAAGGATAAACTTTTCTCACAGGCCAATCACGCTATCAACACTTTTAAACCACAAGCTGTTTCACAAGCATTTTTCACTGTTACTAGAAGTTGATAACTTTACGATGACCCTTCCTATGACCAACCTTTTAAGGTATTTTGATAAAAAAAAAGAACACGCTACGTGCTGAAAATGTATACTTAAAATAGGTTACATATTTTGGAAGCACGTTTTGTTAAAACTGCCGACAAATAAACCGGTAAAAGGGTAGGGAGTCAGCACACAAATTTTAAGTAAAAAACAAATTAAATTTCAAAATTTAAAATTGTGGCTTTAGTGATTGATATACGTAAAAAGCATGCTGTTAGGAGCAGTGAATTGTGTAAATATTATATAGCCCAATAGTGAATATTAAAGTGCTTTTATAGGGGATTGGCAACCAATAACTTGATGTATTTAAAAGAAATATGATAGTTAGATATACGTTGCATCATCTACGTATATTAAAAAATGTGTCAGCATTATTTGCAAAAACTTTAAAAATTGGAAAATGTATAAGAACTTGAGAGTAGACTTAAAAAATTTAAATAAATAATGACAGGACCTCGGCGTTTCCTCTCCAGTCTTTCGCAATAGCCAAGCACTTCCATTGGTGTTTGGTGTCCTTGGGTGAAAATGACCAAATTGGTTGTTAAACCAAAAAAATTTAGTACTAGATAATAGAGGAATCAGAATTACAGACCATAAAGTAGTTTTGCAAATGTCGAGAAAAAATTTTTTTATTATACTAATACTATATTATACATATACATATATATAACAGAATAGGATGGGGCTTATAGATTTGGGATAAAGCACCGAGCTGGCGTATCGATATCCGTTTTAATTAAATAACTAAATTTATACTAAAATTACAATGAAAACTTTTTTTGCGATAGCTCATAAACCAAAGGAGATTTGCGTTCTTGGATCAGTTTGTTTTTTAATAGTTGTTCTGCGGTAAGTTGTTCAAACTGGTTTAAGAATCGGAACAAAAATTCAGATATCAAAACAGATTACACAGAACTCGCTAAAGCAACCAAAGCATGTTGTTAAATTATCTGAATCAGACTTCTTATTTCAGAGCCGAGAAATCTTTAATTAGGCTATTTCTACTCAAAGTCAAATTTGGCAGGAATTAATTTGGATAATTTATGAAAAAATAGGGGGATAGAACGATAAACCACAAAACATTTGTTATGCATTCAAATGCATCATATCGCCTTCAAAGTTGAACCCATCCTAAATAAAACGTTTATGCCAACGAATAATGAAAATATGTTTCAAACGAATTTTCCGGCAAAGACTTCTGTTCTCGACTCGAAGTCTCCTTTACGTCTTCTATAGGTTGAAAATGCGTGACTCGAAATAGTAATTTAAATTTAGAAAAATATTAAACGGAGCCATATCAGGTAAATATGCCGTTTTTCCGACAATATTTCTTGGGTTTTTGAACTGATACTCGTTCACAATGCTACAATGCTTTATCGTAATGTGAAATCCATGAGTTTACTCTCCAGAAAACTGCTTTAATTCGACGAATTTTCTTTCTCAAACGTCGCACAACGGTCAAATACTATTCCTTATTTATTATCTAAATTTCAGACAAGAATTTCGCGTGCACAACCACGCGATAATCAAAGAAAGCAATCAACATTACCTTGAATTTTGATCAATTTTTATGTGGTTGTTTTGGTTTTGGCTATGATTGAGGTCGTTGTTCCTAAGTTTGTTGTTGGCTGGTTTGCACGTCCAGCTCGTAAACTCATGTCTTATTACCAGTTATAATGCATTTTATGAACGTGCGATCGGAATTGATTCATTCCGACATGTCTTCAGCACCTTTACGCGATCCAATTTTTTGAAGAAAATTGAGGTCTTTTGGAACTAGTCGAAAACTAATTTTACAATTAATCAATCACATGAAATGGTACTAATTTATTGGCCATACATACATAGTTTAGCGATTAACTTTCTCATGCTTACATGAGGATTTTAATGAGTCGCCACTTCCAGCACTTTATCGAAGTTTACATTAGTTGAAGACGATCAGAGCGAGCCAAACTTTCAACCACATGTAGACGGTATTTTTGATAAAGCCAATTCAACATAAACATTCTGCAATAGCGATTTGGCAACTGAAATTTCATTTGTAATATAAAATGTGAGACAAATTCTTTATTTGATATTTTTTTTTTTTTTTCATTTTAGATGAACTGCCGAAATTGACAGATCACGGTCATAGTCGGTATTAGTATACAAGATAGTCGGTTCAAATTAGTTACAAAAATTATTTTGTCAGTCGCTTTCAGCGGTCTTCTTAAATAATCAACATCTCGGCTCAATTTCTGTTAACTTTCTCAAAGTATCAAAATATTAGTCTCTTACAACATCGAAATCAAATCCCTTAATGCCAAAATGTAGGCTTTCAAAACTGCGTGTGCTCTCGCTTATCCGATTATCGTTGCTTCTCCAAAGAAAGGGAAGACCCAAAAAGTGAAAGCCATAATAACCAAAGTTATGGTTTTTAGTTAAATATTGAAAGCTAAATATTGAATGATGTATTACTCTCTTCTATGCTTTCTGGTTGACTGTCGATTGAAAACAAATACCTCGAATAGTTTGGGAAAGAGAAAATAATTTGGCGGAACCTTATCAGCATAATACGACATTTGTGATATTTGTCGAGTTCTTGGCCGGAAATCCGTCTACAGTGATGGCAACGGGACATGGCGCATTATCATAGTGCAAAGTCCACGATTTTTTTTCCACAAATTTTGCCCTTTCCGACGAATTTACTTTTCCAAACGCTGCCTGATTCTCAAATAATATTCCTTATTTAGTGTCTGACATTCTGGTTAAAATGTCGAGTGCCCAGTGATGCGATAATTAAAGAAAACAGTTAACATTATCTTGAATTTTGATCGATTTAGACGCGTTTTTTCATATCTAAACATTCAAGTAAAATGATAAGAATTGAATCTTGAGGCGCAGAAAGTTCAGGGGCAGTCCTATCCAAACCCAAGTGACAGCTACAGACCCTCTTTCGTCGAAATCATTCACTGTACGATAAATAGTGCGTTTTGTTGGCACGTTGTTTCTCCCAAAAATTTCACGTAATTTTCTCATCGTCACAGTAATCGATGATAGATGTTGATAAAATGTTTTAACGATTAAAACGCGTTGGTTTGTCGGTTGGTTTGTTTTTCTGTAATAAACTTGCCACGTCTCTACTTCACGACTACCAAATATGAACTGTCAAGACTAATGTTTACCGAAGTAGTATACCTTCCCGACGGACACCCTGTACATTTATATTTCTAAGCTCATTTGGCAATGCGGTATAGCTACGAGCTACTCTTACATTAAAAGATTGTGCTGCAAGCTGACAAAGTTTGGGGATAAGCAATAACCTTTTATGAACGGAATGACAAAATTTAAAAGTTCCATGATGGAAATGCGGACATTTGTTAGAATATATTTTGTGAAAACATAACAACAATCGTACATCGATAAATGCAGGAAACGAACATCCCAGAAATTTCGTCACAAAAGGTGTTATATGTGCACGTCTCTTGAGGGAAAAGATGTAGCGATAACAGCTCTGTTCAAAGATATTTAGGTAGGATAAGAGTTTCGTATACTTTTGACTAGTAGCAGAGTATACCTTTAAGCAGTACATAATATTTGGCAGAACTGGGGCACGAACCAGTTGCTTTTTCACATACAGCGCGAGCGACAAATTAGTTGTATGTAATTGCTTAAATGCATAGTTAACACTTAAAACAACGTAATTAATGTGCTTCTAAAAGCACAGCTTATCATTTAATAAGACTCCCAAACACAATCCAACACTCTCACAATCCAAAGTTACAACCATTCTTTACCTCCCCAAGTCCATTTTATTTGAAGTGTAACCCCATTTCTTATGATTGTCGGCAGAATATTTTTCTATTGCCGTAAGAAAAGATCTCGTTCGGCAATTTCGATTGCAAGTGTCTTATAAATGTGATATACATGTGAGTGGAACCTATGGAATCCAAGCGGTTTAATCCCAAATAGGGATTGGCTACCTTAATTTGTTTCTCGCTATTATTAAGCTATTTAAAACTGAAACTATTAACTAAAAAACACTAAAATATTTTCAGGACTGCAAAAAAAAAAAAAAAGAAAAAAATTCTTAAACATTGGATGCAAAGAATTCTCAGGATCTTAAAACCAACAAAAATCTTAAACAAATATTAACTTAAAATATTTAAGCAAATATTTGCGTAAGAATTTCCTTTCAGCTTACTTTCGTCATGAGAAAACCGAAATGGGAGAAGACATAAAGATTGCAAAGTTATTAAAGTTTAAACAAAATCAGACAAACAACTGCAGAGGATGATTTTCAAAATCAAATGTTCACATGTGTGTGCGTGAACTTGTGTGTGAGTGTGTGTAAATAGTTATGCATGAAATTCCCTTCGACACTGATATTCTCGAAATCGATAAACAAAAGTTTACGTGTTAATACACATTTGGGTTTCCTTCCTTCCTTACTGGAATATCAAGCCAAAAATAAAATAGATAAAAAATCAAAGAAAAAAAAATTGTATAAAAAGAGAAAATTGTTATTTTAAAGAATGCTGAAGCAAAAACGAAACAAGTCAATATACGCTCACACATACGTAGCTGAATGAAAAGGTATTGTATGTAAACTATGATAACATTCATACTACTCGTACATGACTGCTGCCAGTGCCACACATTCTAATGTAGGGATCTCATAAAACGTGTTTATTATTCCCATTTAAATGTGTGCGTGCACCCACACATACGCACTTAGTGATGTGAACGTGTTGTGTTGCCAAAGTGTGTGTAAATACGAATGTAGTGTTAGCATTTGTGTGCACGAGTGTATACATATAGATAGGTAGGTATGTAAGGAATAGTGTCCTTTACAGAGATAACAGTTACTAACTGCTGCCAGCACGCTGTGGCTCATCATCTTTGTGTTGGATTTTATCGTTAAAATATTGCATTTACAGAAAACAACATTTATAAATGTGCGATTGTATTTGCTGCTATGTGTAAGTGTGTGTGTGCCTGGCTGTGTGAATATATTGTTGTAGTTTTCCATACTATTGTTGTAAGTTGATGAGTTTTGAAAAATATTTCTTACCTTCCCTCATCCCACCCGGGCACATTCCGGACATTACAATAAATACAGCAAAATGTTTTCCTTTTTTGTTGTTTTGTTTTTATTGTTCTTTATTACATATTTGTATTTTTGTCATATTTTTATGAGGGTTCCACTGATGAGTGACAACAAAAACAAAGGGAAGGAGGAGTGGTTTTAACAAAAAGATATGATAATGATGATGATGATGATGATGATGATTTGTGATTGTACTCGCTTGTATAAGTATGTATGTGGTAGTGTGTTTTAACAGTGAATGCTTTTAGTATGCTCTTTTTTTTCCTGAAGGAAATGTGCAAAAAATGTTAGTGTTGCCAAAATATTGAGTTTACTTGCAATGTATGACACACTGATAATGGTTTCAATTTAATGCATTCAGAAAAAAGACAGAAATCTCAACTTTTCAGTCAAAATATAAAACTAAAAAACTACTTGCGTGTGGAAATGAGCAAAATGTTGACTTAGTCAAAGGAAAGGTCAGTTGTGGGTAGAGAAAATTAATTGCAAGTCTGGTTTGTGGCTACTATTTGTAGTTTTAAAATACTCCCATATATATTATAGATAAGTATAGATAAGCGTCGAATAAAAAGGGTAACATTCTAGTCAAAAATTTAGGAATTTCTGTTATCAGGTCGTTGCGACGACAGTAGGATGCCTCATCGATTAAACGTAATTCGTTTAACCAAAGTATAAATCGTTGACAAGTGAATAATACGAATAGTAAGTACAATATTCATAACAAATTCCTTTACATCCCCTAAATGATATACATTATGTGAAAAATAAAATGTCGGAAGTTAACTATAAAGCACAAAACATTTATTATTAGTCCATACATACCATATCACCTTCAAAGGAGAACGCTTTAGAACTAATGTCATTTGTGGCAGCGAATAATAACTCAATTGTCAAACACATTTACCGAAAAAGATTTCAGTTCTAGAAGCGGATTCTCTTTTATGCTTTCTGTTTGACTGTCGATTGAAAACGGATAGCTCGAAGTAATAGTTTGAGAAAGAGAAAGTAATTTGGCGAAACCCTATCAGCATAATACGACATTTGTGATATTTGTCGAGTTTTTGGCCAGAAATCCATTCACAATGATGGCAACGGGACATGGTGGATTATCATAGTATAAAGTCCATATTTTTTTTTCACAAATTTCGTCTTTTCCAACGAATTAACGTTTTCAAACGCCGCTTGATGCCCAGATAATATTCTTTATTTAGTGTCTGACCTTCTGGTAGGAATTCCGAGTGCACTGTGGTGCGATAATTAAAGAAAGCAATTAACATTATCTTGAATTTTTATTAACTTCGACGCGTTTTTTTTTTTTGTTTCGATTCAGTTGAAATGCTTCATTCTGTAGGTACTTGGATTATCTTGAATTTTTATTAACTTCGACGCGTATTTTTTTGTTTCGATTCAGTTGAAAGGCTCCATTCTGTAGGTACTTGGCTGGTTTATATGTCAAAGTTGGAAATGCATGTCTTTGCCACCAGTTATAATGATTAGGAAGTCTATAGCGACCTTAACACGATTGAGTTTTTAAAGAAAATTAAGTTCGTTTGAAACTAGTCGAGCGGCAACGTGTTTCATATCCAAACAATCAAGTAAAATGATAAGAATTGAATCGTGAGGTGCAGAAATTTGATATGTTGTCTTTCCCAAACTTAAGTGACTATTTTCGGTCTCCATTTTCTTCAACATTGGTGGCTGGTCAGAGCAAGGAAACTCCTACACCACATCTCAACCGAATGCGCCGTACCACCAATGTGTGAGTGTTCTTAATAAATTTGCTTCACCGCAATCCTTCTGAGCTCCTAGATAATATTTTTTATTAAGTGCCTGACCTTCTGGTAAGAATTCCGAGTGCACAGTGGTGCGATAATTAATGAAAACGGTCAACATTATCTTGAATTTTGATGGATTTTGACGCATTTTTGTTTTGTTTCGGCTCAGTTGAAAGGCGCCAGAGGTACTTAACTGGTTTGTATGTCAAAGTTGCAAATCCATGTCTTTGCCACCAGTTATAATGCGTTTCATGAATATGCGATGGAAATTGATTGGGATGTCTTTAGTGATTTTAACACGATTGAGTTTTTAAGGAAAATTAAGGTCATTCTAAACTAGTCGAGCGGCAACGCATTTCATCTCCAAACAATCAAGTAAAATGATAAGAATTGAATCGTGAGACGCGGAAATTTGATAGGCTGTCTTTCCCAAACTATTTTCTTTGACTATTTTCGGTCTCCATTTCCTTCAACATTGGTGGCAGGCCAGATCAAAGAAACTTTTGCACTACACCCCAAACGAATGCACTGTACCACCAACGTGTGATGGTTCTTGATAACTTTAATTCACCGTAATCCTTCTAAGCTCCCAGATAATATTCTTCATTTATGACGATTTTCCGTCTCCATTTCTTTCAACATTGGTGGCAGGCCAGGGTAAGGCAACTCTTTCACCATATCTCAAACTAATGCACTGTACCTCCCAAATGCGAGTGTTCTTGAAAAATTTAATTCACCAAAATCCTCCTGTCATATTTTCAACGAGCCGGTACAGGAATTCCATTCATAATACAAACTTTTAGACAAAATCTTTGTCTGAGAATTGTACCCATTATAAATATAGCGAAACACACCTGAGATGAATTGACAAAATCGAGCACTGTAAATAAGCTAAACAACAGATTGCGCTTAAACTCCCCTTTAGTATAGAGGACAGTTATATAAATTTAGCGGCAAAACAATTTTGACAGACCCTTTAAGCTGGCTTCGTAAACGATCAATTTTTGGACAGAATGTAGATATAGCAGGGTTTCCACATTATTTGAGCTTGTCCACATGCCAGTTTTTTTCTCTTTAGTTTCACTGAACCTTCGTATGTCCTGCGGATGCATTTAAACCTGGTCAGATTTTCTACATGCTATGACCACTATCAACATTGTTCCTTTTTTTATTTCACGGGCAGCCTCTGATGTGGGAGACGAAAAACTCTGTTGTTTGGAATTGCCACGCACCATCAGTTATAAAAAGAAAATGAAAGTGGAAGGCGACAAAAGGGACAGTTTCAATTAAATATTAAAGGACACTGATTTGAAGACATGTTCTTTGAATTTGTAACAAAACTGTAGGTGTTGATGGCCTGTCAGCAAAGCTGTTTAAGACTCATGGCGATGAGCTGATAGTCAGCATGCATCAGCTTCTAAAAACGATTTAGCTAATGAAATGTTTGCCCGATGAATGAAATCCTGTGTTCCTATGTTTGAAAAAGGCGATCACATTGCGTGTAGCAACTATGGCAACATGAATTCTTTATCCATCGCTTATAAGATTCTGTCGAGCGTATTCCAATTGAAATGATTGGACCTTAAACGTGGTAAATCAATAACTGACCAGATAATCACATTATCTCAAATTCTGGAGAAGACCTAAAATCTATATATATCACTTTTTTGTCAAATATAACTGCCTTCGGCAGACCTGTATGGCAAAAATTGAATCAGTCCATGGTCCATCCGCAAACCTTATAATTCTCTGTAGGATAACACTGACTGACACGAAATATTCAGTAAAGAAAGGCAAAAATCTTAGTGAGCCAAAGGATAATGTAGACAGGACGACAGTCTTTGGTGTGAGCTCTTCAACATCGTGTATTTAGGAGCTGCCAGTCTTCAACAGCTTTACCGGCAGTCCATTAACCGGTTGTTTTGTTGGCTTTAAGCCACAGTGCTGCCATTTAGATCCCGTTTTGGGTCGGAGCTGCGTAATATAGTCCATTGTCGGTAATTGAGGTGATTTATTTAAGCGCGCTATCATCCCCATAATTGCAGTACACTCTATGTATCTGAGAACGTCGCTATTCTTACAGGAGGGTAGTCCTGTTCCAATTACTGTATTTAGAAGCTGCCGGTCTTCAACAGCTTTAAGCGACAGTACTGAAGTTCTGATCACGTTTTCGGTCGGAGTTGTGTAATTTCTTCCATCCTCGGTAATTGAGGTGATTTATTCGTGAGTGCTCTCATCTGGAAATAAAAGACTATAAAAATGCTCTCTTCACAATTGCAGCACACTCCATATGCCCGAGAGTAGATTTTCATCGCTGTCCTTACAGGAGCGGAGCCCTGTTCTAATTACTATATTTGGCAGCTGCCGGTCTTAAACAGCTCTGCCGGCAATCCATTAACCGGCAGCTTTGTTGTCTTTAAACCACACTCCTGCTGTTCTGATCCCGTTTTGCGGCGGATTTGCTTAATTTAGGCCATCGTTAGTAATTGAAGTAAATTTTTCACGCATGCTGTCATCTGGAAATAGCATACTCTACATTTCTAAGAACAGATTTCCGTCTCTGTCCTTACAGGAGGTAAATCCTTGTTTCCTGTCTTATACTTTTGATCTTTTGGTAGAATTACCGGCTTTGCTTCTATCCCCGAATCTTTCTACATCCTTACTTCATAGTCTAAAAAGTTGATGTGTCCCTCTTCACGCGTTACGATTGGCTGTGGCGTTGTCCTGTATGCAGCATTCATTTCGAGGTTCTTCATCAAACAAGGGTTGTCTGAGCGCAGTTTTTCATACCCAACCACGGTTTTGCAGCAGTTGCCATAGGATGCGCATTATCTTGATCAGGAACATTAGAATCAAGGGCATTTTGTTGTAGCTGAGAGAGTTTGGTGGAGTGGGATATGGCTATTTAGGGCGTATGTAGCTTAGGAAAGAATAGATTTGTTTGTGCCTGGTTGCGTACGCTTTTCGTTGGGTTAGCGTGCTCATGGAGTTTTAGTCGCTATGAATCACTTCGACGGGAAACGTCGCGCATTTTGCGTGCGCGCATTTTACGAGAACTCTCGTTCGTATATTGCTACTAGGCGACTATATTGTGCTGAATATGGTTTTGAAGAGACCGGTTCAACATTTAAACCGCAAGCAAATGGTCGCCCAAGAACATCTAGGACCGAAGACAATGTTGAGAGAGTTATGGAGCCAGTACGAGGAAATCCACAAATGTCGACTCGCAAGAGATCGTCTGTCTTACAATTATCGCGAGGAACATTGGATCTTAAACTGCACCCATATAAGCTGCAATTAACACAAGAATTGAAAGAGTCTGACTTCATATCAAGGCTCGCACTTGTTAATGAAATGCTTAATGGATTTCCCAATTTTGACAATATCCTTTTCTCTGACGAGACTCATTTCCTTATGAATGGGTTCGCAAACCGTCAAAATTGTCGTTGCTGGAACAGTGAAAATCCCAAAATCAAACACCAGAAAACATTGCATAGTCCTAAAGTGACAGTATGGGCAGCAATCTCTGGCAGAGGAATAATTGGTCCTTTTTTCTTCGAAAATGCACGGGGCCAAAACGTCACGGTTAATACGGAACGCTATGTTGAGATGTTGGACGGATTTTTGGCTCCAGAAATTGAAAGTTCAAGAATAGTGAATTCCAGAACTTGGTTCCAACAAGATGGAGCTACCTGTCACACATCAAGTGACTCCATGGCGGTGGTGAAGCAGACTGATTTCGGAAAGAGGTGATATCCCATGATATCACATAGTCCAGACTTGACGCCTCTTGACTTTTTTTTTGTGGGGATACGTCAAACACAAAGTCTACAGTAATAATCCAAGAAACATCGTTTAGCTCAAGGAGAATATCCGTGGTGAAATGGCAGCCATTACACCAGTATTACTAAATAAAGTTTTCAATAATTTTCGTTTGCGGTTAGGTGAGTGCCGTCGTAGAGAGGATTACTATTTAGATGATGTTATTTTTAAAAAATAAACTCTATTTATTACTCTACAATGCCTTAGATTTAATTTAACCATACCTTTTGTATTTATTTTTTAATCTATTTTTTAAGTATGCACGTTGATGAATATTTCTACTATTTTATTTTATATTTTATTATTACTACTATTTATATGAACTATTTTGTTGTAATTCATTTGAAAAATTATAAATTTGTATAAAGTATTTTTATGTGTTTCTCTCTATCTCTCTTGAAATCAAATGAATTCCAGTTAGCTCCTGGATGGCTGACGCATGAACGACTCCATTATTCAGTACTGCCTGAAAGCTTGCAGCGAGAATTATAGTTCAAATGCAATACTTTAAATCATCTATATTTATGGACTTCGTTTTATTAACTACCTGTTGGCAATAAACCCGTAAGACAAAATCCAGCGCATTAAGATCAGAAAAACCAACGGAATGTGGAGTTTATTGAATTTATTTTATTGAAAAATTCTCGCTGGCTTTGCCACAAGTTCCTTCACATAGTTGAAACCACTCATAGAATTGAAAGGGATTCTGTTGCCATATAGCTCTGGAAAGAAAACCCTTTCGACATATTTGCCTAAAATTCAGCTAGCAATATCCATCGGTATTCTATCATGTGGTAGTAGTGACACATTACCTTTTCCATGAAACCTGTCTGAGACCCAATCTGCATATTTAATACATCTTTTGCCAATATATCAAAACCTTGTTTACACAGATGCTACAAATTGTTGATTCAAAATTTAATAGAGAAAGTTTAGAGCAATAAAACTTTGCTCGTAATATGATGCATTTTCCTTTGAAATCTCTAATAAGATATTTATCCACCTTATCTTAAGTTAAGGATAAAAACAACATTTTTTTTTTTTGCCAACTTTTTCCTTTAATTTATCCGGTAACAGTGTGTAACATTAACTTGTAAATTTCGTAAAAACTATTTTAATCCCATCTCATTTACAACAGACAAAAACTTAAGAAACCACTCCAAAGTGCATTTTCAACTATTGCGAAAATAATTCCACAAAGTTCTCTCTTTCGTTGACTGTACAAATTTCCAACATAATTTGCCACATTTCATTTCAGAATGGCTCTAAGTAACCAACAGAAACTTTAGTGAAAAGTTATTGCACATTTTAGAAATATTTGAATATAAATGTTTCACTTTGTCTCTTCCGATATTTCGGTTATGTTCTTGGAACTGATGCTTCATTGGTCATTTTCATTGTGTTCGCTTCTAATGTCTATAATTTATCAACTTTTAGTTTTTGCCCAGACCGCACTATAGCAATGTTATAAAGTACAAAATAATAAAAACTTATTCTTTTTGTTTTTTTTTTTTACACAAAACCGTAATGGGATACGAGGGCACAACAAATGGCAACAGTGAACAAACAACATTTGCTGATAAATAATGAAACCGAAAAGGAATATGTCAGAAGAGGCGAATTGATGAGCGGGGTGATGGGGGAAAACACAAAATGGTAATAGTTTTGCTGCACAGTCGTTCAGATGTGTTTATAAATGTGTTTTTCTTCCTTTTCCTCTTAGCTGGCGATTGGAATAGACATATTTATCTATTATACGCCTCCCGTAGAAAATAATTCCAAGCGCTACGATCTTCTATGTTTCTCCCCCAATTCGTCAAACCAAGTTTCGATAATATTTCAAAAGCCTGTTCCTTCCAAAGGAGTTTTGGTCGCTCTCTTCTGCGCTGTCCATCGAGTTTGTTGTCGAAAACTTTCCGTGCCGGAGCATTTAAGTCCATCCGAACAACATGACTCAGCCAACGCAATCGCTATATGTTAATGCGTTTGACCACGCCGATGTCGCCATATAGCTCATACAGCTCATTGTTCACGCGACGCCGATACTCTCCGCCGTTTTCCTCTCGAAAATTGTAAGTACAGATTCATTCGTTCGTCATATGACAAGACAGGTAGAACCAACGTCTGGTACAGTCGAATTTTTGTTCGTCGAGAGAGGGCTTTATCATTGAATCGCTCGCTTAGCCCATAATAACATCTGTTAGCAAGCAATACTCTCCTCTTATCTCCATGCTGACATTATTTGTTTTTCTACAGGGAAACCGAGGTAGATGCATTCTTTCACCACTTCAAAATTATAGTTGTCGACGTTCACACAGCGCCCCAAACAAGTAAACTCTTTGTTCGTTGAAACCAATAACTTTGTTTTGTCTTCGTTTACCACCAAAACCATTTTCGCTGCTTCCCTGTCGATGCTTGAGAAGGCTGCAGTAACATCTCACAGTTTTCTGCCAATGATGTCTATGTCATCTGCACATGCGAGTAACATATGGCTTTTGTTAAAGATGGTACCAGACGTAATAAATGCGGTCTTCCTCATAATCATCTCCAACAGTATGTTGAAGAGGTCGCACGATACACTGTCGTCCTGCTTAAATCGTGTATTATTCAAGAGTAGCAAAAATTAATATAAAGGTTTCGGTCGGGTGAACTAACTTCGATGTACTTTCACCCAACGTCCTTTTGCGTTGATGCCTAGCTGAACGGAGTGGCACAATGGGCGTGGTGAATCGCTAGATTCAATGCAGATCATTTCCTTTCACAGAACTGAGTTCATCAGCACCTGGTGGTTGTTAAACTACACAGAATATAGTACGATAGAATGATAGATATGAACCTAGAAAATTATCGATTAAATTAAGTAATTTGTATGGCTGGATTGTCAATCTGGTCTTTTGCGTCTCAACAATTTAACCCAACCATCTACAGTTTAAAAAAACTGCAGTACACGAATTAGTGCTTACATAAAAGTAATTAAATTTGGATAAATCTGTCAATTTGTATGCGAGGTACTTCAAAGGGCGGGATATTTCCCCAGTACATTTTCGTTCTCAAAACAAAGTTGTGCCAAATTTGGCACTTTTGGAAACTTCTTGAAAGATGTGAAGCTAATATTATACGAGTTATTTATAGGAAGACACCAGAGGGGCGTGGTCGCTCAGTCGACATTTCTCAAATTTTGCCTGACACCATAAACCAGGCAAAATCAGAAATGATAAATTAACAAAAATTTGGGTTGGTTCAATCTTCGTATTAGGAGTTACAGGAAAAAAAAATTAGATTTCGGAGAATCGGGAAATTTGTATGAGAGGTACCAGAAGGTGCATGACAATATGCTCTATTTTCATTCTTAAACATTACCTTAGTAGGCCCTTAATGTGTATCAAATCCGAGTGAATTTTATGACTATATAGAAAATATGATCTTACGAATATGGGTAATTTTTACGGTAGGTACCAGAAGAGGCATGGTCAGCCTGTTGACCTATAATGTTGCTCTATAATTTTCTATGCGATAGTATAGATTGCTGTAGTCTGCGAATTAGGCGTTACGGAGAAATCTTGGACTTCTGAACATTTAGACATTTGTAAGAGAGATAACAGAACGGGGCAAGACAATGCGTTTCATTTTTAGACACTGCCTAACCAATTCCTTAACGTGTACCACATAGGGCTGAATGTAGTGTACCTGTATAGAAGATATAAACCAAAGATATATGGGTTAAATCGTCCAGTTGGATGGGGGGTATCGGAAGAAGCATTGTTACTTGATCGATTTCACAAGTTTTACCAAGAATTATAAAGCAGAACTTTGGACAAAAATTCAGGACGTTACAGACCACGTGTTAACAGTTACAGGGATAAAGTTGATTTTCGAAAAACCGACCAATTTGTATGGGAATTACCAGAAAAAGCGCGAAAATGCGGTCTATTTTCTTTCTTAGACATTGCATTGAAAAACCCTTAAGGTTTGGCAAATTTGATTCAATTCATTGTGTTTACGCCCAAACTAAAAAAATGATGGACTTGTAATATGATATCTCTTGTCACTATCTTGTAATATCTCTTGCAAAAACCTTTCTCCCGCATTCTAGCAGTGAGAATTTTAGTCCTAACTCTCTTCTTATCCAACCTCAGTGAAATAAAGTCGTGTCTCTCATCACGCAGAGCACCTCAAGACAAAATATTGAAATCCCCAAAGTGTTTTTTTTTTCATCAGACAAAAAGGTAAATATTCCGTATATTGCAGCACTAGCAATACCCCCTAATAATTCTATTAGTTTTTTCGCCCCATCTTTAATTCCTTCGGGAGTGTGTCTGACCAAACACACCCCACATACATTTGGGTCCTATCGAACCGGATACATTTTGGTCCTTCGAGCCGGATCGGCAGATATTCTATACTGAATATAGAATATATGTTTTTAGAATTGTGTAGTGCTTTTATAAGGCCTTTTTTGCACCCCGTGATGTAAAATGAAAATCAACCCCAAAAACAATTTGCCATATTTCTGCTGGACACATTCTAACTGTTTACGAGAATATTTAGATTAAGGAAGGGACATTTGTGTGGAAGGGACATCGTTAATATATCAGTTTTTTTCAGATTTAACCAGCAGTTATCGATCGACCAAAATATTGGTTAAAAACTCAGTTCGCTGGAGTTTGCGAATTCGGAGTTATAAAAAAAATTGAATTCCGTAAAATCGGTAAATTTGTATGGGTGTTACCAGAAGGATTAGACCGACACAGCCTATTTACAATCTCCAGCCACAATCTAGCAAAATGTTAAGTCTTGCTAAGTTTTAATAAGTCTCAAAAGTATTTGGTACAGTTACCGTATATCAGACATGGCTCAATCGACTTAAAAATTCATGAACTTAGTTCATTGTAATCGCTTAGAAGAATATTTAGATTAAATCTGTCATTGGTGTGGAACATCATTAATATAACGATTTTTTCAGATTTCATCAACAACTATCGGTCAAAATAATGGACAAAAATTCAGGTCGCTGCAGTTTGCAAATTAGGAGTTACAGGGAACAAATTTTAATTTCGAAAAGTTGGTAAATCTATATGGATGGTACTGGAAGCGTTAGGTCGACATAGACTATTCACAATTCCTGGCCACGATCTGGCAAAATGTTAAGCCTTGCTAAATAATAGTTGGGAAGTTTCACAAGGATTCGGTGTAGCTTTCGTGTGTAGCAAACAGACAGATATGGCTCAATCGACTTCAAAATTCGTGAAATATCAAAGGATACTTGGTATCTTAGGCGCTTCCTTTTGGATTTTAAATTTATGACGTATCATATGATACATATCTTAATTCCTTCGGCGAAGGAAATCAAAGTTGTAATTATCCACTCCTAATTAAATTAGATTATTGTAGCCAGATTTTAGATACGATAATATATATCTTGCTGTGGACTGTTTAATCACAGTTTTTTCTTCTGTGTTTCGATGTTTCTAACCACTGTGTCTTGCTTCAACCGTTTCCTGATTGTTAAAACGGGGGACTGTTTGTTTTGCATTCACCGGCCTTTGTTGTTATTGCTATTGTATCTGCTTCAATATTTAAAAGTTTTTGCGGTCTCTGTGGCATTGAGCTGCGTTTGGCTTTTGGACACAAATAAAAGTTTTTTGGAACAAAATTAAAATTGCACATCAACAATGGAGCGTACGTATACGACGCACCGCGATGACGTCAAAAAAGTTTTCTAAATGAATAGAAGGAAATGGTTAATTATTTTCTTTTGGCTCACAATTTGTTGACGCATAAATTGTTGTTTGTGGAGAAGATTTTTTAATGAATCTAATATAAAATGATGAAAGAAATTGCGGTTTTATTAGAAATTACACCTTTGGTGCGTTTTATAATTTGAAATTTTTTAAAGTAGATTTCCGATTCAACCTATCGTTTTTGAGTAGCATTCATCAGAAAATGTTATTAAAACTGTAGAAAAAATTTCACTTAAAATTGTTAATACATTTTACAATGCACAGATCTCAATGCGGTAGTCCCTTCCGAAAGAATTGTATTTCTTTGGCACCAATAAAAGTTTGAAGTTTCAATATAAAACTGACTAATCAGTTTAAAATGCAAACATTATTAGCAACTCAATTCCTAAGTATATCTTGAAATTTAGTCGCCATGGAGCCGTACACGGGAGTGCAGCGTGCATTTTGTGTCCGAGCGTATTACGAAAACTATAAATTAGTGATTACTGCACGACGTTTGTATCGGCATGAACACGGTTTACACGATTTAAGTGAAGTTCCAAGCGCCAATGTGATACGAAAATGGATCAGAATGTTCGAAACAACCGGCTCAATAGTACCAATTACGGTTCGTGGTCGCCCAGTTTCTGCAAGATCAGCCGACATTGTGGAGCGTGTTCGTGTTTCAGTTCACGACGGTTAGAGCGAACAATTATTGCAACATGCTAGCAGACTTCAGGCAATACCTCGAGGATGTGGTTTCAACAGGATGGGGCCACATGTCATACGGCTAGGGTATCCATAGAGCTGCTAAGAATTTTTTTCCTGGAAAACTCATTTCGAAAAGGGGGGATATTGAATGGCCCCCACGTAGCCCCGATCTCTCTCCATGCGATTATTTTCAATGGGGCTACCTCAAATCGGTAGTCTACGAGAATAATCCGACCAATTTAGAGCAGTTGAAGGGGAACATTATTCAGAAAAGTAACAAAATACCGGGAACAACTTTTCAACGAGTTTTCCAAAATTTGCGACTTCGGTTCCAAGAGTGTCAAGCAGCCGAGGGAAGCCATTTGGACAACATTATTTTTAAGTCTTAAAAATTCCCATGCTTCTACTTTTTAAAAATACAAATATATTTTTTTATGTTTCGTAGTTTTTTTTAATTGAATATTTAAACCGGCAACACCCTTATGGCCCACCCTGTATAAGATATTATAAAAAGGAATCCATTAAGGTTTCCCAATAGATGGATTTAGAAATCTGTAGCTCGCGTTGCATAAATTCGATCGGGTTCCACTAGTTGGCGTTAGAAAGATAAGACTTCGTACTCATAAAACTACTCTAACTACTTTGTGTTTGCAAGATTCTACTCCGTGCCTGTTGCCTGTTCCATCGCTTATGACTGTAAAATATTGGGTAGCAGAGTTTAAACGAGGTCATAGACGAAAACCGTAGTGGTTGACTACTTGAAGCGTCCACACCAGACACGACTAAGAAAATCCACAAAATTTGAAAAGATGACCGTCGGCTTAATATGCGCGAGTAGGCTGAAACGATAGGCATTTCGAAAAATGCTATACATCATATATTGGCCGAAGATTTGAAGATGAGAAAGCTGTGCGCATGATGGATGCCGCGGTAACTTTTAATAGAGCAAAAACAGCGTTATGAAGATGTTTCAGTAGAGTGTTTGACGATGTTTCACCGCAATAAACGCCAATTTTTGTGTCAGTTTATAACTAGGGATGAGACATGCGTCCAACTCTTTACACCTGAGAGAGAGTTAACTGTTTCTTTGTCTCAGGTATGAAGTGCAGTGGTTCGGAATGGGCGGCCGTGATCAGAAAAGGCGAAGACGATTCTATCTACGGGCAAGGTAATGGCGCCTCCTTTTTGGAATGCCCATGCGCACTAATTTTATTGATTATCTCTAGAAAGGAAAAACCATCAACGACGAATATTATGCTAATGTATTGCAGTGTTTCTCCTTCTTATTAGATGGCGACTGGAATAGACATTTCAGCGTTTAGCTGATAAAATTATGGAGAAAGGCAATATTTGGAGAAAAATTAAATGTTGTTTCATCAAGACAATGCTGCAGTTCACACGTCTACTATTGCGATGGCCAAAATTAATGAATTAAAGTTCGAGTCGCTTCATTACGCACCTTAGTCGACAGACTTAGCTCCCTCGGAGCATTTCCTATTTGCCAACTTGAAAAAATGACTCGGTGGTAAAGGATTTGCCAATAGTGAAGAGGTGGAGTCTGCGGCTGATGGCTGTTTTAAGGAGTTTGACAGTTCTTAGTATAAACAGGGTATTAAAACTATTGAATATCGCTGGAAAAAGTGTATGGAGCTAAAAGGAGATTATGTTGAATAATAAAGAAAATTTTTCACAACTTTTTTGTGTCTTCTTTGTTAGGTCGCCTAGTTTTGAAAATGACTTCGTATCTGCTATCAATCAATTAACCGCGCCTGACCGATGAGTGACCGTTTTAAGCACATATGTTCTTATCTTCCTTCCGGTTGCACAAAACTCAGGTGAATTTGGTGCGCATTAGGGGTTTGTTAAGGACCTCATTGTCCCATACAAAATGACCAATTTCTGAAATTCCTATTTTATCGTAGCTTCTGATTTAATTCTCGTTCAACACTGCGCAATCCAGCGTTCTCTTTGCCTTGTTAAGAGCTTCTTTATCTTTATCCAGTCGTGTGTACATCTCAGCCGCAACCTGGTGGTTATCCCAGCTTATGTAATTGTCATGGATCACACGCATATGCATGACATTAAGGACATGCTTCCCATTTATTACCACGTAATCAATCTCATTTCTCGTGTTTTGTTCAAGGGTTACCTTGGCCAATAACTAAATGCATTTTCGGTCTCCCCTTGTTTACCGTCCATTTCATATAAGAACTGTACCGTAATTGTAAGCGTATTTTGTTTCTTAAAAACTATCGTTTTCATTCCGTGACTAAACACTTATGAAAAGTTGATATTATTTTGAGGCATCATGACGTTTTGGTTTATTGGGTATCAGTATTTTAATTAAAAATCACTTAAACTGAAGTATAAGCTTTAACAAAAAAACGTTAACAAACTGTGTTTGCACTGGAAATAAGGTGACAAATTGTTAGTCAACATGAAAATTGAATTTGTGTAGCAAAATGTAAAAGTACAAAGTAAATAACTGGGAAATATGTAGGAGGAAACGTAGCATAAAGTAATGTTTCAACGAAAAGAGAAATCAGGTACACCAAAGAAAGAAATAGCCGGAAACCAATAAAACAGCAGTGGGCAAATAAAGCAACAGTAAATATCTTACAAATTAGCTACAGGATTGATCATAGAAAAAATCCGACTTGTAACTGCATAGTAAAGAAGTCACAGCGCTCTGAGGGCGTAATCTGGCCCTTCCACCAGACGTATGTTTGCCAGATTTGACACTGTCCATTGAGTTCAAAATCAAATACAAATAAAGTACAGAAAAAAATGTTCAAATTAATTTAAGCCAAAAAAATTTGCTTCCCAACAAAAATGTTGTTTGATTTTCCACAGAAAACTAAACTGGCAATTTCTTCCTAAAATGTTGTGAATTTGTAATAAATGGGTAGGACATATGCATAAAGCAATAAAATGTTATATCAATTAACATTCACTGAAATCTTGAGAATATATCAAATACACACTTTGAAGAACACAAACTTCTTTTTGATTGCCTCAGAAAATATTTAGCTATCAGTTCCAAGTTGATTAAAAAGACAACTTTTCTTTCGAGTCTATTCTGGTATGCATCATTTTAAAGCAGATTTTTGTATATGGGGGGGTTTTTTTTGAGAAGGAACCAGTTTTTGTACCTTAGATTGTATATAAATTTCCCCGAGTTTATGCTATAACATCACGTGGGAATTATACAGGGTGGCGCATCAATTGTGCTACAATATGAAACTCAAATAATTTTTTTTTAATCAATGCATTTCAATAATTATTTTATTTTACTCAAACTTCAATTGTATTTTATATAGGGTGGCGCATAAGTAACGTTAACGGCGACTATATTGAATGCGTTCTTGTGCATCATTTGGTTTTAACTTATAAGGGAAAAGATCTGCCATGAATAAAATTCTTTGCAACGTCGCAAATTTCGATATGATTTGAATAACCGAATGCTGACTTTCAAAGTAAAATTGAACAACTTTGGTTCTTTGTTCAGTGCTGAGCCTTTCCATCATAAATTTCTTAAGTATTATTTAGTTAATTCTGTAAAGAGACGAAAAAAAAGACTTAAATAAAAAATATATTCACTGATCAAATTTTATCGTTACTTATGCGCCACCCTATATAACTAATTGGTTTCGAAGATGATAGACCGTATTGCTCATTGTGGTATCGCCTCAATTATTGTTTTACTGAACTGCTTTAATTCAATCAAATTCCTTGGTTTAGTTTTGTACACCTCTTGCTAGGCATAACCCCATAAAAGAAGCCTGGTGCAGTCAGGCAGGTGGCCTTGCAGGCCATCGGGAAAGTTTTTGTATATTAATTTGTTTGGGAATTTTCGTTGGAACTCCGCCATAACCGGTCTGGCTATGTGTGCTGTTCCATCCATCCATAGCTTCATCTTGCTAGAACCAAATGTTCTGGGTAAAAAAGCTCCTTCTACATTTTTAAATTAGGGTTATTGTGTTGTTACGTTTTGTGTTTGTAGCACGATTCATGCGTCACCCTGTTTTTTTCAGCTTATAAATGAGTGAAGGTAAATTGTGCGAGAGAGAGAAAGAGGGTAATATTCTGTTTTCATTTGTTCTTTGGGCTAATCTGCCCACCAAATTTATCCCTCAACATATCCATTGTTTCAGGAGCAGTGTGGCATGATGCACCGTCCTGATGAAACCGCATGTCAACCAAATTCTACTCAGCCAATTGAGACAAAAAAAAATTCCTTGTGGTTGAGTAACACAAGCCCAATCGCTGAGAACGGCGACGAATTGACATTTCACAATCGTCATTAACACTGGTCGCTATGGCTGCAATATTTTCTTCGGCTCGCACTCTACGCATGCAAGTCGATGGTTTTATGTTCAACAAAGTAAATTTGGTGCCAAATTTGGAGATAACAGAACGAATTGTTGATTCACCAGGTCGGTTGTGATGACCATAAAATGGTCGTATCAAACGATGCACATTTGTCACAGAGCACGAATTTTGATAATAAACTTCAACGATTTGCAATCGTTGCTCGTTTGCTAGTCTATCCATGATGAAAGGGCAGAGTATGCTGTACACTTTTCAATTTGACAGATGACGTTTGAACGCCATTACCAATCAATGCAGGCAACCTTAGAAACTTAAATCTTAAAAAATCACTCTATATAACCTAAGTATCAACAAGAAATTTGCATTGATCAATTTTAACAAAAGTTTTGGTTAGCTTAAATTGAAAATTTTAGATACTGGTCAATACAAATTGTTAGTCTAAGCTTAAACCGAAATAACAATGAAAGTTGGCTTAATTTTGAAAACGCTTTTCCTTTAAATCACGTACGAATCCAATTGAAATTGGAGTCCTTAGTTGTCAGTGAGGCTGACCATTATGCGATAGTTAGCACACTCGTCCATTGTTTGCATGTTACAGGGTTCAATCCCACATACAGCCAACTATCTCCTCGATGTGTCTGCTAAATGTTTCTCGAACTGTCACGTTCATAATCGTCGTCAAACTGTGGGTACAATTGAGTTAGTCTAAAAATGGAAGCTTTCTGTATTCTCATTTATGGCAAGCAAAGGAATATGATTCAGTTTTGGAAGATATTGGTGTGGAATTTAAATTGGATAGTTACAATTAGGTCAAACAACATGTGTTCATGAAGGGCGCCCACTTGTGATTGTAGAGACCACTGGGCAATTCTCTAAACGTGGTGTAGGTTTTTCATGTTGCTGACCATTTTTCCAGTATGCGTCTCGTATTCGCTAACCGGTCCTATTAAACTTTCGTTCGAGTAACTAATTAAAAGCAGAAATCTTGAAAATTGTTTTCCTTAAAAAAGAAACTAATGTGCGAGATGGAGAAACACAAGCTTGAACTGATTTAAACTAGGCCTTATTCCCAAATCGGAATTTCGAAGCTCTCAAAACACTGGACTTCCTTCTATTCCACACTACTGCCGTTATTTTCTACTATTTGGCAGAAATTCGTTTAAAACTTCTTTCATTGTACTTCCTGATATTTGTAATATTTTGCATAAACTGTTTCTTTCATTCACCTCTTTCAACACAATAAATCCTGGCGAAGTTCGTCAAGCAATGCTTGTAGCGCTTCCATAGCTGTGTATTTACATTGGGTTTTTCTTTGTCATTTTCATTTATTACCTTGTTTGTTTCGTTTTCTGCCTTTTTCCTTTGTCTTATTTACATTGCACTGCTGCTATAATGTTATAATAGTTGTAATGCTTCTGTTTTCCTTTCAGCAGAAATTAATTAAGCATGGTTAGTTAAAAGAAACAAATAAAGAGGGACGAATGTAGGACACAAACGCTAGAGCGTAAAGGAGAAAGTCAATATTAAGTAAGATTACAACAAAAGAGTCCTTTGTGCCAAAACGAAAGGGACAGTGAAATGAAGTAAAACTAATTAAATCTTGCGGAAATGTTAGAAATTGAATTTGAAGCATAACGAAAAAATATTTCGCTGCTGCTAAGGGAAAGGTTAGGCCACCTCAGTGTCAATGGCTTCTGTAAGGGTTGCGGATAATTTAATGGAAGTTAGAGTGTAATTAAACAGAACGCAATCAGGAAATATAATTTATAAAATTGTCATATAAAGAATATAATTAAAGCACGAACTGGCGAGCAAAACGCACAGCGTATTCGTATGAATCGCTCATTACTATTTTATGACTTCACCCATTTTCTTAAGGTTTGGATATCATTCAGTCATGATGTGTAAACATATAAAATGACACGAACATTCTTATTTGGTTAAAAAGTATAATTTTTCTAAAGTTGATGTTTTAACAGGTACGAACTAGCGAGCAATAAGAAAGCTGCCAAGGCTGTTATTCTACTCGTGTTCCTATCATTCCGTATTTATTACGAATATTGTCAGACATTTCGATAACATGTCTTATTTTGTTTGGTGCTATTTATTTATACAGGGTGGCGCAATAGAACGTGCATATTTAAAAAATATATTAAAAAATAAATACAAAAGGTATGGTTAAAATAAATCTAAGGCATTGTAGAGTAATAAATGGAGTTTATTTTTTAAAAATAACATCATCTAAATGGTGACCCTCTCTACGACGGCACTCCTCTAACCGCAAACGAAAATTATTGCAAACTTTCTTCAGTAATACTGGTGTAATGGCTGCCATTTCATCGCGGATATTCTTCTTGAGCTGAACGATGTTTCTTGGATTATTACTGTAGACTTTGTGTTTGAGGTATCCCCACAGGCGTCAAGTCTGGACTACGTGGGGGCCATGGGATATCACCTCTTTTCGAAATCAGTCTGCCAGGGAACATCTGCTTCACCACCGCCATGGAGTCATTTGATGTGTGACAGGTAGCTCCATTTTGTTGGAACCAAGTTCTGGAATTCACTATTCTTGAACTTTCAATTTCTGGAGCCAAAAATCCGTCCAACATCTCAACATAGCGTTCCGTATTAACCGTGAGGTTTTGGCCCCCGCGCATTTCCGAAGAAAAAAGGAACAATTATTTCTCTGCCAAAGATTGCTGCCCATACTGTCACTTTAGGACTATGCAATGGTTTCTGGTGTTTGATTTTGGGATTTTCACTGTTCCAATAATGACAATTTTGACGGTTTACGAACCCATTCATAAGGAAATAAGCCTCGTCAGAGAAAAGGATATTGTCAAAATTGGAAAATCGATTACGTATTTCATTGGCAAATGCGAGCCTTGCTATGAAGTCGGACTCTTTCATTTCTTGTGTTAATTGCAGCTTATATGGATGCAGTTTAAGATCCAATGTTAAAATTCGTTGCAAACTTCGTCGCGATAATTGTAAGACGGACGATTTCTTGCGAGTCGACATTTGTGGATTTCCTCGTACTGACTCCATAACTCTCTCAACATTGTCTTCGGTCCTAGATGTTCTTGGGCGACCATTTGCTTGCGGTTTAAATGTTGAACCGGTCTCTTCAAAACGCTTTACCCATATTTTAATTATATTAGCACTCGGAGCTTCACTAATTCGCCGTAGTTCATATTCAGCACAATATAGTCGCCTAGTAGCAATATATGAACAAGAGTTCTCGTAAAATGCGCGCACGCAAAATGCGCGACGCTTCCCGTCGAAGTGATTCATAGCGACTAAAACTCCATGAGCCCGCCAACCCAACGATGTAGGCGCCCCCCC
>JAHXMU010000019.1:1584534-1759959 GCA_019455685.1 Philornis downsi
AAAAAAAAAATTGGTACAGTTGACCAGTAGTATCACAACTCTCGTGCAAAATATATATATAGTGTAGTATGTGAGTGTAATTTCTCTAAGTGTATATTCTAGAAAGATCATCATAACCGCTCCCAGAGCATTCAAGTATGATATATGTAATCTCTTTCCCTCTTTATCTGTGGGTGGGACTTTTCTAGAATTACGTTTACGACAATAAGTTATGTTTGTTCCTCTCACTCCTATAACAATAAACTATTGTTATCTCCTTTCCATCTGTTATGTTATGTTTTAGAATTAAGTCTGTGATATACAACACTGTTCTGTAAATATGTTTGTCTTTGTTGCACCCATTATGTAAATATGTGTTCTCTCTGAAATATTGTAGCATTTTCTAGAATAAGTAATTTTAGTATAAATAGAGCAACTTTGTAAGTTTTTGAGAATTAATAAAGTTGACGTTGATGTGGAAATACGTTCCACGATACCAAAGTAGTTAATACTAGGGTAGCTATTTATATTGGAGAAAGTTTGAAATATTGAAAGATAGGATGACTTTATTGAACCTACTTCCATTTTTGGCAGAGTAACTCAGTTGATGTGCACGATAACATGAATGCAGCACACAAATTCAGTAACACCATCCCTCAGTATGTCATCAGAGAGATTAAGTGTTGGAGATCTCTTACAATAGCCTACATTTCTGGACAGTTGAATTGACACCAGAAAAGAAATTCATGTAAGTTTACTAAAATTGCGAAGCTCCTCCATATCCTACCTACAAGGGAATGATTTTCTTGTTTCTCTAAAATTTTTCAAAATTTTTCTAAATATAGCACGTATGTGGAGGCAACATCAATTGTTTTATTCGTGAGAGATTAGAGTCTTGTAACTAACGTGCAGAAAACGTTATGTTCCAACAGATCGCTCTGCCTTCATGGCAAATCTTAGAACAATTCTCAGAGTCGCACATTGTTAGCTCGATTTTCGCTGCGCTTGCACGAATTCGGCTTGCTTTAAATTCTCAAAAATATATCCTTTGACGGTTTAGAATTTTACACCTCACTGTAATAACGCAAAATGTTTTGTTGTGTGCTATGATTTTTTTTTTGTTTTTTTTTTTTTTTTGAAGCACAGAGCATTTTCAAATTACAAAGGATGTGTTACGTTATTATCCCAACAAAATGTCACCATTTAAAAGAATAAAACTAATTTAGAATGCGAACAAAGAGAACAATGCAGTAATCTTCTATGGTACGAAGGATATTTGAATGTACACGAGTTGGTCTGTGTGAAACCGGCAATGTTGCTGATGTCACTCCTTTTGTGTCCTAAGTACCGTCATAACATTAGAGGTCTTAATGGCAATGTAAACCGTGAGAAATTTACTTAAACGTAATTGTTAATTAGTGAAGCAGATGAAAAAATGTACAGTCATTTTGCGAGTTAGTGGTAGAGAGGATATAGGATGTCACATGAGAAAAAACAATGTGAGGCATAGGAACATAAAACAATAATACGAATAAAAACAATAATAATAATAATAATAACACTCATAATACTGGTAATTTAAAATATATCATTACAGGTGATTATCTTTCGGGATACATTAGAGGATGAAACTGGTATTAAGTGCATTTGCTTAGCTTTAAATTACAGAACTTTTACTTAACGTTTGTGCGTAGTTTCATTGAATTTTAACCTGTCAGCATGATTAAATGGACCTTTTAGAAATTGTATACTTTAATGGAACTTTGGCACCGCCACTGTTCTAATCATAGATATCATTATCGAAGTCATTCCGTGCCAAAGAATTTCAATGCTAGTTTGAATTTGGCAACAAGAATTTCATGTATAGCACATTGTTGCATGTACAAGAGCGGTTCCAAAACTAGCCGACTTAACAAAGAAGACACTAAAAGGTTGGTTAAAATGTTTCTTATATTTCAACACAATCTGCTTTTCGCTCGTTATACTTTTTCCAGCGATATTCAACAGCTTCTATACTCTGTTTATAGCAAGAACTATCAAATTCCTTAACATAGCCATCAACCGGAGACTCCATCTTTTCATTGTTTCAAGTTTGAAAATAATCCGAGGAAGCTAAATCTGGCAAATAAGGCGCGTGATGAAGCAATTCGAACTTTAATTCATTAATTTTGGCCATCACAATAGTGGATGTGTGAACTGGAGCGTTGTTTTGATTAAACAACACTTTCTTCTTCGCCAAATGCGGCCTTTTTTCCATAATTTCATCACCTAAACGCTACAATAAATTAGCATAATATTCTCTGTGGATGGGGTTTTCTTCCTGAAGATAATCAATAAAAATAATCTCATGCGCATTTCAAAAACCGACGCCATGATTTTGCCTGTATATGGAGCCGTCTTCGCCCTCTTTGGACACGATCCTCCCATTCCAGTCCACTGCTTTGACTGTTCCTTTGCCTTAGGTGTGAAGTGGTGCAACAATTTATCGTTTACGGTTATAAGTCAACGCAAAAATTCGGTTACTACTACGAACGCTGTTTTTGCTGCCTTAGCAAGCACGGCACCCATCTTGCTCACAGCTTCCTCATCTTGGAATCTTCGGTCAACGTGCGATGTGTAGCACTTTTTCGAATGGTTGTCAGTCCGGCTAGCTCACGCATCATCTGCCGACGATCACCCAACACCATTTTGTGGATTTTCCTAACCGTGTCTGGCGTGGACAGCACAAATAGTTGACCACTGCGGTATTCGTCTTGGCAGCTCGTACGAACTCGTTTAAACTCTGCTACCCAATATTTTACAGTCGTAAACGATCAGATTCCTCCAGAGTAGAATCTTGCTCGACTTTAATGTTAGTTGGACTGAGAGCTTTCAAATTAAAATATCAAATTACATAACGGTGACAGATTTTTTCCATGTTTACAAAATTCACAAAGATCGTTTACTTTTGATGGCTCAAATAAAAATACTAAACTCCGTGACGCCTTGAAACTTAAAACATATGTTGTATAAGGTTGCCACTTTTCAGCGAAATATTTTTTTTAACTACTGGCACCATTTTTACATCAGCGTGGTTAGTTTTAGCACTCGCCGCCGTACATTTGAATAAATAACAATTTAAATATAAAAAGCTTTTTTGGGCATTAAAGTGTTTTCCGTTTCAATCACAACTTCAGTAAGGGCCAATGACTAAATACAACTACAAATTACTAAATGTAAAAATACAATACATGGTCTAGAATTGACCAATTGACGGAGAGTATCTGCGTCGCATGAGCAATGAGCTGTATGAGTTATATGCCGACATCGACGTGATCAAACGCATTAATATACAGCGATTACGTTGGCTGGGTCATGTTGTGCGGATGAACCCAAATGTTCCGGCACGGAAAGTTTTCGACAACGAATGACGGCGACAATCGATGGACGGCGAAGAAGAGGGCGACCAAAACCTCGTTGGAAGGACCATGCATTGAAATACTATCGAAACTTGGTGTGCCGAATCGGAGAAGCGAGAAGCGAGGAAGATCGAAGCGCTTGGAATTATTTTCTATGGACGGCGTATAATAGATAAGGATGTCTACTTCCAGTCACCACCTAAGAAAAAGAAAAAGAAGAATCACCGTATTCACTTGATATGGTTCCGGGAAATGTTCTCCCCTTCGCAAAACTCAAATTACTATTTGAAATCATCCCTTTTCATTTGAGAATAAGCAGTGACAGCTGAACTCTTTTCCAAAAAGGGCGTCTGAAAAATATTTTAGGGGCAAGATTATTCTTTGGCAAAAGTCTACTTTGAAGACGATGCAATAAATGATACATATTTTGCATTTTTTGTTGACAAATTCCCGTCCTTTTTTTGACAGAATATATTAAAAGTTTTACAAATAATAGCCATTACTCAACAAATACGAAGAAACTTTCTGAATGTCAAATATAATGAGGTATGATTAATCTACTTAAATATTTCAAACTGTTTTCGGTAAAAGCACTTAATAAATTGCTGTCAACCACAGTCTTTTCATAGTTGACTACATTCTGTTTCATCAGAATTATGATATTCTCAGCAGTTGCCTGCTACAGATGCATGACCCAAAATAAAACTTATTGAGAGGTGTATTCAGCCGTTGTACTTTCGACTACAATTTGAAATTATTTTTTGCTTTTGATATTCTTCTAAATTTAATTTTATTTATGGGCATATTTCAACCGAGAGCAGTGAACGTCTAGCCTCATCTCGAACTAGAGTAGGTAGATTATTTAAACTTTTTAATTTCCATGAAATACGATTCTCCACTACACAACACTCCACAACACAATCGATCAATGTTAGTAAAATTAAGTAAAAAGGTCATAGTTCAAGCTCTGCAGATACTCATAAACTTATAAATTCGTTTAGGTGTTTTTAGAACACACACTTACTAAGCATGTTTGCGGTTTAGGTTTGGGACTGAAAGTGCTCACTTACTGTCATTGCAAATCTCAATATTATGGTAACACACAATTTCTTCCAGTGTACTACGAATGTGTAGATGTACGTATTCTCGTATGTACGAGTTTATAACTATTTTGGATGATATACAATTTATAACACTTGTAGTCTAAATTAAGAAAAACGACAGTGTAAACGTTGAACGAAAAGCAAAGGATACAAAAATGTCAACAGTTCAAAAGAGGACAAAGCATGCAAAAAAATTAACCAACGAACAGAAAGTTCATATACAAAGACATTGTCACACGACGGGCACAACAAACGTGAGAGTGTTTATGTGTGCAAATAGAAACATGCATACTCGTACATACGCACACGACCACAACAACGTGCGCTCAAAGTCACAGAAACCTCAACAATTCATTGTAAATGTTAACCTTTACAACGTCAGACACAAACATATTACGATCCCTCCCACCAAAAAAAAAAAAAAAGCAAACCATGCGGGAATACAAGAAATACAAGAGGATACAAACATAAAGCAAAAACCAGTGTAGAAAAATTATACAATTACTTTCAATGAAATTACATTACTGTTTTTAGTGGCTACGTATGTACCAACATTCGAGCACCTGCAACTTAATTGAAATCAGGGTACAGATGGAGAGGTCTAGTTAAAGTTTATGACTACAGCAGAGTTGGTTATTTTCGTTTATTAAAATGATTCTTCTTTTTCTTCGTTGGCGACCGGAATAGACATCCTTATCTATTATATGCCGCCCGTAGAAAATAATTTCAAACGCATCGCTTCTCCTCTAAATCGTCACACCAAGTTTCGATAATATTTCATTTTCTTTCCAATGGAGTTTTGGTCGCCCTCTTCAGCGCCGTCCATCGAGTTCGTTGTCGAAAATTTTTCATGCCGGAGCATTTGTGTCCATCCGCACAACATGACCAGCCAACGCAATCGCTGTATATTAATGCTTTTGACCACGCCGATGTCGGCATATAACTCATACAGCTCATTGTTCACGCGACACCGACACCTCTCCTTTAACGATGGTGGGTCCATATATTTTCCGGTGCATTTTCCTCTCGAAAACTGTCAGTACTGATTCATCCGCTTGCGTCATACTCCAGGATTCTCCGCCATATAACAAGACAGGTAGAACCGTCTGGTACTGTCGGTTTTTTTGTGTATCGAGAGAGGGCTTTATCATTGAAACGCTTGCTTAGCCCATAACAACATCTGCTAGCAAGCAATACTCTCCTTTTCATTTCCATGCTGACTTCATTCGTTTTTTACAGCGGAACCGAGGTACATGAATTCTTCCACCACTTCAAAATTGTAGTTGTCAATGTTCACACATCGTCCCAAACGAGTAGACTCTTTGTTAGTTGAAACCACAAACTTTGTTTTGCTCTTGTTTACCACCAAACCTATTTTCGGTGCTTCCTTCTCGATGCTTGAGAAGGCCGCAGTAACATCTCGCAGTTTTCTGCCAATGATATCAATTATAATCGTCTACAACAGTATGTTAAAGGCAGGTACAATCGATTTTGCCCTGCCTAAATCCTCGTTTGGGATAAAGGATTACTAAGATCTTTGCCTATCTTCGCTGAAGACTTCGTGTCAGTTAGCGTCATCCTACAAAGGCGTATAACCTTCGCAGGAATTCCAAACTCGGACATGGCCTCATACAGTTTTTATCGTATCGGGTTACCGAAGGCAGCTCTGTAATTGACGAAAAGATGGTACGTGTCGATTTGTTTTTCTTGGGTCTTCTCCAGAATTTGTCTTAGTGTGAATATCTGGTCAGTTGTTGATTTAAAATGATTGCCCTTCACAATTCAATGAACAAAATCGATCACTTAATTCACTAGTTTATTTTACTATTTCATTATGGCTTCACTCGGCGGAATGAAGGCAAAATGTGGCATTCAGAAGTAAGCGTTTAAAGTGTCAAGTACCTTTTGACCAAAGGCGTTTAATGACCGATTTATGTTCATGCATCTGCTAGGTAACTGGCTGGTTGGCTAATGGACACGATAACTGCATACATCTTTGAGAATTTCTTAGGACTTGCTATAGCCTAATATTTTCCCAAAACGTCAACGGGGATTTTAAATGGGCTCTAAAAATTAACCGATTTTCCGTCAATCAAATTCCTCCCTATAAGTCAGACCTCAACATGTCGCAACCTAAAGTTGCGCCAGTTGCTTTTTTTACAAGTCCTGGTAAAATTAAAAAGAAAATTGACCGATTTACCCCATCGTAATTTAGTCAAACATGTCTCACATTGAGCGTTTGCTAACGTAAGGCTTCAGAATGCAAATGGAGAAGAGTGCCAAACCCATTCTGGTATCTCCAATATAAACTGACTGATTTGTCGAAGTTTAATCGATGATCTAATTTCCAATTAGCCAGTTGTAGTAGGCTATGTTTTTATCCCTAACATTATTTTACAATTCTCTACAATATCGGAGGAAAATCGATAAAGTAACCATATCTTACAACCTTCTGAAACCTTTCACACAAATTATCTTATTTAACTTATACATTCCTAGATTCGTATCTCTCATTCTATTACACTATAACCCATATAGTTTTATCTACATATCTTCCAATTGGTTGTATCAAATTCGACCTAAATTCGAACACATGTCATGTGTTTGGTAATCTAAGTTGTGTGTGTGAACGAAAATAGTAGGCGGTGCAAGGTCCATCCCTTACTCATAGTCTGGAGTTACCTACATTCTCATCAATTATATTCCGTTATAATACCAAAGAAATCGATGGAATCACTATGCCATCTCTGATATCTCCCATGCAAGCTGTCATATTTAGCTTTAATATTCCTAGATTCGTATCTTTCATTCAATTGTACTATATTCAGTATAATTGAGATCGTATACTGCCAAGACCCTTGGAATACCACACATACAAACTGGCCGATTTAGCGAAAAATCGGGGGTTCTTTTGTATTTTCCAAACGACGGACTTCCGAAAGTTACAATCTTACTTCTTTCATCGTGCTTTAGGATAGGTCAGGTTAGGTCAGTGTGGCAGTCTGAATAGACAAACTCACTTAGACCGCATAGTCCACTGTGATACCACGGGAACTAGAGATAAGGATGTCCCTAGTTTCCCCTGCTGATCCATCCCCTCAAGAAGCTCTTAAGTCAGACAATATCTATATCGTCCAGATCTCTTAGGTCCCTAAAGAAATAAAAGCAAATTGTAGATCCCCGTCTGTTCGCCAGGGCGGGGCAATTACAGAGAAGGTGTTCTATGGACTCCTCCTCCTCTTCATCCCTACAGCTCCTGCAGAAGTCACTAGTCGCAACCTTCAATCTCACAGCATGCCTTCCAATCAGACAGTGTTCCGTCATGACGGATACAAGCAATGAAACGTCGGGTCTTAGTAGCGAAACAGTGTGTGTGAACGCTTCAGATCAATGAAAGGCCACACCTGTCTGCATTTATTACAGCCACGAACAGACGCTCACCTACCATTTGCTGATAAATATGCTCTAACTCGCAGTAGGAGCTTGCAAGTGGCTAGAGGCCTTCCCACGGACTATAACTCGATTGGAGTCGGTAAGGTTGTCCCTGGTATGTCCCTGTGGCCCTGCGCCCACATAAGGTGAATATTGAAATGCTGAGCCATTCCTTTAAGAGATCTGCGGCATTTCAGGGCTTATGTTGAGTCCTGGAAGACAGAATCCAATGATTTAATGGCTGCTTGACTGTCAGAGAATAAGTTAATCCCCACCGTTGTAAAGACCTTCCTTAATGGCCAAAATTTCGGCCCGATAAATACTACAGTGATCAGGTAGCCTTCTTGCTATGCTTAACCCAAGGTCGTCGGAATAGACTCCGAAGCCCGCCTGATTATTTAATTTTGAGAAGTCGACATACAGTTTTGTACCAGGAGTTCTTGTCGAACAGTGGTTCAGCCAGAATGTCGTCAGTAGTGCCTGTTATGTCAAGCACTATGTTGAGGATCCCACTGTGGTCATAACCGCTGTTCAGCCACTGTGACAGCTCTCTTAGTCTTACCGCCGCAACTGTGGCAGTCTGTATACAATTTATGTCTAAGGGTAGTAAATTCAAAAATTGCATTTAGTGCATCGGATGGGGTGAAGTGAAGCGCACCAGTGATTCACAGACTACCCATCCTTTGGATCTTGTCCTGCATCTTACAGTATGTGTATTTTCCAAGAGTGTTCCACCGGAAGATAACTCCAGACAACATTATCGGTCGTACTACTGCAGCATACAACCAGTGTGTTCACTGGTGCGAGGCTTTAATCCCCATTATTTTTGTAGTAGGGTTTAACTATTGTACACGTTCTTCGCTTGTTAAACGATCTATAGTCGTAAATAAAAAATCTTTCGCTAAATAAGTAACACTTTAGATCACACGTATTTAACAGATGACAGCTTTGCCAGTCGGCGGTTTTGAAACCACTAAGTGAATAACTCTGTGTATATACGTACATACGAGTAATGAGTTACCTTCAGTTGAAAGTCGTTGATTATGATCACAAGTTGAGCCTTACCTGAAAATAATGGAAAGAAAAATTACATTACTCAATGTTGCTTATCAAGGGCTAAATTATGATGATAACCACAATAAATAGCAACTATATTCATTTAAAATATGAAATTCTGGATACCGTTAAATGTAAGAAAATTCTGCTAACCTAATATCCAGATGTTCAGGAGAGATATTATGGGCTCAAGGAATATTGGAATATAATTTCAAATATTTGTACATTTCCAAAAATGCACAAAGTGTTTCCGAAATTATTGGATTTGAATTTAAATGTTTAAAAGGACTATGTATATACTAAATGCAACTTTTAATTTGCTAAAATATTTATATTCTTAGAAAGAAGTATTTGTATTCTTTACGGAATTACCGCCACAAACATAACGTTTTTATGTTTTCCATCTGTTGGAAAATATGAATTTCTTCTACATCGACCTCTCTTAGTAGCTCAATATTACAATTTGAAACTAAAGTAATATTACTTCTATATTTTTGACCTATATATATATACGGGTATATTTTTTTTCTATATATATACATATACGAGAATATATGATTTGAAAATCGAAAAAAAAAATATTCTATATTTAATTCACCCAGTTCACCTGACTGAAATTTTTAACGGGGCGCTCTTAATTAGGACATTCCCTTAGAAAATACGAGTTGGGAAGGCTCTGTTCTCTGTTTATAACGTAATTCCTTTTAATTAACGAACAAATGATTAAATTAAGAAACGAGTAATGGAAAACTTTCCTAGGTGAGTCCTAGGTGAGTTACTATTGCAATGTTTTGCAAGATAAATAAAAGCTTTGTAAAAATGAGCTGGTAAAGCTGATAAAGTTTTTAGCAATAAGCTGGTCCTATGTTCTTTTCACGAGCATACAAAAAAAAAAAAAAAAAATTGGCGGTATTGCCACCTTTTTTTGTATTAGTTTCAAACACCGAAATCTGAATTAGCCATGTTTTTACATCGTAATATGCTGAATAATGTATTTGTATTAAATTTAATTTAATTTGATTTTATTTTATTGTATTTCATTTTATTTTATTTAACATAATTTTATTTAACTTTATTTAATTTTATCTAATTTAATTTAATTTAGTTTAATTTTCATTTCATTTCAATTCATTTCATTTCATTTCATTTCATTTCATTTCATTTCATTTCATTTCATTTCATTTCATTTCATTTCATTTCATTTCATTTCATTTCAATTCATTTCATTTTCGGACTAAGAATTGACATAACATATTTCAATAAGGTTTTGTAAATATGAAAATTATTTTATTTAAATATCTAAAAAGGAACAGTTTGAAGTTATTTCTAGACATACAAAACTCTGGGTGTTGAATTGGGTATTCATTTCTTGCAATCCTATTTAGGATATTGAATTCAATAAATGTGCGATTAAAAGCGCTATGCTGGACATAATTTGTGCAATGGCGGTATAAGCGACAATAATCCATTTTACAAGCTATTATATCGAATACAAATAACAAGATATGATGATTATGACGATATTGCAATGGCTGTTAGCCCTGTAATCAGCATCTGGAAATATAAGGAGGTACAGAATCACCGAAGTTAATTGAAGAGGGAGCAAGTTTCAGAAAGACCCGCTGAATTCTTTCTATGCGTGATATATTGACTTGGCAAAGGGGACTCTAAGCAATAGAGGTATATTCCAACTTTGTTTAGGAAACACCAATTAAGAAGATTATCTGAATCATTGTGAAGATCTAGAGCCTTAGAAATGTTAGAAATTTTGTGATATATTTTTGAGTCATCTGTATATAAAACAAAATTTACTTTTTTAAAACAGTTAGAAATACCTTTTATAAATAAAAATATTACCTCGAGGCACGCCTGATGTTTGCAAATAAGGAAGAGATTCATGACCACTAATTACGACTTTGCATATTTTATTTGATTAATACGATTCCAAATACTTTAACATCAAGGAATGAAGTCCCATAGAGTGTAATTTAACACAAAGTAGACTATGAGATAGTTTATCAAATGCTTTGGCGAAATCGGTGTAAACTGTTTCAATTTGATGTTTCAAGTTCAAATGATGAAATACAATAGTTAATTTTGAAATTTGAAATTTTGAAATTTGAATGGTTAAATTTGAAAATGGTTAAATTTGTTGTGGTAGATCTACCTGGATAAAATCCATGCTGAGATGGGGATGCAATTGATTTTGTAAGAAAAGATAACTTTTTATAAATTATTTGTTCAAAAATTTTCGAAATATATGTGAGTTTAGAAATCGGTCTGTAACAAAGATAACTTCTTATATATTATAAGCTCAAAAATTTTCGAAGCGTTTGTTAGTTTAGAAATCGGTCTGTAACACGTAACATCATTTTTTTACCATATGTAAAAGTTGGTGTTATGGACGCCGACTTCCATTTATTAATAAAAATACCTTCCTTTAATGAAGAATTAAAATTAGTCGTATATTTAAGAGCAAAAGTTAGTGACGAGGCACATTTTTTTAGTGGATATACCCGAATACCGTCGGAATCCGATTTATAGCTGGGTTTTAAATGCATGATTCCTTTGTA
Source organism: Philornis downsi (assembly GCA_019455685.1). Lineage (NCBI taxonomy): Eukaryota > Metazoa > Arthropoda > Insecta > Diptera > Muscidae > Philornis > Philornis downsi. The sequence goes on from JAHXMU010000019.1 coordinate 1,596,076, forward strand.
CACCTCATCCTCAGTGACTTCTAGGACACCAATATCTGGCATGTCAAACAAATTTGAGTATCTGGCGGTATGGGCCGATGAAGGTAAAGAATTTGATTTAAAAAAATTAACAAACAAGTTAACAGAATCTCTGCATGATGTTGATACATCACTGTGTATCAACAGTCACCAAATATCATGTTTGAGAGAATTTCTAAAACCCTCCTTTTCGAATTAACAAAATGCCAGAACGACTTAAGGTTATTTTTAATTTTATTCTATTTTTGCACTATGAATTGATTATAAAAAACTTTATTTAAGAAATTGAATTCTCTCTTATAATAAAAAAGCTGTTCATGACTTTCCACATTAGGCAGATTCAGTAAACTTTTTATAAAATTTGCTATGTTATTTGTTCTTATATGGACCGGTATGTATCCATTTTCAATGGTATTTTATCCTTGGCTCAATTAAACGTAATATTCGAATTCGTTGAATTGCAATTTGCGCTTTTATTATTCTACATACTTTTTCTAAGTTTAAACATATTTTTCTTATATTTTTGGAATGTCGAGAATCCTCAGTCAGCGTTGAGGTATGAAAATCATCTCTTACCACGTATCTTAAAATAATTGAAATGCCTATAAATCTAGCATACGTAGTCGATGATGAATACCTGCGTACTTTGAAAGTGAAATTGAAATTGTTAAAATACTTCCAATGGAATTACAGATAACTTTTGAACTGCCTCTCGCTTCCCATAAAAAGAGAAATGTTAAAGTTTGTTGGAAAATGAAACAAAAAAAACTTACATAAAACAGTTGAAATTAATTTTCATATTCCTCAGCGTGATTTCAATTTTAGATTGAAGCACGTTAACTGAAATAACAGCTTCACAAAAGTCAATTAAACTTGTGTTTTCGCCAAAACTTACAAGTACAAGAGAGGAAAAGGAAACAGAGAAGAGTGTTTAAAACCACTATCATGTGAATACCAGCAACTAATTAAGATTGCAGATATGCATATTGGAATTGAAGAAGCTGTATGATGTGGGTACAGCAAGTACAGCAGTAAAACATGGTAGCTACGGAAATAATCCGTTGACAAAAAAAGAAAAAGAAATCTCTCAGGAAACCTCACCACACTGGAACATGTTTGTCGTAATTTTATTAACATCATATTATAACAGAAATATCATATATTTGTCGTTTTGAAATTAACGTATTTAATCAAAATAAATCAAATTTATTATGAATGTCATAAAATAATTTATACGTAAATGAATCATGTGATACAAGAGAGAAAAACTCAAATAATGACCTATTAAATTTAATGTACACAATCAACAAAATTTAAACAATTGACAACTCAAATATTTACATTCACTTGCAATACAGCTGTGCTCGAACTAATGCGGAAGCATTACGAATGTTTTAAATATTTGCAGTTCTGCCTTTTCGGAGTTTTATGATTACTTAAACATAGCAGGTAATATAATTTAAATTGTTATTATTTTGAACACACAAATCGACTTGGAAAATTTACAACCAAAGTTAAAAGTCAAATATTTTTTATGGCCAACAAAGAGTGCCTACAACTTGGCCTGTTGTCAGCACATTTAAAAAGTTGATTTATGGCAACACCTGTCAAACGATTTCTTAAGCCTAGTGCAGTGTCGTACAGCAGAGAGAGAGAGCTTGTATGATTTGTTACACTTCAATTCTTCTTGGCTTCAATTTATTTGACAACTTTGATAAAATGTGACAATTTAGCAGTTTATTATATATATCAGAAATATATTACAGGTATGGAGCATGGTTGCTTTCCTTAAGAAATGGCTGTAATATTTTCTTCTTATCTTAACGAAATATTCAAACAACATCTGGGATTGTAAAAACAATGAAACAACCATGAAACAATCATAATGGTGTGGTTAAATGTAGTCTAATAAAGCTTATGAAATATAAACGCAAGAAATTGCAACCAATATTCGATAATGTTAGCAAAAAATTACCGTAAATTCAGCAAAAGTGTCAAGGAAAACAAATCGACAAGCATGACTTTTAGTCGACTATAGTCGACTGCAGTAACGAATGAATTTCTTATAACTGCAAGCCTGAGTCTGCTCCTTTTGGGATATCGAGTTAATGTTGAAAACTACAATTTTTGAGTGCTGGATGATTTTATATCTCGTCTAAATGCCAATATGACCATCGTCGAATTTTCAATATGCTAAACAGATATTATTTGAGTCTAAGCAAAAAAAGGAATTTATGACTTCTAGCCGACTATAGAACGAATGAACTTGGGACACTTGAGAGACTGAGTATGATCGTTTTGGGACGCCAAATTAATGCTGGCAACCACAATTTTAGAGCACTGGATGATTTTATAGCTTGGCTAAATACCAATATGATCGTCTTCGAAATTACAATATGCTAAACAGATATTATCCGGGTCTAAGCAAAAAATTTATTTATTAATGACTTATAGTCGACTATAGAAGTGACTGCAGTAATGAATGAATTTGGGACAACTGAGACGTTGAGTAAGATCCTTTTGGGATGCCGAGTTAATGTTCACAGCTATAATTGTAGAGAGTTAGATGATTTTATATATAGCCTAAAATACCAATATAACCATCTTCGAAATCACAATGTGCTAAACAGGTGTTATTCGGGTCTAAGCAAGAAATTTAGGGGGAAGCTGTATCATTACGTTGAATTTCTGGGTAGCGATGTGAGAGATTGAAATACTATCTCCTTTGATAAAAACGGGGTATTTCATAACTCAAAATCGCACATATTACCGCACACAACCGGATTTTACGAGGGCGGTCCCAAAATTAGCCCACCTGATAAAGAAAACAAAATAGTTGTCATATTATATTTGTTATATTTGTCAACATAATCTCCTTCCACCTCGATACACTTTTTTCAGCGATATTCAATAGCTTCTATGCCCTGTTTATAGTAAGTACTTCACTTTTTCATTGCTGGCTAATCTTTTATCACCGAGCCATTTTTTCAAGTTTGGAAATAGAAAATAGTTCAGGGGAGCTAAATCTGCCGAATAACATGCGTAATGATGCAATTCAAATTTTATTTCACTAAATGCCGCCATCCACTATAACGGATGTGTGAACTGAAAGCATTGTCTTGATGAAACAACACTTTTTTTCGCCAAATGCTGGCTTTTTTCATTATTTTATGACCTAAATGCTACAATAAATTAGCATAATATTCTCCGTGAATGGGATTTGTTTTCTGAAAATAATCAATAAAAATAATCTCATGCGCATTTCAAACACCAACGCCATGATTCTGCCTGTAGATGGAGCCGTCTTCGCCCTCTTTGGACACGATCCTCCCATTCCAGTCCACTGCTTTGACTATTCCTTTGTCCCAGGTGTGAAATGAACACACAATGTGTCATCCATGGTTATAAATCGATGCAAAAATTCAGCTTTATTGCAGTGAAACATCGCCAAACACTCTACTGAAACATTTTCACGACGATGTTTTTGCTCTATTGAAAGCAAGCGCGGCACCCATCTTGCTCACAGCTTTCTCATCTTCAAATCTTTTACTATACGATGTATAGAACTTTTTGAAATACCTATTATTTTAGCTAGCTTATGTACCTTCAGCCGACGATTATCCAACACCATTTTGTGGATTTTCTTAATAGTGTCTGGCATGGACAATTGGTTGACCACTACGGTGTTCGTCTTAGCAGTACGGCCTCGTTAAAACTCTGCTACAAAATATTTTACAGTCATAAACGAAGAAGCAGACTTTTCTAGATTAGAATTGTCTACAAATAACTTTAAACTGTTTCTTTTTAGATATTAAAAATAAAATAATTTACATATTTGCATAACTTTCTTGAAATATGTTATGTCAATTCTTAGTCTGTAAGGATTTATATGTCCATAGACCTAAATAAATGAAATGAAATAGAATCAAGGTCACCTGTAATATAGGTTGAACTCAGATCTTTCATGCGAAATGTGTTGGCCAATTTTTCCAATGCTTACAAATTCAATGAGATCGCTTATTTTTGATGGCTCAAATAAAAATACTAAACGACGTGGCGTCTTGAAACTTAAAACATATGTTTTATAAGGCTGGCACTTTTCACCAAAACATTTTTTTGTTTCAAACGACTGGCACCACGACTGGTACGTCAGGTCGGGCAGTTTTGGGAGCCCGCTTGTAGTCTAACCATCTCATAAACTCAGCCAAATTAGTTATTTTTAGTCGGGTGTAACAAATTAATTATCAAAACGTAGTCAAATCTGTCTGGGCCATGATGATGAAACATTTCAATAGGTTTAAAAATTGTTCTTCAAAATCCGTTCTGACTTTAAATCGCTTAAGTTAGTTTAAAAATTACAATAAAATTTTAAATAAAACAATATGAAATCACTTCAATAGAAACCAATACAGAAAGTTCATTTAGGTGAACTGACCTATGGGTACCTTCACCCAATGGCCTGTTGTATCGTTGCAAAAAAATTCTCTGAATTAAAGCATGATGGAAGCAGAAAAGTTATAATATATTGTACTCTAAACATTTTATAAATTACACGGTAACCATTGACTTTGGCTACATTGGCGAATTTGTATATGAGGTTCCCTAAGTGGGGGGCAGCAATGCAAACTATTTTCATTGGTACTATCGATTTAAATAAAAGCCTGATTTAGTGCTATTGAATGAAAGATATGAACCCAAGAATATTAAATGAAATAACTTGTATGGGCGGCACCACAAAGAACCGTGTTTTCCAGAAGAGTTTTCTTAATTTACAAAGCATTATGCTGTATAATTGCTGAAAATTTAAGTTACAGTAGTATACGAATTGCGGATTACAGAGGGGACAATAAATTGTAAATTAGAGCTATTAAATAAAAATCGGCATTCCCATTTTCATTTACATTCAAGGAGATCTGATTGCCAAATCTGCTGGAATTCGGTACAATAAGTTGAAAGGTATAAAGATAAGACGGATATAAAGCTAAGAATTTGTCATTTGTATGGAAGGTGCCAGAAGGAGCGTAATTATTTGGTTGATTTTTCTCAAGCTACATTAATTATTATAACTCAACACAACGCCTGCCGCCTTCTAATTAAAAATGGCGGCGTAAAATTAAATTTCTCCAAATCGGTCATTTTGTACTCTAGTTATCAGATGCAAAGACACGCAGATACAACAGCTTCCTCCAACTTACGTTAAATCAATGAAGAACTGCTCTCCTTTAATAGGGGAGACCTCTTTCAGCAATGGAGGGTCAGATCATATCCTAATATTAAGAAAAGGACCAAATTGCTCAAATCGTTGCACTGTTATTATTATCAATTTCTCATTTCTTATTTCAATTTCTATGCTCTGTTTCCATTCCAAGTCTCTGCCCTTGCAACTGCTTAACGTACGTTAAATTCGGCTGAATTTGTTACACTTGAACAAAGTATATATGAGTCTAAGAATGTTTGGGTTAAATCGGTCGCTTTATAGAAGATAATAGAAGGGACATTGTTATTGGTCCAAATATTTAAAATTTTGCCCAGCATTGCAGGAAGATCCATTATACTAAAATTTATGTTGTTGCCGTCTAGAAATCAGGTGATACGGTGGAAAAACTGAGTTTCGAGAAATCTATCAATTTGTATGAGAGATACAAGAATAAATGGTTAATGTAGCCCATTTTCAATTCCCGTCTACGATCTTGAAAGATAGTAGGATGTGACGAGTTTTAAGAATGTTCATAAAGATTTACGGCAGCTGTAGTGCGTACCAGTTAGTCATACAGATAAACACCACTGGACACCACTAATCGATTTAAAGAGTTATGAACCACATTTGATCAAAAGCTTCCTTCTGGGTTTACATTTTTGCCGTATCATATGACGTATACTTTCATTATTTCGGGAGAAGGTACAATTATGTAATGATTAATGATTGACGAATTTGACCCATTGTTCCGCCATGAAACCATTTGAGCGATGCTAAAGATTGTTTTGGCTTTGATAGCCATGTGCCTGCCATGTGTAGGTTATTGGCTCGGACATCAGATTTAAGGAAACCGCACACGAAAAAGTTGAAAGGATAACACAATCTGGATGGATTGGAGTCAGCTTTCAATCGTCAGCCAGTGAGTTATGGTCGTTTCACATTAGCTCGTAGATTAGTTAGATATTCCATGGACGTAGGTTCAAGTGTCGGTGCAAAATTAATGTCTTCAAAAAGTTCCAGTTCTTGTGCGCGACTCACAGTGCTTTGTCCCATAGACAAAAATAAAAATAAAAAATTGTCCCAAAATATAATGAAAGTTATAATAATCGAGAGATAACAATACAAAAGAAATAAAATTGAAGGAAATAGTTTCGTTTGGCTCTCCTACACTTCACCAGAGGGCGCTGCTAAAGTCGGTAAAATTTAAGCAAAAATCAATGAATTTGAAAACTAAATTGTATTGCTTTATGAAAATAATTCCCAAAAATTTATTTTTTTAAGAAGGAGCTTAAAATCTGGATTTTTATGTTATTTAGTGTGAGCAGAACACGGAAAAAATAAATCATGTGTTGAATATGTTAACTGGAATTATTTGTAATCGCTGGAAATAAATGTATTTTTCTAAAAATTTTCAAAAATTACAAAAGTTTGATGGAATTTAAAAAAAAAAACATTAATTTTTTGTTATTGTGTTTTTATTTAGTTAATATTGGTTTTTAAACGTATAAGAAATAATTTATGCCCGCTTTTGAGTGCAACTTAAAAAAAAAAGTTTTAAAAAGGTTTAATTTCACATTTTTAATCACCGTTGGCTGGTTGCTGATTAGGGTGCAGTGGAAAGATCTGTTTTTTTTTTTTAATTTGAAAAAGAAAGGTGCAATTAGAATTAGAAAGAAAAGGTGCAATTCTGGAAGTAACTTACGAAATGCATTGCACAATGATTGACGGTGCAGGGGCAAATATTTTAACTGACACAAATGCAGCAAGTAGATGTTTCATTTGTAATGCAAGCCCCACTGAAATGAATATTTTAAATGTATCAAAATATCCAAATGCCGAAAACTACAAATATGGGCTTTCAACCCTTCACTGTTGGATAAAATTTTTTGAATGCTTGATACATATTGCTTACCGGCTATCATTTAAGCTTTGGCGAGTCGGTAAAGAAAATAGAGATCAATTTATGGGAAATAAAAAAAAAAAAATCAAAATGAATTCAAAGCAAGAACAGGTCTAATAATTGACCAAGTAAAACATGGATTCGGAAACACAAATGACGGAAACACTGCTCGAAGATTTTTTTTTCAACAGTGACGTTGCGCCGAAATAACAGGCATTGATAAGAGACTTATTGATAACTTTAGCATAATACTAAGGGTTTTGTCTTGTGGATCGCCCGTGAATGTAAACAGCTGTAAGGAGCTGTTAAGAGTCACTCGTAATACATATTTAATGGATGGTACATATTTATGGATGGTATTATATGCCATTGAGTTCTTCAATTTACCAATAGGTATGCATGTGAATCAAAAACTTCTGAATTATAAAATTATATTTCTTCATCTTTCTACCCAGGATGTATGTCGGAAGAAGCAATGGAAGATAACCATAAAAACGTATGAAGAGTGCGCTTATCTCATACAAGAAAAACTTCACGAGAAGATACAAACAGGGATTTGATGACCTATATGCTATTGCAATTAGATCCGGTGTTATCATCAAAGAGGAACACAAAAAAGAACATTTGATTTGGCCGGTATTGAAAAATATATTCACAGGGAAAATATTGTTTTTGAAGATGACATATTTGAACAGGCTGAGTTAGGCTCTTCGTTGAGCGAAAATTAGGATGGCTCCTGTAGTGATGACGCTTAGTTTTAACCAAAGAAATAGCTACATTAATGAAATAAATAAGTTTTTGTTCATACTTTACTTGATTGATAATGACCAAGTGTACATTTTGGGATTTTGCCAATAAAATAAAACAAATTTCCTGTATTACGTTCTATAGTATTATTAACAATAAAGTATTAATGTAAGAGAAATATTGCACCTTTTGTATGGGAGGTACTAGAATTCATTATCCGATTTCTTTTAAATTAGGCGTACAATTTTTTGGATTGGAAAGCTTTTGCTTTCTGAATTTTAGTTATAATCGGTTAATCGCATAGGGTGTCGCAATAGTTCAATTTTTGCAGCCAAAAATAGTTTCGGTTTGTATGGGCGGTAGTCGATGGGCGTGGCCAATGTTGATGAAATGCTATTTTTTAATAAGAGGGCATTTAGATATGTTCTTCACGTAATTTTCATGAAATTTTACGCAATTGTTCAATTTTTATAGCCAAAAATAATTTCGGTTTGTATGGGCGGTAGGCGATGGGCGTGGTCAATTTTGTCCATACTTTGAAATTTTCTTAATTAGGGACTCGTGCCAAATTTTATTACCCTACGACGACTCCTTCTATTTTTGTCCCATCGATGTACTGGGACAAAGCACTGTGCAATGCGGTCTCGCATTCATTCGCACTCGACTAAGCAGGTCGACTCGAATTTGGCTATTAAACATTAAATACTTGATTGGGAAGAAGGACTGGGACGACTAGGAAAGACCAAGCACATGATTTTCACAAGAGAACACACGTCTCTATTGAAACACCCTATATTAAGAAAAAAAAAACTGGATGGTGGAATAAAAGGGCTATCGAAGAATTATGCTTTCGAAAATAGAAAATTGGACAAAAGTGCGAAATTTGAAAGATTATGCTCAAGAATATGAGATTTAGAAATGATTTCAAAACAATTATGCTTACGACCGATATAACCGATATATATATATAAATACTTTGTAAATCGCCATTAAATGATCGATGTTTATACCTTGAGCAGAAGAAATATTTATATACATATAATATCATTTGATAGGGAGAAAATGTAATGTATATATGTGTGTATAAAATGTATATTGGCCAAATGCATTAAATGGCTTTTTAAGTTGATTGAGAGCCGTGGTGAAAATTGGCAAAAAAAAACTAAGCAAATGAAACTACCTTAACTACCATGTTCATATTGAAAACTCTAGATTAAAAAAAAGGCATTATCGAATAACTATTCACTCGAAAATAGGAAGCTGGATAAAAGTGCGAAGTGTAAAAGTTTGCACTCAAAAATATAATTGTTAGAAATAATTTCAAAACGATTAAGATTACGCCCAAACTACTTTGTAAATCGTCATTACATCATCAATATTTGCACCTTCAGCAGAAGGAATTTTTATATATCATTTGATATGAGAAAAATGTAATACCCCAAAGGAAGCGTTTAAAGTACAAAATTTATATATTTTGGCTAAATGCATCTCATGGCTTTTTAACACGATTGAGCGATATCTGTCTGCCTGACACGATAACTGCTGTACATCTAAAAATAACTTCGTTAACATTTTATAAGATAGCAACCAGGGATTGAAAATGACCCATATGAATTCACTTCTGGTATCTCCCATACAAATTGATAGGTTATTCGAAATTCAATTTTTTCCTGTAATTCCTCATCTGCAATGCCTGAAACAACTTTAATTTTTGTCCATTATATAGGCTTCTATAAATTGCCAATCCAGTATTGATTGCTTTTCGTAAATTCAAACATTCCTCCATAATTTCTGATAAATAGTTAGCATTAGAGTAGATTTTTGTCCGCTGTATCGCCTTACAATTCCCTTTAGAAAAAAAGAGCAATAGATCAAGTAACCACAACCCTTCTGGTGTCATTTATACAAATAATTAGACGCAGCCTAATATCCATTGTATTGGCTTATATTAGTTGGCAAAACTTAAGCAAATCGACTGATTAATCACAATTTAGTTGCATTACATTTAGTAAAGTTTGATACACATCGTGTGGTTGCCAATCCAGGATTAATTGATTTTCGTAAATTCAATCACTCTTTCTGATAAATAGTTTGTAAAGGGCGATTTTTAAATCGTATTTTTTATTTAAATCAAATAAAACACTCAATATTGCATCATATGTTAAAATTTTTTATTGGAATCGATAAATTTGTCTTTGCCATTTAATTTTTAAAGATAATTTCATGTAAATGTTGTCCGCGGCTCCGTCTCAAAATGTCCATTCGGAAGGTCCAATTTTTCGTCACTTTTTCGAACATTTCGGCTTGTATTCCACGAATAACGCATGTTATGTTATCCTGTAAGGCTTCAATAGTGTTCGGCTTGTCCACATAGACTAACGGCTTGACATAACCCCACAAAAATATTCAAGAGGCATTAAATCGCAAGATCTTTGGAGCCAACTCACAAGGCCAAATCAAGAGATAAGCTGCTCACCAAATTCATCCCTCAACATAGCCATTGCTTCACAAGCAGTGTGGCATGTTGAATCGTCCTGATGAAACCACATGTCATCCAAGTTCAATTTAGCCAATTGGGGCAAAAAAAAAAAAATCCTTGTGATTGAGTAACACATGCCCAATCACTGAGAACGGCAACGAATTGACATTTCACGATCGTCGTTAACCCTGGTCGCTACGGCTGCAATATTTTCTTCGGTACGCACTCTACGCATGCGGGTCGATGGTTTTATGTCCAACAAAGTAAATTTGGTGCAAAATTTGGAGATAACAGCACGAATTGTTGATTCAGCAGGTCGATTATGACGACCATAAAATGGTCGGATCAAGCGATGCACATTTGTCACAGAGCGCGAATTTTGATAATAAATTTCAACGATTTGCAATCGTTGCTCGTTTGTTAGTCTTTCCATAATGAAATGGCAGTGTATACTGTACACTTTTCACTTTGACAGATGACGTTTGGTCGCCATTACCAGCTAGTGCTGCCAACTTGAAAAACGTAAATCTTAAAAACTCACCTTATATTACCGTAAATTTTTATCCACTGCATTGCTGTATAATTCTCTATAGAAAAAAAAACGAGAAATGGATCAAGCAACCACGCACCTTCTGGTATCATTCATACAAATAACCTTTTTAAATTATGTATTCTCGTTACCTTCTTATCAGGTACTCTGAATTCATCTAAATTTGGCACATGTTTTGTGCTTTTAATAAATTAAATTCTGAGAACTGTATTGGTGTTGCCCCAGCAATTTAGATAACTCCCATAAAAATTGCCCGAAATGTCAAAATTTAATTTTCTCTTGCTATCCTTAATTCATAGCCTGAAATTACTTGAGTTCTTGTCAATTATGTTGCGCTATAATGCTGGGTATATTTTGAAAAACTTGACCAAATAGTCACGCCCTCTCTGGTACCTTCCATAAATATATAAATATATACATATACACAGTTGCAACGGCAGTGACTCGGAATGGAAACAGAGCATAGAAATATAAATAAGAAATAAGAAAATGATAATAATAACAGTGCATCGATTTGAGCAATTTGACCCTTTTCTTAATATTAGGAAATGATCCGACCCTCCATTGCTGAAAGGGGTATCTCCTATTAAGGGAGAGCAGTTGAAGGAAACTATTGTATTACATGATTTCGCATCTGATAACTAGAGTATAAAATGACCGATTTTGAGAAATTCAATTTTACACCGTAATTTTTGATTAGTAGGCAGCAGCCTTTGTTTTTTCGTTGTGTGAAGTTATAGAGATTGATATAGCTTGAGAAAAATCAATCAAATAATGATATTCCTTCTGACACTTCCCATATAAATAACAAATTCTTATATATATGTATGTATATATATATAGGGTGGGCCATAAGCGTGTTGGCGGTTTAAATATTCAATTAAAAAAAACTACGAAACATAAAAAAAATATATTTGTATTTTTAAAAAGTAGAAGCATGGGAATTTTTAAGACTTAAAAATACTGTTGTCAAAGTGGCTTCCCTCGGCTGCTTGGCACTCTTGGAACCGAAGTCGCAAATTTTGGAAAACTCGTTGAAAAGTTGTTCTCGGTATTTTGTTACTTTCCTGAATAATGTTCCTCTTCAACTGCTCTAAATTGGTCGGATTATTCTCCTAGACTACCGATTTGAGGTAGCCCCATAGAAAATAATCGCATGGAGAGAGATCGGGGCTACGTGGGGGTCATTCAATATCCCCCCTTTTCGAAATGAGTTTTCCAGGAAAAACATTTTTCAGCAGCTCTATGGATGCCCTAGCCGTATGACATGTGGCCCCATCCTGTTGAAACCACATCCTCGAGGTATTGCCTTGAAGTTCTTGCAAAGCTGGCACCAAAAAGTCTGCTAGCATGTTGCAATAATTGTTCGCTCTAACCGTCATCGCATGCCCTCTTTCGTTCTCAAAAAAGTATGGTCCAATAATACCGGTTGACTTTATCCCAGACCACACGACAAGCTTAGGGCTGTGAAGTGGACGTTCATGCAAGCATCGGGGATTAGTCTCGGACCAGAACCGACAATTTTGCTTGTTCACATGGCCATTAAGGTGAAAATTGGCCTCATCACTAAAAATCACGTTGTTGAAATTGTTGAACCGCTCTAGCATCAAATTGACAAAGTTAATTCGGTTATTGGCATCATCGGGTTTTAATTCTTGGACTATCTGAATCTTATAAGCCTTCAAATGCAAATCACGTTTCAAAATTCGTCGTAAAGTTGTTCTTTTGACATCCAAAAACTGACTTCTCTTACGTGTTGACTGTTGCGGATTTCGCTGAACTGAAACACGAACACGTTTCACAATGTCGGCTGATCTTGCAGAAACTGGGCGACCACGAACCGTAATTGGTACTGTTGAGCCGGTTGTTTCGAACATTCTGATCCATTTCCGTATCACATTGGCGCTTGGAACTTCACTTAAATCGTGTAAACCGTGTTCATGCCGATACAAACGTCGTGCAGTAATCACTGATTTATTGTTTTCGTAATACGCTCGGACACAAAATGCACGCTGCACTCCCGTGTACGGCTCCATGGCGACTAAATTTCCAGGAAGCGGCGCAGCGAACAACATATCCCCCCGCCACTCCGCGCCCCGCGTTGCCGAGAAATTGAAGAATTAAATCGCCAACACTCATATGGCCCACCCTGTGTATATATATATATAAATATATATACTTATATATGTATGGGACCTTGTCTGACCTATTTATTCAAGATTCGTATCTGGCGATCAATTACAATAAGTGCAGAACAATTTAGCTCTCATCAGGCATTTAGTGCTGTGATTGAAAGCAGATTGCATTGCCACGCCTTATACGAAACCACACATATAAATTGGTAATTTAGAAAATATTACTCTGTCCTCTATAATTTTTAAGCGGAGAAAAGTTATGATTTCGGAAAGTTATGATTTCGCTTCTTTAATTTATTTTTGCTCTAATTCAGACCATTTTTTGAGTAATTTTTCGCAACAACACAGAAGGACGTTGGATGAAGGTAAATGTAAGCCAGTTCAACTGATTGAAATTTCTGTCCTACTATATTTCTATGTGCTGAAGAAAGAAGTTTAATTTTGCTACCTAATTTAATAATGATATTGAGTGACGAAAAACCTAGTGAATAGTGGATTTTGGCGCTCTCTTTAACCGCTGCAGCTGAAACGAATTATGGTGCAATAATGTTCAAGAGCCACTGCAATATTATATCTAAATTCATAAACTTCATTGCCCCCTACCTAGCAAATAAATTGATGTCACTAGTTTGCAACATTCAATGTTGGGACTGCATCCTGTAGCGTTATTTTATTTGATACTCCCCACATAGAAATCAAGAATTATTATGTGTTCAACGGACTACATATGAAGTCATCTGACAAATCACACAAAATACCACATCCTTACTTCCCGGACTCACAGCGTTCAACTACTACAGCTATGTTACACATTCCTTTTGCGCTAGATTTAATTTTTTGCCCTGCCACACTCTTTGCATTTCTAATTACATTTAATACGACACCATAAAAATGTCCACCCTCTAGGTTTTTATTTCTCCAGGCACAACATTCGCAACAAAATCGTTCCATAAATTTAATATATTACTTTTTGTGCAGTGAAGCTGCTATTTCTTGAGCTACTAAAAAAAATGTTATTAAATTCTTTGAAAATGCACTAAAAACACGGATATACAAATCCTCGTACGAGGAGAGATCTGGCTGTGTTAGCGTGTGTAAGTGCCTTTGTGGAGATCCTGTTTCGATGTGTGGCTGGGATCCTGGCTGTATTCATATCCGTTTGTTATTGAAAGTTATAGCAGTTGTTGTGTTTGCAGTAAAAATTCGACGAATTGCAACATGGTCGTTGGTTTCGTTTGTCATTCAAAGGCAATTTCAGGCAAAGCCGATACTGGAGGTTTTCCGAGAGATTACAAAGGGAGAAAGACGCAAACAGCACGATGGAAACATGAAACTTCATTTTGATGACTAAAAGTAAAGTTTATTAGTTTCAGCCGGAGATTTCCGGCAATAAAAACTCAGCAAAATGAGTTCGCTAAATAAAAATGGCACAGCAACTGTGTGAATGCGAATATTTTGGAACTGCCCCCTTTTCCTGTCCCTCTCACTCTCACATTCTCTGTGTTCTTTTTTGTTGAAAGAAATGAATAGAAATTAAAACGCAGAAAACGTAACATAAAAGAAAAGTAATTAAGTGAATGTTTAGAATAAAGAAATTTAATATCGTCTGCATTACCTATTTCCTGCCCTGTTTTCCATCCAATGCTTAGAGGGGTCAAAGCAATGAGCGTCATTATTTTCACTGGTTTGCAGAGCTTCCGGAACCAAAAGCACTTTTAAATTATTATTATTCGTTTAGAGAAATAAAACAGTAATTACGTTAAATATTTGTTCATTCGAGGGAATGTTCTATTCGTATGACTGCAGCAAAAACAAAATAGTTTTAATTGGAATTGAATGACATTTAAAGGGTTTTTAAATGCGTTGCGATATAAAAAAAAACGCTGCATTGCACTGATAAAGAGTGCGGAAATAATTTAATTTTTAATATAAAAATAAAATGTGAAACTGGACGCTGTTTCGTTTAAAAGAGCCATATTGATATTGAGGAAGTAATAATTTTAAACTGAAATGAAATCAATACAGAAGATTAATTTAGGTGAGCAGACTTATAGATATCATTAATCTAAACCATTTTAACAAAATTAAACTCTAACTTCATATATGGTAATTTTTATACCCTACTTAATAAGTGACCTAAGGTTTTAAACCGACGTTTGCAAAACTAAAAAATTGGAAGAATCGAATCAATCCAGAATCACTTTTTGATTGTATTTAACCATTTGTTTTGACTAGTGTGTCTATCCATGCATACCTACAAACAAAATTAACGCATATATTATGATAGCGTACACATAATTGCATGCGTATATTTATTGGATATGGGCATTACAATTAAAGGTTTGCTGTAGTCACATTATTCATTCACCACCAGACCCATTTTCGCTGCTTCCTTCTCAATACTTGAGAAGGCTGCAGTAACATCTCGCATTTTTTTGCCAAAGATGTCTATGTCATCTACATATGCGAGTAACATATGGCTTTTGTGAAAGATGGTACCAGTCGTGTTAACTGTAGCTTTCCTCATAATCATCTCCAACAGTATATTGAAGACGTCACACGATAGACTGTCGCCCTGCCTAAATCCTCGTTTGGTGTAAAAAGGCTCGCTTAGATCTTTGCCTGTCTTCACCGAAGACTTCGGATCAGTCAGTGTCATCTTACAAAGACGTATAAGCTTCGTAGGAATACCAAACTCGGACTTGGCCTAACACAGTTTTTGCCGTATCGGGCTATAAAACAGCTTTATAATCGATGAAAAGATAGTACGTGTCGATCTGTTTTTCTTGGGTCTTCTCCAGAATTTGTCACAGTGTGAATGTCTGGTCAGTTGTTGATTTACCAGGTCTAAAGCCACACTGATAACGTCCAACCAGGTCAGTTAGAATCAGCTTCAGTCTTTCACATGTCACACTCGACAGGACCTTATAAGCAGTGGGTAAAAGACCGATACCGCGATAGTTTTTACTAACACTTGGATCGCCTTTTTTAAACACAGGACACAATACACTCAAATTCCAATCATCGGCCATGTTTTCCTTGAGCCAAATCGTATTTAGGAGCTGATGCAAGCTGTTTATCAGCTCATCGCACCAGTTTTAAAC
Organism: Philornis downsi; assembly: GCA_019455685.1. Classification (NCBI taxonomy): domain Eukaryota; kingdom Metazoa; phylum Arthropoda; class Insecta; order Diptera; family Muscidae; genus Philornis; species Philornis downsi. The sequence goes on from JAHXMU010000019.1 coordinate 1,612,206, forward strand.
AGCTCTGCTGGCAGGTCATCAGCGTCCGCAGCTTTGTCGTTCTTAAGCAGCAATACTGCTGTTCTGATCTCTGTTTGGCTCGGAGCTGGGCAATTTATGCCATCGTCGATAATTCCTCAATTTCCTCACACGTGCTGCCATCCGGAACTAAGAGATTATAAAAATGTTCTCTCCATAGTTGCAGCACATTCTGCGTATCTGTAACCAGATTTCCCGCATTGTCCTTACTGGAGGGAGCCCTGTTCCATACCCTGTACTTCTTATCTTTTGGTAGAATTTGCGGGCTTCACGTCTATCCCTGTAGCTTTCTATTTCCTCACTCTAACGCTTTTTCTACAACCGCTTCCATTAGAAATACTTTTTGATCCATTGAAAGCTTTACAACAAGTTCATTATACTTTTTCTCTTATAATGAACTAACATGTTCCGACTCATTTGAATCCGTCATAACTTCTATCGGCTATAAGTATGTCGTGTTTACATATAATTTAATTAAGATCCAACCAAACTATGTAAAGTTGCACATAATTTTCTCCCAATACATTTATTTTTAGGCAGAATTGCTCCCACAAACGAATTTGTGAAATATCATATTGTCGTTAGTCTCAAAATGAAATAAGTAATATGAAATGAAACATGAATATTGCTAAACTTATATACCATTTTCATATAATATCTTAGGAAACAGCTTTTAAGCATTTATATATAATATAAATCCTATATTGTCAAAAGACAAAATCGTGTAAATGGTATTTTCATAGTATTTTCGTACAAATTAATGACTTCCAATTGGGAACGAATATTGGATTTCATTTTTTTGGCATGAAGACATTAAGTATATTTATTTATAATCACAACTAGTTGTGGTCGCTTGAATTGATTTGACATTATTTTTCCAATTTTATGGGTCATTTAGTATTAAACGCTACATATTTCATAAAATGTTTGAGTGTGTGTGTGTGTATTAGGGTGTTCAAATATTTAAAGTTGTTTTCTTCGTAACTATAACTAATTTCGTTGGTTGGCAACAAATCAAAAAATTTTCTTTTTGCTTTTATCTTTTTTAGATACAGTTGTGGGAGATAAAATAGCTGCAATGGGTATAACTTCTGGCAAAAAGTATCGGGCATTGCCCAACAAATCACAAAATATATATTATTGATTCAAAGTTATTGCATCGCCTTTAAAGTTGGCCATTTGCGAAATAATACGCTTAAATCAATAAGTAACCCAGTTATCAAAACAAACACTGTTTGCCGAATAGAACTCCATTCTCTCTGTGAGTTCCCTTTTATGTCTTCTACCGACTGTTAAAATGTGCCTCGAAGTACAACAGGGTGGTGCACCAATTGTGCTATAATAAGGAATCAAAATAACTTTTAGCTTAACTTTAACTTTTTTTAATCAATGTATTTCATTTATTTATTTTTTTATTGTATAGAAAATTCAATTTTATTTTATATAACTAAATGATGTTGACCCCCACGCTCATTCACACATATGCGACACCTGATCGGAAAATTATTTATTGCGGCCTGAAGGGTTGAAGTCGGAATCGCCTCAATTAGTGTTTTAACGGACTGTTTCAAGTCAATCAAATTTCTTGGTTTCATTTTGTACACCGCTTGCTTGACATAACCCCATAAAAAAAATTGTGGTGCAGTCAGATAGACGACCTTGGGGTCCAGCGGAAAATGGAGTTTCAGAATATTAATTTGTTTAGAAATTTTTGTTGGAGCTCCGCCATAACTTTTCTATATGTGCAACTGATCCATCCTACTGGAACTAAATGCTGTTGAAACGGGTACCTCTTCGGGTACCACGGGTACTACGGGTACCACATCTTTAAATAATGGCCCCCATTGACGGTAACTGTTACACTGTAGAACGATTCGGGCGTCACCCTGCATTAGAAATAGGAAGAAATCAGCAGAAGTTGTATCAGGTGTATATGGTGGTTGTAAGATAATATTTGTTGAGTTTGGTTGTGTATGAACAACAATATCTTTGTGAGATGGTGCAAAATTCATGATTTTGTTTTCCATAAATATGGAATTTGACGAATTTGCTTTCGCTCTCAAATGCCGCATAACGCATAAATAACGTTCCTTATATACCACCTGACCTTCTGGTCAGAGTATCGAGTGCACAGCTACGCGATAATAATAAAAAAAGAAAAAAAAAAAACAGTGAACATTATTTTTATTATGGATCGTTTTTGAGGTATTCTCTTCATTTTTTTTTTGTTTTTTTTTTTTTTGATTTTTTTCTCAATTGGGAGATGCCAGTTTTAATGTCAAATTAATTTGCAGTTAAACAGGGTTATCCATTTAATGATTTCAAAATCGCCTAACTGGCAAGGCTGTCAGTTGTTAAATACCTGTCATATGAAGTGTTATTTGTTTAATGAAAGGTTTGCAATTTACGAATATGGATGCTTTGTGACAACCGAAGAGCGCGTAATAGTTAAAACTTACTACAAAAGTGGTCATTCAAGTGTATTACGGGGTGATTATGGTCATTATACTCGACCTACCCGCAAGATTACAAGGTAATCTGAGGAGACTGGAAGCATTACAGATATGTGGCCAGGCTTGTGTTTGATCGTAATGTCCGCACTGCCGAAAATATTGCTTCTGTTATTGGAAATGTGGCGGATAATCCGACTTTCAAAGAATGTGAGGGGCGACGTCAAAGAATGTGTTTACGCGGATAATGCCCAACACCAACATTCGTCAAGTTATCGCCTAGATATCGCCCAAAATGTGGGAAAAATGCTCGAAAATTACCTCAAAAGGGTTCATTGCTGTAAGCAATCCAGAGGTGGTTATTTAAATGGCATTGTATTTTATCCACAATGGCAAGGTCCAAACATTATAATGAAATAAAAGTTTCACAACAATCGTAGCTTTATACGTGTTTTATTTAACTTTCCTTTTGAAACTGAAACTTAGAAAACTCGTATACGTTTTATGAATGCAGAGTCACAATAAATTCGTTGTAGCATGTCTTCAACAAATTTTCCTTTAAAATTCAAGTATTTCAGAATTAGTTGAGTAGCGGTGCGTTTCGTATATAAAAAAATAGTGGAAAATGATACGAACTGATTCGTGAGGCGCAGAATATTCAGCAACTATATCTCTCAAACTGAAGTAATAATGTTTAGTCATTATTTCCTTAACTATATAAATGTTGTTGGGGGATCAGAGCGGGGCAAATATTCACTAAATTTGAGACCAAAGTGAATATAAGTTACTTATATTAGACCAAAAGCTCAATTCGGACCTCTATATTAACAACAATTTACCAGAAAAAAAACAAGCGATAGAAGAGAAGCGGCCATAATTGATTTTGTACCATCTTAACGGCACACCCGACAATCCGAGAGCATGGATGCCAGGCTCTATATCACCCACCATAAAGTCCACAGCTGGCTCCAGACATTTCCAAAATTTTTTTTGATAGTACAAAATTGGTATCAAGAGACGCTTTTAAAACTGTAGCTAAAGCTAAAACTGTAGCTAGCTAAAGGATTGCAGAGTTATTTGAGCATAAATTCCTAATGTCGTAATTTTTGTTTCAGCCGTTTATTGCAGTATAATTTCCGTAATCCGCGCCAACGCTGCTTGATATGTATAGACTTGTATAGATTTAATGTAGGATTTTAGCACCAGGCGTGTTTTCTAGACTACGGTACCAATTTGTATCCAAAATTACCATGTGCCGATTTAGTTACAAAAAGAATCCATTTCAGCATGCTTCTTGGATGATAAATTCCCTTTTAATCCTTTTTGCTGGAATATGTTTATTTTTCTTTTAATTATATTATTTTCTACGGTATTTTCATGATGATTTTATTTGAGATGAGCGGCTTACCAGGCCACTACATCCAATCCTAGTTTTGGGGGTGGTGAGTTGAGTTTCAGTAACAGAAGTTACCTACTGGCCTAAGACGCATCGGGATTAGCATGCCATTTTGGTTTATTAACTAGTCGCCTTCTCAATTTAGCTACCATCAAACGGATGTCTGATGGCGTTACTAGGGAATTCTTGCCCGAAGGTCGGAAGTTCTGCAGAATGATCTGGTTATTCCTAAGTGAATAACAATCAGAGATCCAAAATTAGAAATTTCCCCATTCCCATTTCGAACTGTGTGAACGCCGACGACAATAATTTTGAAGTGGTGGATGAATTTTTCTACATCGGTTCAGTTGTAAACAAAGCGAATGATATCAGCATGGACGTAAAGAGGATTTGCTTGCTAATAGATGTTACTACGGGCTAAGCAAGCGATTCAAATTCAAAAAAATTTCGACTGTATCAGTCGTTGTTTCTACCTGTCTTGTTATATGGCAAGGTTATGACGCAAGCAGATGAATTAGTACTGGCAGTTTTCGAGAGGAAAATACTCTGGATAATATATGGACCCATTATCGTTAACGGAGAGTATCGGCATCGCATGAACAATGAGCTGTATAAGCTATATGAGGACATCAACGTGTTCAAACGCATTAATATACAGCGATAGCATTGGCTGGGTCATGTTGTGCGGATGAACCCAAATGTTTCGGCACGGAAGGTTTTCGACAACAAACTCGATAGACGACCAGAAGAGGGTGACCAAAACTCCGTTGAAAGGATCAGGATTTTGAAATACTATCGAAACTTGGTGTGACGAATTGGAGGAGAAGCGCAGAAGATCGAATTGTAACTCTTTTCTACGGACGGCAGGTAAGGATGTATAGGGTGATTTTTAAGATTTAAGTTTTTCACGTTGGCAGCACTGGTTGGTAATGGCGTCCAAACGCCATCTGTCAAAGTGAAAAGTGTACAGTATACTGCCATTTCATCATGGAAAGACTAACAAACGAGCAATGATTCCAAGTCGTTGAAATTTATTATCAAAATTTGTGCTCTGTGACAAATGTGCATCGTCTGATACGACTATTTTATGGTCGTCATAATCGATCTGCTGAATCAACAATTCGTGCTGTTATTTCCAAATTTCGCGCCAAATTTACTTTGCTGGACATAAAACCATCGACTCGCATGCGTAGAGTGCGTACCACAAGGGTTTTTTTTGCCCCAATTGGCTGAGTTGAAATTGGTTGACATGTGGTTTAGTCAGGACGATTCAACATGCCACACTGCTCGTGAAGCAATGGCTATGTTGAGGGATGAATTTAGTGAGCAGCTCATCTCTCGATGTGGCCCCCAAGATCTTGCGATTTAATGCCTCTTGATTATTTCTTGTGGGGTTATGTCAAATCGTTAGTCTATGTGGACAAGCCAAACACTATTGAAGCCTTACAGGATATCATAGCACGCGTTATTCGTGGAATACAGGCCGAAATGCTCGAAAAAGTGACGAAAAATTGGATCTTCCGAATGGACATTTTGAGACGGATCTGCGGACAACATTTACATGAAATTATCTTTAAAAATTAAATGGCAAAGACAAATTTATCGATTCCAATAAAAAATGTGGAATATATGATGCAAATTTGAGTATTTTATTCGATTTAAAAAAAACTACGGCTAAAAAATCACCCTATGTATTCCAGTCACAACCTAAGAAGAAGAAGATATTAGAGTTTACTAAAGACTCCATAGATAGGCAGTTTAACAAAAGGGCTTTTTTTGCTGCTGGCAATAAATTATAAATTTAGCTTGCAACAAACGTGAGTTGGTAACATTAAATTTAGCAGCTCTCCTGGTACTCGATTTGGTACAAATTTTATCAGTTTTTCTTGTTCTAGTGCAAATATTGTTACCTACTGGGGAACTTTCTCCCCTGATATAGAAATTTGGCTTTTAAAAATGTGAAAATATGAAGATGTGAGACAACTCGTAATGCAAATAACTGCTCAGTTCCTTGTTTTCATATTTACAAACTTCATTGATATTAAAGCTATTTATTTAAACCCCACTGCCCACAGTTTTTTACAATCGTTCGCGTTACACAATTTATGAATATGCGATAACTTTAGAACATTTCTATATATATGACATATTTTGTTCTTGTGGCTGCTTCTTTTTTTTTTCTTTTTTGCTTCTGTGATTTATCAGTACTTTCCATAGATATAAATATAGTTGTAACAGCAGATATGATGGAGGAAAAAAAAAACGAAATAAAAAAGAAAACAATCACAATTATAAAACATACAGACAAAACGTCGAGTAAAGGCCAAGGTCAACCGATTCTCAAAAGGATATCCCATCATTTCCTTTTCGTTCGTACTTCACATAAAGCCAACAAAACGGAGATACGTTTCCATAATAAATAAAAACGATGATGAATTGTCGTAAAATTTATGACTCTCTTCGCATTGGCAACAAATTTCTAAAGCTCTCGACAAAACGAAAACAAATTAAAGAGATTTCAAACGGAATCGCAGGAAATTCAAAGCGTTTGTGGATGAAAATGAAAATTTAATAGAGAGTGGAGGGAAACAAATTAAGGAAAAGAGCAAACTGTTTCCATTTATTATTTATTTTGTTTTCTTCTCACAGGATGAGTAAATTAAATCTTCACCCCGCTCTTGATAATAAAAGATGCTTCCGTTGTTTTTTTGCTGTTCTTATCGTCTATATATTTTCTGTGTTTTCTAACTTTTACTTTTGGGAATTGTTTCAGTCGTTTTTTTTTTATTTTTTTGCTTACATGTCAAAACTTCAAATGGCACTTGATGTCCTTGAGAGGGTAATGCGCGCCCGCTCTTTAGATATTCCTTGTTTTGTAACATTAACATTCACTTGCGGACTAACTTAAGGTCCTTTTGCTAAAAGATGTATTTGTTGGCTGAGCAAGATATAAAGGAAAATATGGCATTTTATTGCTGCATAAATTATGTCACACCAGAGATATTGTAATATGAACATGCAGGGACAGTGATTTTGATGGCACTTGTCCTTTTTTGTTTAGTCAAATAGAGTCGAACATATGTTTGGCTGAAACTCAATGGAATTCCCCTTAAAAGAGCGATATTAAAAAATGAATTACGTTAAACGTGAGAAGAAAAGCAATTTTAGTCCTCATTTAAAACTATTGGCATTTATTATGTGAACCTTTTTGTCAGTAATTCGGTACAATTTTAATGGGACTATCTAAGTGCTATTCAACTGGGAATACCCAGGAAAAAAAGGTGCTTTGCTAAATATTTCAAATATCAAACAACTTCTGAACATAAAATGAATTTATTATGAAAACGTAGGGGGAAAAGAAGGAAAAGGGAATCCCAATCATCGGTGACCTCCCATGCGTTATAAATTAAACATATTCATATGAAATGCCAGCCATCTTTTCAAAGATTGAGGGATATCCATGTTCTGATAAAGTTTATTGCTTTATGACATAGGTTAGGTCAGGTCAGTGTGGCAATCTGAATAGGCAGACTCACTTAGACTACATAGTCCATTGTGAGTTTCCCTCGTTGAACCATCCTGAGCACCCCAAGAAGCTCTTAAGTCGGACAATATTTATATCGTCCAGATCTCCTACATCCCTAGAGAAATATAAGCCCAGTGTTAATCGCCTCCTGTTCGCCAGGGCAGGGCAACTGCAGAGAAGGTGTTCTACAGACTCCTTCTCCTCTTCATCCCTACAGCTCCTGCAGAAATCACTAGTCGCAACCTTGGGTCTCACCGTATGTCTTCCAATCAGACAGTGTCCCATTATGACGAATACAAGTAATGAGACGTCGGGTCTTGATAGCCACAGCAGTTTGTGTGAACGCTTCAGATCTAGGCGAGGCCTAGACCACCTACCATTTGCGGCCAAATATGCTCTATCTCGCAGTAGGAGCCACGGAGACCCACAGTCTCCAACTCGGCTGGTTGTCTCTACTCTTGCGAGCTTGTCTGCTCTGCAGTATGTCCATGTGGCCCGGCACCCACATAAGGTGAATGTTGAAATGCTGAGCCATCTCGTTAAGAGATCTGTGGCATTTCAGATTTGTTTATGACATCAAAATTATTCGCTTTGGTTCATATATGAGTATGCGCGGTTTCACAATTTAGCGATTGTAGAAGTTTTCGCCTCCCTTAGTAAAAGTCTCGATTAATTTATTTTGCAAATCTCTCAACTGGCAATTTTTTGCCACCAAATTTCGAAAATGCTTGAAAATTTAATAACCATTTGTTGGCAAGTCTGCAAGACTATGTGACATGTGCAGTAAAACCTGTTCTCCAAGATGGCTCCCTCGCTTAGAATATATAAGGCTTGGCCTTAATTTGGCAGAATGCAACTTCGCGATCGATTGCCTATTTCAATTTTTGACGGTAAAGGCGCGAATTGACTAATTTTCCTGATGGTAGCCACTTTACCTTCAACCCAAACTAGCTTACAGCTAAACCTTCTTAGATGCTAATCTGGGTTTGGTGATTGTTTAGGCCATCCCACTGCATTTTCACTATGATCTTTTCCTACTGTTGTTCTCGTATGTAGCCCATTTTTCATCGCTATCCACTTCACAAATGAACCGAGTCGTAGGCATTAATATTATCCAGAAGATTGTTTTATGATAAATCACATGACAGTTATGCATCGAGTTTTTTCTTGAGAACAGCCTTATGCAAATTGGCTCCAAAGTATTTTCTGTGTTCGCGTGCCGTTGTATAAGGCTGACATTAATGACATCCAGTAGATGTAATGAACCGGCCAAGGATGGATATGACGCAAAAACTGTAATATTAATTAAAGCACCCAAGCGTAAAGGCATGAATATCAAAAAGGATTCAAAGATGGCAAGAAAATAAAACCAAAATATGGGCGCTATCCTGGGCACGACAATAAAATTATGCAAGGACAGTTTACTGCACTAACAAATTCAAATTGTTATCAAAGCACATTGACAGGGCATCACATAAACTGCTCGATTTTGTCCTTGCTCGCCGCCACTAGGAAAATTTCATCTTGGTATTAAAATATTCATTCGGTTTTGCTTTAATAAATCATAATTTGTCAACTATAGTGAACAATGCTATGACTGATTCATGATTTCTCAACCTAATAATAATATTTGCAAGGAACACAGTGGAACAGTCTTTAAAAATCAAATAACAAATCATTTTTGCAAAATATATTTTCAACTCACCAGTCCAAGGTATAGAAATTGGGACAACTTTCTCTGGAAGATTATAATAGTATCGACATAAAGGGTGTCCCAATAAGAACGCAAAATTTAAAATTAAAATAAAACACAGATATTTAATGAAAAAAATCGTGAAACTTTATTATATCGTAAAGTAGACAGAATGAGGTTATGTATGGAACAACACATCGGGCAGATGGCCGCCGCGGCTTTGCTGGTACACTCGCGATCTTTTAATGAAATTTTCAATGACCGTTTTGCATAAATGCTGCGGTATTTCATTAATGCATCGTCCAATTTCCTTTTTTAAGACTTGAGTCGTCGTCGGATTATTGGCGTAAACCATTGACTTCAAAAAAACCCCAAATAAAAAAGTCTAATGGTGTTAAATCGCACGATCTAGGCGGCCAGTTCTGGTTTCCAAAACCCAAAATGTCACGACCGTCATGGTCAGCTGGCTTCAGTTCCTGAGTAAATTGAACTTTGTATGCATGAAGATGCAAATCTTTCATAGTGGATTTGGAGACACCAATTTGCTGAGCTCGGTGTCGAATTGAGGTGGATGGAGTTTGAGCGACATCATCACGTACAGCTGCGACATTTTCGGTCGATCGACCTGGTCGAAGGCGCGTTGTTGTCTTTGCATCGCTAACAGACCCAGATTTGGCAAATTTATCCATTAATCTCTTTACAGTTGACTCTTTTGAGCATTATTGTGACCCCAAATTGATCGCACTTTGCGAACTGTAGCGGCAAAACTTTCACCATTTTGGTAAAACAATTTCACAATGAGAATGCGTTGTTGATTCGTGTAGCGTTCCATTTTTGCTAACCTCGTACCTTCTACTAGCAAACAATAACAATTGTTAAAATGTCAAACAATGACACTTCTAATTTCGCCTAATTTAAATCTTGCGTTCTTGTTGGTACACCCTTTATTTGACTATGGTGCATATAATCTCTCATCCTTTGAGCGGCGGCTATCATGATTTATTTAGCCAACACAGTGATTAGTCCTGTAACCGATAAGTCTAGTAAAGGTTTCTCAAACTGACGTAAAGTGAATTACTTTAAAAATAGAATGATTGTAAGCTTGATGAATAAAAACATCTTTCCCATATCCCATTCAAGGGATTTTCTTTTATCCATTTGCAACAAAAAATTGTGTGCTTATGAATGAATGTCTATGGGTTTCATTTTTGGTACCCTGATTCTAAGGCGATAAGTTCCGAAGGCTGTATCTAGTTGAAATTTGTAACATAAAAATGAATTGTGCTTGCTTAAATCCATAAACAAGAACTTCTTATTTGTTCCATAGCATAATCTAGGTCTCACATTCGGTAAATTAAATCTGCAAAAAAAACCGATCTAAGACAAAACCGTAATGCAATGGAAATTGTCACTGCGTATCTAATGAAAAAGACGCCACATCGTATATGGCAACGTTTCAGCTAATTGTAACGCTTACTATGAAAGAAGAGTAATGAAAAAAAGGCACAGATATAGAAGAGTATCTCTAAAGATCTGCCAAAAGAAAGAAAAAATGATGCAAATTTTATAGTAGTGGGCTGACTATAAAACCACCTTCAATAATATCACGACAAAGGCACGATTCGAGAAAAATTGTTCGAAGCCAATTCTAAATTATCTGTTTCATTTATCTGTTTCATCTATGTTAAATGGTTTAATTATTGATAATGTTAGCACCATAAAAATTTTAGGATGATACTCTCAAATTTGAAAGCTATATCAGGCAAATTTTGCACACCCAATTACATAGTTTCGAAATTTGTATTTGGAAGGTCTTCAAGAACCAATATTTTACAACTTCCACTGGCAATAACGCCAATAATGCAGTGTTCTTTTCGATTTCGTACGTATACGATTATGGAATTCAATAATTCCATATGAACACAGAAGATTCACACTATCATGTTTTGGATTTAAGAAGCTCTTAATGTCTGGCTTGTAGAATTATTATACTTCACTATAAATTGTTGATGCTACACATTCTATATCCTATCTTTCTCCATATTCGTCGTTGATACTGTTAATACTATTATTATAATAATTATTATTAAAACTTTTTTAAAAAAACTGAATTATAAAATTTCAAGCATGTGTCGCAAAATGTTGGTCTGCGTAATCAATTTGGCCGTCTGCGGTTTAGGATTGCGATATGGAAATAAAATAATAATAATAAATAATGAATTAAAACTGAAACATTTTTGCGGAATACCACTGATCCGCATGAAATCCTAGTCGAAGACACACGAATTATCTTACTCATTCGATTTGTACCAAAAACAAACCTTAGACAAGAATGTAAGAATATAGACGCCACTTCAACATACTTATGAAGATAAACATCCAGGAAGCTGCAGTGAAGACGACTTAAACAATCTTTAACAAATCTTTGTTACTGTGATCTTCTCAGCCATTGAAAAGGAATTGATCAAAGAGATTTGAGCTGCAAATGAAGACCAAATCATGTTATTCGTTTCGACGACGAAAGGTGTTCTCGTTTGGTACTCTTCATGAACGTCAATAACTATGAATTTACACTGGTGGACGATTTTACTTATCCCGACACCGCCGTTAATAAAATAAATTATTTCAAAGAAGGAACCGAAAAAAGTTTGGGAAAAGCAAGCTCACATACAATTGTAAAGGATACTATAATAGAGGTCGTGGTGTTTTATAGATGCTAAATAATATTACTTTTCATTGGAATATGAACAAAATCTATATGTTATAAGTTTATGTCCGGAACCAACGCCTTAGGGTAAAAATCCTAAATTTAACATCTCCGCTGGAATTGAGACACTTACATGTAAAGTACTCAATTGTATTAGGTGCGCAACTAAGTTGTCCCCTTCTTTTCTCTTTATAAAAATGCAACTTTATTATGAAAACATGTTTACGAACGCATCATTGAAAGTACATCCCATTGCTAGCTGATATTTTTCCCATCTTTTTGGCAAAGCTCGAGTTCCGTCACGGTAAAACTGTTCATCTTATGAGGCCATCCACGAATCTAGCCATTCCTTGATGTCATCATATGAACTTTTGGTCAGCCAGGCCGTGTGTTATCGAACGAAACAAGTGATAATCGGACTGCCCAATATCTGGAAAATATGGCGGATAGGGTAAAATTTCCCATTTCAGCGTTTCCAGGTGAGTTTTAACGGACTTGGCCACGTGAGGCCGAGCGTCGTCATGCTGAAGAATCAGTTTTTCGCGCCTCTCCGCGTATTATGGTCGTTTCTTGCGCAGAACTCGGCTCAATCGCATGACCTGAAATCGATACCGATCCTCAGTGATGGTTTCACCTGGCTTCAACAACTTGTATAAATAACACCGACCTGGTCCCACCAAATACAGAGCATAACCTTCACAGCATGAATATTCGTCCAAAGCGCTGACTTAGAAGCATATCCGGGCAGCCCTCATGATTTTCTTTTCTTTGGATTGCTGTAATGCATCCATTTTTCATCACCTGTTACAATACGATGAAGAAACTTCTTCCTTTTTTGTCGCTGGAGCAGTTGTTCACAGGCGAAAAACGACACTTAACGAGTCTTGGCTTCAAATCATATGAAACCCAAGTTCCTTGCTTTTGAATCGTTCCGAACGCATGCAATCGCTTAGAAATGGCTTGGCGGATAATTGCTAATATTGAAGCAAGCTTTATCTGCATTCGACACGGATCCCCATCAATCAATGCCGTCAATTCTGCGTTTTTGAAGGTTTTACATGTTGCTTCACGCGAACCCGAAATCACTGTCTTTAAGGCGACGGAGCCAATTTATATGTAGACATGTTGTTTCACCTAAAGTAGCATAAACGTTTTGAAGCTCTCGATGAGCCTCAGCCGCCCTTTTCTTTGATTGAAAGGAAAATATCAATACTTCCCGCATATGACGATTATTTAGCACAACATCATACGTACTCGTATTCATACAACCGAAAGAATATGGCGTTATAAGAAAATCACTATTGTGCCGAGGCGGTATGTTTACGATATGCTTAAGCTGGCTCATAACGTTTAGGTTATGGCAGAATCAACTAGCACTTACAGCTGGTGACATCTATTGGCCAACAGCGGGCAACAATCTTTGTGCCTACTGGTCTATTAGAGAATTTGATTCGCTAAACTCAGTTCTAGTTCTCTTCCCAAACGTGTAAGACGAGTTTGACTTAACACATAATCCCTTATTTACTGTAAGGTATAATCTATAATAAATTCTAAGAACGAATATTAATCTCCGCTCTTTGTAAATCTCTTAAATATATGTCAAATTGAAGCCGTTCCGGCTAAACCATACATTATGTACGAAAAGATGTCAGTTTTCCCATGACCTTTTCCCATTTCAGGTAGGTGATATAAGTATGCAAAATTGGTCCAATAGGAAAAAATTGTCCAAACAAGAATTAGGAATTTGGAGAAGCGCATCATTATTAATTCATATATGTTTTTTATACATTATTTTTTTATACTTTTCACTTGGAACAACAAGATAAATCGATATATTGTGTGTTTAAAGAAGACTCTTTGAAGTTTGAATGCTGACCACGATACTAGCGGCAACCACGTGACCATGATACCAGCTAAATTGATTCAATGTTAGGAGTATTGTTAACAAAAAAAAAAAAATAATGAATACGCAAAGTGGTCTTCCCATTCATACACTTCATAAAGGCGCCGCTCTAACTATAGGCAATGTTATTGCAATAAAAATGTATTTAAAATATATTTCAATGGACATTTTATTGGGAAAAAAACAACCAAGTACACATATTGTATATAGAAGCAGGACGTTATCGTCACGCTCACTTAGTTTACGGTGAACTGGTGCTTCCCCTCGAACACAACCCACAGTGAGGGACCGAAATCGACTCGACCGAAATTATGGCGTCCTAAAAATAGCCGAAGATTAGTTTTCTTGCTTCGACAGATCATAAAAAATTAATTAGCTTTTATTAAATGACACTTCCTAGAATTTCTAAAACGAAAATTTTATCCAGTTTTATTTAATCCATATGGCATAAATGAAATGATGACCCTGGAGAAAACACGACGAGAGACCAGTGTGATTTTTTGCATAGAAAAGCAAATAGATTTAGGAATACGCAAGTACCCAAGTGGTCAACTTTATTATGCTCATATATGCCAATACAACATATGTCAACTAAATTTATTCTGTAACCCCTGGTCAGTTCACTTCCTACCACAATCTCTGGTTTTTCGAGCAAAACAAAGTTATCACAAAACCAATTTCCGCATGTGCTTTTTTCATGTACAGTGTGGAGCAAAATTGAAACTGTATGAATGACGCATAGTTGGAATTTAGCTTTGGGATAGTTGAACACTTTTCGTGTAATTCAGCTTAATTCCCTAATATAATAATATATTTTATCGAGCTAAAAATCACAGAGTACTATATGATGTCTTTGAAAAAGATTATCATAGTACATGTCCCAACACGTTGATCTTTTACTCAAAAAGTATAAGTTCTCCCATGGTATGTTGTAAAAAAACTTTTTTAAGCAGATTAAACAACGTTTTTTAACATTAAAAAAAAGAAGAAAAAATATAACTCTAAAATAGTTTTAAGAGAGCATTTTCTTATTGAAAATTTTAGCACTTATTGAAGGTTTCAAAAGCAATGTATTTATAAAGAATACTTTAACCATTGGATGGAAAGCAAACTTTTGTTCTATTTTTACCCTTTCCAACACTACTTAGGTGTAATTTAAACAGACTATGATGAACAAAGTACATAATAACCGATACACCGGGTAATAAAATATGTTATTCTAATGCTTATGTAGTCAATTGGCAATTTGCAAATAGTAGGAGAATGAGATATTTATGAATACAGTTTGTGGGTATAACTTTATTAAATCTGTGATAAACCTATTTTAAATTATTATGAATAAGGCCCAAAATATTATGTGCGTAACTAAGTTCCCGCTGTTTGCCAATAGACGGCGCCAGCTGTAAGTGCTAGTCGATTCTGCCATAACGTAAACATTATGAGTCAAGTTTAGGCATATGGTAAATATACCGCCTCGACGCAATAGTGATCTTCTTTTGATGTCATATTTTTTAGGTTGGGTGAATATATACGATTTTGTGCCAAATAGTCGTCATATGCGAGAAGTATAGATTTTTTTTCTTTTAATCGAAGAGAAGAAGCGTCGGCAGAAGCTCATGAAGAGCTTCAAAACGTTTACGGAAATCCTGCTTTAAGGGAAACAACGTGTCGAGAGTGATTCCGCCGCTTTAAAGACGGTGATTTTGATGTTGACGACTGTTCGCGTGGAGGAAGACGAAAAACTTTCGAAGACACTGAATTGACGGCAATGCTCGATGGGGATCCTTGTCAAATACAGGTAGAGCTTGCTTCAGTATTAGGAATTACCCACCAAGCCATTTCCAAGCGATTGCATGCGTTGGGAACGATTCAAAAGCAAGAAATTTGGGTTCCTTATGAGTTGAAGCCAAGGGAAGTTGAGCCTTGTTTTTCCGCCTGTCACTGTGCCTCAGTGACGAAAAAAGGAAGGGGTTTCTTCATCGTATGGTAACGGGTATTAAAGAATGGATTCATTATAGGAATCTAAAGAGAAGAAATTCATGGGTCTACCCGGTCATGCTTCTACGTCGTCGTCTCGGTCGAATATTCAAGCTGCGAAGATTATGCTCTGTATTTTCTGGGGCCAGGTCGAAAGCATCACTGAGGAACGGTATCGACTTCAATTAATGCGATTGACACGATCTGGCTGAACAGCAGTTCATATGACGACATCAAGGAATGGCTAGATTCGTGGATGGCTTCAAAAGATGAATAGATTTACCGTGACGGAATTCGATCTTTGCCAGAAATATGGGGAAGAGTACTAGCTAGTGATGGACAATACATTCAATGAATCATTTGTAAGCATATTCTTACAATAAAAAAAAAAATTTTATAAAAAAAATCTGGGAGAACTAAGTTACGCACCTAATATATAATACAAAACTGTTGAATTGATGAATGAATGAATGACTTGTCAACGCCCAGACAAACCGGCTACAGCTAGAATCAGAAAAATTAAAATTTCTGCATTTCTCTTGCAAAGTAAGAAAGCTATAGGAAAGGATTTTTCGAAATTTATACTTTCAAATAATAAATATATATATTTATGTATAGTAAAAGGGAGCTGGTATCATCGACCAGCGCGGAAAGCTAAAGCTAGAAGCATGCAAATTAGCTTGCATGGTCTCTTTATATATTAGACGATAGATAAGAATGGATTTTGAAATTTGAAATTTACCGAGCAAACTATTAAAGCTAGATTTACGAAATTTGGTGTGATCATTCTCCTTAAACATTAGGCACGTAGTAAGAATGGAATTTTGTAATATTAGTACTTTTAAAGGGCAATACAACATACCTATACCAAAAAAAAGGGTGACTACAAAAGCGATGCATTCGAAATGCGTATCTTTCAGAAATGGAAAAAATTGCCTCCTCGGTCTCTGCAAACGGATGAAGTTGGAATCATGAAGTTGTGGGGAACATTCACCATGCAGGTTCGCGATGGAAAGATATTTTTCGATATACGCATTTTCAGGACGTAAAATAGGGAAAAATAGGCTAACATAATATATAAGCAAAGTTTTGCGTAATCAATAGGTCGGCGCTTGAAATAATTAAAAATGCTGTAATTTTACGAATTTAATTTCTTTTTTATTCAGTACGTCGTAAAAACAATTCAGATTTTAAGAAAACATTTATTATAATTAAGCGTTTATAATATTATCGTGTCTGTCCGCGAAGGCATCGCACGCTGTACGAATGTGGCCTGATGTTATTTTGTCATATTCTCGGCGAACAACAATCTTTAAGACATTAATCGTCTCATATTTTTTTATTTGATACCTTGGCCTCAACAATGGACCTTGTCGAAAAATCTATTGTGAGTCTGGGGAAAGTACTGTCAATTCTTTTAAAGAAATGAAACTGGCAATTTTTTTTTTTTTTTTTCAAAAGACGATGGGGTTTTCGGGCTTTATGGGATGGTGCCTGAGTCTTTTTGAAACGTTCTTTGGTTTCTACTGAATTATTTACGTGTCGAAGGTAACAAAGCATTGTTTAAAATCTTTTTACTGTGGATTTGTTCATTTACGGCAATGATGCTTTCACTTGATTTGACAGAACAATTTCCTGATCTAAATTGTTTTTTTTTTTATTTACATATTACTGAACAATAAACATGTTTTTCTCTAAAAATAACAAATTTTAAAGATCGCTATTAACGTTCAACTGTTTTAACAGATCTGCTCTTGCTAGACAAACTGGATGCTGTGCAGGTTTTAAATCGTTTTTTCTTTAAATTTTGTAGGTTTTTGATTAAATTTTTCGCCAATAAATATATACATTGTCATGGATAAGCGTGAAAATCTGGCCTTCACCTTTCGATGACGTTTGCTGTTTTTGGATGTCTATCTCCATGCCGTTGTTAATGCTACCAGTGTCAGTGTAACATGTAATTGTCTGATGTACAAAAATCTTGTTCACACGTTAATATAGTACCTCATTAGCAATAACTGGTTGCAATTTTCCAGATAAATATAGAGCAATAACACTGTTGCGTTTGAATTCAGACTTTTTTTTAATTGCAATGTAACACGATATATTATCGTAGGCTTGTAAACAGTACAACAGTTTAGCGTTTGTCAAAAAATGAGCGCACTGTCATTAGCCTATTTGTTTACTGCAGCAAAGCGAAGTTGGCAACACTACGAAACTCCTACCCTTCCTACTACTCTTTTTGGGAGCCTATACAATTTTATTATTTGAAATTAAATTGAAAATTTTGGTGAAATGGGTTCAGACATTTTATCACCGGCTGTAAGAGGAGGCTGCAACTGAAGTCGAAATTTTTACGAATAAATGATTTATTATTTTCAGAATTCCTGTTGTTAGGAAGTAAAGTATTCAAAATTTATCTATTTCTTTTGTTATTTTTATTGTTGTTTTTAATTGAACTATTTTCAATACATTTTACATTTTAGAGTTAAAGTTAAAGTTTCCTATTCAGTTTTTTTTCTAAGGTTTCAATTGGTGTTGTATTTATTTTATGTAATTTGTTATTTACATAATAATAATTTTTACATGAAAAGGACTGATATGGAAATAAAAACAAAGGGGGTGGAGGTGATATTATCCCTAAGGTGGAGGCAAAATCTCCAAAATTAAGATATTGTACGTTCCTCTTGCTCAGTGGGAAATAAGTTTTTCATTAGGTGATGAAATAGGAAGGAAGCTGGCTGAAATGATACTACCAGTCACTAAAACTAAAACATCATGAATTTAGAGTGGGCATTCCTTTATCAGAACATGCGGCGAAAAGAAGAAATATTTGGAAATTTGTAGGGTAAAAAACAGGACAAATACTGTGCCCTAGTAAATATATAATAAAGTACAGATCCTTGTTACAGCACAGGTGGAAACAAACAAAAGTTTCAATAGTTTAATTAATTGATTGAACGAAGATTTCTCGTAAACAATAAATACTTAACTGATGCTTTATTTAAAGAATATATTGAGGCATACGAAGTTAAAGGCAATCGCTAGTTCTTATAAATATTTAATTTTTTGTATTTATTTATTTAAGTCTATGGAACAAAATTTCCTTACAGGCTAACAATGGCAAAACAGTAATATTTTAAATTATATATATTATTTATAAACAATTTAAAATAGAATTATTTAATCTTAGAAACCTGTTAAGATATAATTGAAACAAATATTGAGATGAGTCAAACTCTATGAGTTGATTGGAATCTTGATTCAAGGCATATTCATTAATTTCATTAAGAATATAAAATCCACGATTCAGAGTACTGTTTTTTGCATAAGAAGTAAAGTGCCGAGAGGTATATCATAAATATGTGTTCGCCGGAGTGATTTAGAAGGAATGTAAAATAGAATCTGTGTCGAAAGATTATACCAGTCGATGTGACCACCGATAATATTAAAAACAAATAGCGCTGTCTAGAAGTTACGACGATATTCTAATGTCCGTAGCCCAAGTAATAAGCATTTTGAGTTGTAGGTTGGGAGAGGTTCTTCAAATCTAAATGAAGAATGAACAAACTTGCATCCGTTCAATACGAGCAATATGAATATTGAAAGCAGGACACCAAATACAACAACATATGATGCAAAAAATGATTTTAAAAATTCTGGACAATTCCTTTTAATGTACGCAAGAACTTTATACGTCTAGGGGAATAACATAATTGACGTGCGGAATAAATGCCAAAGCGGAATCGAATAGAACACTTAGATCCAGTTTCGGACAAGTCGATTTCAAAGAAAAATTACCTATGTTAAACACTGCATGTAACGGATTTCCGCAACGTGAAAAAGAAACATGAATATATTTATCCGTGTTCAATAAACGTTTATTTCAAAGGAACCAATTATTAAGACTGCCTATGTCTTTTTGGAGATCTGAGATATCATTAATTGTAGAAATTTTTAAAAAGACTTTTAAATCACCCGCATAAAGTAAAAATTTTGATTAATAAAAACAAGTTGATATGTCATTAATAAATAATATGAGTAAGAATGGCCCAAGTATACTTCCTTTTGGCACACCTAAAGTTTGAATATATTAAAAAGATTCAAATCCTTCAATTACAAGTTTGCACTGGCTATTGGTTACATATGATTTTGTTCACTTTGAAAATGTTGAGTGGAATCCCATCGACTTTTTTTGCGCTTGAATTTAGAGAAATCTGGTTTTTGTAGAGATAAACTATGATTTGTACAATAAAAACAAGGTATGGAAGAGCATCTTACATTCAATAAGCGTGAGCGTGTAAGTCTTCTATTTTTAGACTCACTTTATTTATACAATAATAACAATCGTAATTCTTCAATTTTGCCCCTTAGTGTACATTTTCCTTGAGTATATAAATAACAGTATATGTGCCAACTCATCTTCGTCACAATTTTGTCGAATTTCCATTTCTATTTCTATGTATTTGGGCCAAAAGCAAAATTACTACAGTTTTCTTGTCATCACTTTCTAGTTTCATTTAGGTTTTTTTCTTTTTCATTTCCCTTTCATTTCATTTTCCACTTCTTGATGTCATTTGTTTAGTTGTTTACTGACCATTTAGGGAGTCCTGAGGTTTGTTAAATGTTTTTATGCATCCATCTATTGTTTTGGTTTCCTCCCATTTCAATGGTCGTTCGGCCGGTCGGTCACAATCTGTTCGATGTCCTCGAGTTTTGGTCCCAAATGTTGTCTTTCCATGTACTTATGAAATAGGAAAATGTTCTATTAAGCGTTATTGTGGTAAATTGATTTAGTTCTTCTGTGTCCACATTCGTTACAAGTTATTGGGCCATGTTGTCGCTGCAAGTTTTGCGGACAAGGATAGCTTTGATCTTGACTTTTATAAATGTTTTGATTGATTTGTGGTTTTGACGATACGATTTTCGTTCTTTCCTTTCACAAGCGACAAACTTTGTTGACCTTTTTGTGGTTATTGAAGCCTAATATGAATTTGACTTAATTTCTATGCAAATCATGTTTTGTTGTTCGAAACGTGTTTATCAACTAAAATGACTTTATTTTTTATGACTCAAGCCGAGAAGTTGGCATGGAATCACTGAGTGGGTAATAGAGATAATAAATTGGTATTCGTTTGACAAATTGTCTGATTTTGTTTATGTGATAACTGTGAGATTTTTCAACAAACTCAAAGGACATTAGATGTGTGAGTGATTTATGTAATTGTTAATGGCATTTGATACTTGGAGTTGAAACCTCATAAGAAAAAAATGACTTACACAGCATAAACATTCAGAATAGAATTTGTTTATTCCCAATGCCAACATACGTATGTGTGGTTTCAAGACAAAACTAAATCTGCATCAAAAGCATTTCGAGGGAAGTGACAGAGTGTTTGTTTAGTTGTTTTCAAAATCTCATGTAAATCTGATGAAATATCGAATTAAAACAAAAAAATCTTAAACGCTAAACAACCTATATGTGGAACATAGCGAAAGTTGAATAAAATAAGATATTCTTAATGACAACTTTTCGAAATTAAATATTCCATAAGATATTTTTCATATAACTACATGCAGTGGGTCACAGCTTATTTATGCAGTGCATAGATAAAATTGTTAGGCTCTATAACTTTTACGCTGAAAGGAATTTGGAAGAAAGAAGATTGCAGAAATATTGTCTTATGTTCAGGGAATATGAAACAATACACAAAAAAAAAAATTGTTTCCCGCCTCGCCTCCGATCCCATAAATGAATACAACGAATTACAGTCGTTCTGCAGTCGTACATCAGTATAACTTCTTTGCAACTGAGGATGAACGCTATTTTTTTCTCTAACCCTTTGTTATTCTTCTATCATTGCTTTTTGCTTGTAATTAGTCTGATTTTGTTGCTGAGAACGATCACATGCAAACAAAGGGTGTCCCAACAAGAACGCAAGATTTAAATGTGGCGCCATTCGAAGTGTCATTGTTTGACATTTGAATAATTGTTATTGTTTGCTAGTAGAAGGTACGAGGTTAGTAAAAATGGACCGCTACACGAATGAACAACGCATTCCCATTGCGAAATTGTTTTACCAAAATTGTGAAAGTTTTCCGGCTACACAATTTGGGGTCACAAAAGAGTCTCCAAGTGCTCCAAAAGAGTCAACTGTAAAGAGATTAATGTATAAATTTGCCAAATCTGGGTCTGTTAGTGATGTAAAGACAACAACGCGCCTTCGACCAAGTCGATCGAACGAAAATGTCGCAGCTGTACGTGATGATGTCTCTCAAACTCCATCCACCTCAATTCGACACCAAGCTCAGCAAATTGGTGTCTTCAAATCCACTATGCAGCGAATTTCGACGAAAGATTTGTATCTCCATGAATACAAAGTTCAATTGACTCAGGAACTGAAGCCAGCTGACCATGGACAGCGAAGTGAGTTCGTTAATTGGATATTGGAGAGACAACATGAAAATGTTGATTTTACCGATAAAATCATCTTCAGTGACGAGGCCCATTTCCATCTTGATGGCTTCGTCGATCGGCAGAGTTGTCGCATTTGGGGTGAGGAAAATCATCGAGTGATTCACGAGAAGCAAATGCATCCTCAACGTGTCACTGTGTGGTGTGGATTTTGGGAAGGAGGAATCATTGGACTTTTTTTTATGAAAATGAGGCATGTCAAGCGCAAACAATCAATGGTGTTCGGTATCGTGAAATGATAACCAGTTTTTTCGTGCCTAGAATTGAAGAAATGAATGTGGAGGGCATGTGGTTTCAGCAAGACGGCACCACATGTCATACAGCCAGAGAAACAATTCAATTGCTGCATCAGTCATTTAAATCTTGCGTTCTTGTTGGGACACCTTTTACATATTTAAGAAAAATTCAAAGAAATAGGAGATTTTACTTTTATATATAGAAAAGTTAGACTTTTGTTAATAGTTGAGGAAGTTCTAATTAAAAATGAAACTTTTCAACTATATTAAAGAGCTTTTCCTGAGAACTTAATAATATTCTTTTTTAAGTGTGAGAAAAGTAAAAAAAAACATTTACGTACAAGGTGACTACTATTGCAAAATGGAATTTTGTATTTATGTTACCCTGCACATTGTAAAGAACACGTTAATTAGGATTATCCATAATTCAGTTTCAAAAGTAGAGTTTATTTACCACAAAAAGTTATGATTTCGATTAAAATTTTATATCATTATAATGCTTGGACCTTGCTATTATGTATGAAATATAATGGCATTTATATGACTGCCTCTGGATTGGTTGCAGAAGTTGATCATTTTGAAGTAGTTTTCGGAAAAATATGGCCCAATGACACACCATAATTCGCACCAAACAGTCACTCTAACCGGATGCAATGGCTATTTCACAATCCATAAAATTTTGTTAGGTTGAAAACCCACGTTTGAATCATCACTTTTGTAGTAAATGTTAACTATTTTTACGAATTCTTCGGTTGCTAAACATATTCGTAAATGGCAAGCCTTTCACTACATAAATAATACTTCATATGACAGGTATTTAAAAGCTGATGGCCTTGCCAGACCAGCGGTTTTGAAACCACTAAATGTATAACCCGCTACAACTCAAACAGTAAACGAACCGTGAGATGCCGATGAGAAGATTCATAGAATTAATTCTTCCATCATTTTTATAATGAATAATTCTGCGCCACATGGTAAGACAGGTAGGACTACCGTCCAGTCCGTTGAATTTTCGGCCGACAAGACAAAGCTTTACATTAAATCGTTTTCTAAGTCCTTTGATGCCTCTATTATTAAGCAACATTCTTCTCCTAATATCCAGGTGTGATCATCCCTCATTCTAAGGTATAGTTGTCAATATTCGTGAAGCATCCCAAACAAGTAGACTCATTGTTGGTTGAAACAAGTTAACTTGTCACAGCTTGAGGAGGCTGCAGTAACACTATATATTTAGCAAACGCAAGTAACACATGGCTTTTATTGAAGACAGTACCAAACTTATCATATCCAAAAGCATATTGACTAGGTCAAGGAATTTGGGGACTGTCGGTCGGTTTATAACCTCATTTTTTGTAAAATTGCTCAGCAAGGTTAACGTCTACATTAACTAAAGACTTCGCATTGTTCGGTGTTATAATGCAAAAACGTATCAGCCTCACACGATCTTTGAATAACCTTTTTATAATAAAGTCTATACTACGTTTTGATTGCAATTGTTGTGCTTGCATTCGCTGAATCATCAGTTATAAATATTTCTGCTTATCACCTGAACCTCTGATTTCTTAGTTCTCGATACTGATATCGTTTGGATACGTTGGTGGACAACCTATCCCACCGTCAATAATTGGCGTGATTGCTTCACTTATGCTGCCTCCTGTATGAAATAACTTAAAGAAGTATTTTTTACATAAATGCACCATAATCTGCGTATTTATGACTAGATTTTCACATCAGGACATATAGGATGGGAGGCCTGTTTCATAAGCGTAAGTTTTTACCTCTTGGAAGAATTTTGGGGATTCAACGCTATGTCTGCGCCTTGTTTACCTTTATTTTCCCTTTTTTATTTAATACCTTCTTTCGTTTAAAAATGTTTGGCTTCCTTTTTCTTCTATTTCTCATAGGCTTTTCTCACAGAGAGCGTTACAATTGGCTAAAGCGTTGCCATATTCAGCAACATTTTCCTCAGACGCAATGCAGTATTTTTTTTCATTGTTCTAGAGATAGTCAAATTGTGGGAGTAAGTGCTGGGCTTTGAAGGACGTTTTGAATTTGAATTTTTTCGCACTTTCTAAATTTTATGCGCAGTCAAAAAATTTACATCTTTTGTCATATTTTTGCAATAGTAGCTCGGACTTTACTCTTCCCAGAAGGACTTTTAGGTAATTTTGACTTCAAGACAGACAAAACTATCAGTGTCTGATCGATGATTTTGTTAATCACAGATATGTTGAATAATTTATATTTTATGTATTCTCTATGCTTCGAAAATGAGGCGAATATTATTTGCAGTAAAGTTTTGCTGTCAGTTCCCACATTTTGTTCCTTTAATTCCGTTTATTTCATAGGACGTTAAACTTCTTCACAATAGTGACGACTGCTTAGTGATATCCGATCTCTATTGAATCAACGTGAGTGTAATTAATCATCGACTTACTTTATTTAGAGTCATGAAATTGTTGTTAATAATAATTCCTTATGCGGTTATTTCTGCAAAGGCAGACGTTATTTCCATTAATTTCAGCCTAAAATACACGAATAAGATCCACAATTAACAGCATTTCCTGTCTGGTTTTTAGGTACTACAAAGAAAGAATTTAAATTAAATTTTCTGTGAAATTAGAAATCTCTTGAAAGCGAAGGTTCGCGAAATGGAATCCTGAGTAAACCGTTTCATTGCAAATTGTTTTTAGTTTCTGCTGAAAGCATATTGCATCTAAAAAAAATTGTGTTGAATTGTAATACATATATATATAATGAAAGTGAACAGCCAATAAGACTTTGAACTATTTTCGATTTTCTATTCCATTTGGCCTTTCCCAACTATAAAATGTAATGGATTTTCCTTCGTTATGTGAGATTTTCTAAAATGGCTGTTTATGTCTTCATACCACAAACCCATTTAGGCCTTTCAGCTAAATTTTATTTAATACACAAATTACAGAAAAGGACAAACTACATTTTGCTTTTAAATACCATTGAAAGTTTCAACGGGTACTTCTTAAAAACCCTTATTAGCGAGAACTTCTAAACCCGTTGCAAATGTGAAACACCACTCCATAGTGTTTCAACACAATGTCTTCACCACTTGGATAAATGTGGAAAAGTACAAGAACAACGAAACCGAAACACAACCGTTGAGCCTCTTATGGTACATCAGAGTGCTATTTGTGAAATGGCACAAAGCATACTTTTAGGTGCGTACACATAAAGCATACCATTTAGGCTGCTTTTGAAAAAGAACACATTAGCAAAGTTTCAAGGTCTCTCTGCGTAAGTAGCAATTTTACAGTTGTTAACCACACACTCGAATACAAAGGGCGAACACCAAACATTTTTGTAATTTCTTAATAAATTAAATAATTTTAATTTCTCTGCAACAAAACTTCAAATGCAAACGTGTGCGCCCCGTCGTTAGCAAGACCGCGATAATAATAAAACTAACGCTAAACGACATCGTTTTAGCTTTTGGTAACAGGATACCTAAGGTATTGCTGCTTTTGCAACCCATTTACGTGTCGTATTTATTATAACAGTACAAAGTATGAAATTACAGCTTTTCAGTTGCCTTAAACACCGAAAAGCAGCCGTGAGGCTACAGTGCGAATGAACTGAAATTAATGAAATATTTTAACAAAGAGCGAAGCTATCGTATAGAAACTATAATATCATTTTACAGGTCTGGTAACAAAATGAAAAATCGCATCATATGTAGAACGTCAGTAAGCAAACAAACTAGCAAAGAATTAAAGTTCATAGAACTACAACAGATTCTAACAATTGAAACCTGAAATCGGGTTACAAATATTTGTGTTTTGTAGTACAGATGGAATAGTGACAGTGGTTTTGCGAAAACTCTCCAGTGTGGAGAACGCGTCTCTTACTGTCATTCAAAGGATGCACTGCACAGAGTTTGGTAAAAGTCTATGATAGGCAATAGCTTTGTAACTTAATGCGACGGTAACTTGAAGCATGTTCGGTATTTGTGTGGCACGTGTCATCACAGATCTTTTCCGATACCATTGGATTTGGTGTCTTTACGTAGATTCACAGTTTTTGACAAAAATTGTGCATAGATCTAGTTATTAGGCAATAAGATCTGCAATCCGTTCCCCATCTTTTCCTTGTCAGCAATTGGAGAAATATTAAGCTGGAGTATAGCCAATTCGCATCCTGATATCCTAATAAAATCTGGCCACTTTTGCATTGATGCATCGATCTTCTTATCGTATTTATGTACTACCATCCCACTAACGAAAACGAGTCTAATATAAAATCCTTAAAGACAAATTCTGTCAGCCCCCTCAGTTTTTATCCAATATTACTGTAAATTAACATATAGTGAAATAAATAAAATTATAACATTTTGAATCCTTGCGTTTAGAAATTACAGAGGGAAGTTAGCACCTTGTCGGTTTTTTTTTTAATTTTGCAAAGAATAGTAAATAAAAACAAAAACATAAAAATCTAGATTAATAATTCCCTGGCATTCCACTAATAAGACATGGGAAAGCTGCTCACATTCAGTGAGCTTACATGCATTTTATTTTTGGTCTCACTCAATGGGGCCAGAGAGTTGAACGACGACTCCTAACATCACAATTTGAGAAGCATTTACCAGACCAGCGTTAAAATAATAATAGGTGTTTTGCATGCGGAATTGAACCCGGGATCATGCGAACAATAGTCGCCCCACAATCGGCCGCTAATTGACAGGCTGTAATAATCTCAATTTTACGGCCTGTCAATTGAAAAAGAAATAATGGTTTTGGTATATTGGGAAGTCCCAGAAGGAGTGGGGCAATTCAGTCAATTTCCATTCTCAGACTGACTTTATGCAACACTTCAATTGTGCCTAACGCCGAAAACTCCATGATTATTCAGATAATTTTTTAAAAATTTTCCAAGCATTACAAGGAAATATAAATTTAGGCTGCAGCAGCCTATTTCACATAAATAACATTTATATGGGAGATGTACGAAACAGCTCAAAAATATTGGCGTAGGCTAAATTGGACAGAGTTTCCCTCAACTTAATAACAATTATAATGAGTGAGATCCAGATCCAAGTTTATCAAATGCTTGATGTAGGCTAAATTTAACAGAGTTTCTCTCAACTTAATAACAGTTATGATGAATTAGAAACAGATCCAAGTTTACCAAATGATTGGCGCAGGCCAAATTTGACAGAGTTTCTCTAAACTTAATAAAAGTTATGATCCTTAGAGTACGACTATATGAGTAAAATAGGCCAATTATATGGGAGGAACGTACCAAACATTACAAAATAATGCAATAGACAAAATTTGGGCTACAACAGCTTACGAATTACGAAAAGATTACAGAAAAAAAATTGAAATCCGCTCAAATCTTCTGTTTGTATTCATGATACCAGAAGGTTGTGACAATATAGGGCATTTGGCAACCCCGCCTAGTTTCAATAGGCGTTTGGTTGCTAAAGCAGCTCTAAGTTGGCAACACTTCGAGCGCCTAATTCAGTAATTTGAATTGATGTAAGAACAACCCAATTAAGCCGTCAATTAAATTCTATGCCAAATTCTATGCCAAACCACAAATGAAATTTTTGCCATATCTTAAGGCAAATTCCAAAATTCAATTCCGAAAAAATTAATCATATCGAATTTCAAATTCACCACAATCTTTCTACAATCAAAATTTCAGAATTTCTGAATCACAAAGCCCTGCTCCAAAATAGTTAGTTAGTTAGTTTAAAAAAGTCAATAAAACGGATTTCTTTAAATTTTTTTTTTTTTTTTTTTTTTTTAATGAATGAACCAAATAATGTCACCACCAAATGACCACAACAACACTACTGTGCTTGTGATTGTATTTGAATGGAACTGCCGCAGGAAATGCAATAACATTGTGTTAGCGTTTTCCGTTTCGGTTGTAGTCTACTCTAACAACAGGAAATGAAATGAGTTTGCTTGTTATTGTTGATTATATGGTTTGGCTTTTTTGCTTTTTTTTTTTTTTTTGGAGGTGGGCATAGGTTTTTGTTCGTCCACTTGGGCTATTTGTTAACAAAAACTGCTGGAATGTTGTTATAACACATTGCGGAGTTTGTTTTAGTTTCGAAGGTGTCCTCTATACAATTTAAACGAATGAAATGCAATTTTAGACAGCCTTAACACTGATGGTCATTAGCAGACATGAACATATATATGTAATGAAGGAGTGGGGGAGAGAAAGCGGGGAGATTGTGGGATAAGCGAACGGCTGACATTTCAAATAATATTAGAATTTCACCTGTAAAACGTTTTAAGTGTTACATGGCAATTTTCTAAAAAATGATTTGTATACTCTAAACGAATGAAGAGAAAACAAAATGTGCCATGTTTGTATAATGCAAAATAACATATCGTGTGTGGGCTTTAAGTTAAATGTGTGGCTAAAAATAATTTAATGAAAAATGAGATTTTCATGAACTGGCAATACAAGATAACCTTCTAACTGCTCATATAATAAGGAAAACATTGCTAGTTGCCACTGGGAAACAAAATAACATTTTTTGTACAGTACCATGGAATCTTTAGCAAAGTGTTGGTAACTTTGGCAAGAGGATTCCAAACATATTTTCTGTATTCTTGGGCCAAATGTCTGACATCTCTCTATATGTTTGACATCTCTCTAGTATATGTTTGAAATACTTATATGTTGTGTGAATTGAATTTGAATAGCTCCAACTACATAGCTTAAAAATTGTTTCTGACTTCAAACGTGTAGTTAATCATACATACTCGTATGTATCTTATGATACCTAAGCGAATTGAATTAACGTAATTTCTACCGTTACCAACTTCTACCTCATCAAACCACAGCTAACGAAAAGACCATGCAATAATCAGTGTGAAAAGAAAATCCTTTTGGGGTTGACTCCATGATAACCACCCTAGCAGTAGTAGAATTGGATATATATTTTGAGAATTTGAAGAGATCCATTTGAATTTGCAATTTCTACCAACACTCTGTTCGTTGTCAAATTCTAATGTTGTGATCACTGCATGAAAGATATCTACATAATCCTAAAAATGACTAGAGTTTTTGAAAAAAATATGCATTAGGTGTAGTAAAAAGAAACTCATCAATTTTCCAATGCATTGAAAGCTTTATTTAGTATAGTAAGAATAATCCGATTTAGGTCACATATTCACCGTTTTGTTTAATAAGGCCATTTTGAAGGCCATTTCATTATGCCTTTTTCATATAAATCTTTATTTCTATCTATTACACGAGCCAGTTGATTTCCACAAGCATTTGTTGAGGCGAATTTTTCACCAGCAGAATCATCCAAATCCAAACTGTACGGTGAATGCATAAAGACCTCACTACCAAGTTCCCGCAGCTTCTGGGTAGCCAATATCGATGTGTGTGTTCAAACGCTGTCCTAATGGGACATAATTCCTCTCCCGTTAGCTAAAGCCAACCGTTTCTTAGCGATTGTCTCCTTCAAAGGGTTCAATTGTTTGCAGTACTGGTCCGAATTATAAGCTTGGCCGTAGGGGAACAGCTCACATCAGATGATTGCCTGCCAATCCCACCAAACACCCAGCAAAACCTTCCTCTGGCACCAATTCTGGCTTGACCACCGTTTGCCCTGGCTCGTCGTAATTCGAAAACGACCATTTTTATCGTAAATGAACCACTCTTCCTCATTAGTCACCAAAGGATTCTGAAATGGGTTGATTTTGTTGCGATTTAGCAGCCATTTGCAGATGGAAATTCGTCGTTTACTCATTGCTTACCATGTACTCGGATTAGGATGATTTGTGAAAGATTAAATATTATTTTATTTCACCTGATATGACTTCTTCGGCTTTAGGCAAATGTGCCATATATTCACCCTATGGCAAATCCTGGATAAACACTAAAAAATATTGGTCCACATATACCAACTTTTCCTCGACTATAAAGCTTACTTCCCCAATCCGATCTGGCAAAATTGGAACACAACCGTGGCAGAGTTTGATATTCCTACGAATATTAGCAACAATTTTTGTGAACTATTTCAAACCCAGCGATGATTTATAGCTCTTCAAGATATTTTGAGAGAATATTATTAAAGGGAAGAACTTCGTGAACACGGCTGGCACCGTCTATTATAGAAGCCATACGTTTATTAGACGTGCTGGTGTTACTGCGGTATTCTCAAGCATTGGAAAGGTGTCAGAAAAGAGAATTTTGTAATAAATAAGGAAAAAACAAAGCTATTTTTAATGAAAAAACAACCTCTTTCGACAAAAATCCAACTGTCCTAAACACACACTTTAAATATTTTGCTATACATCTCAGAATCTAAAAATTCGAGACAAAACTGCACCGAAAAAGATTTCAACACGTTATCGTTAGCGGAGATTATCGGTGTTGGATGAATGTCGAACTGTATGAGCTGTATTTCGATATTGATTTACACCGACATTGATTTTACATCAAAATACACCGATTATGTCGTCTGGGTTATGTTATGCGAATGGCTAAAAATGCACCGTCACAAACTGATGTAAAAAGGTTTGGTGGTAGAGCGCATAAGATCGAAGCGCTTTGAATTCTTTTCTTCGTAAGTGATATAATAAATAAAGATATCATTATAGTCTTTATCTATGTAAGTAATTATTCGTGACTGTTGACCCAAATGTTTAAAAAAATCAAAACATGATGATGTGTTAAATTCCAATATTGATACCTAAAAAGAAAACAAATTCCTTTGCATCCCATGAATGAGATAAGGAAGAGCTTTTCACGTTCAGTGAGCTTACACGCAATCTATTTTTAAACTCAATCAACTCAAGGGCACGTAAAGTTTGACGACTATTCCCAACGTCACAGTTTGAAAAGCATTACATTGACTTGTCGTTTACTCGACTACTCGAAGTGTTTGTCAAAAACATCGAGAGGACCGCCGCTCACATAATAATATGTGGTTATGCGCGGGGTTTGAACCCAGGATCATGCGGGCGATAGTCGTTATATCTCCTTTCTCTGAATATGCAAACCGCAAAGCGTTTCAGTTACTTTGCTCCGAAATAACGTAGAATGAGGGTATTTATATGTCAGTTAACATGATTGTAGCAACGGAAATTTTCAAATTTTTTTGTGTTGATGTTATTCTTAAATGTTTTGAATCGTCTGGCTAGCTTTATTCTTTCATGTATAATATGAAACCAGTGATGCTGAAGAAGGTTCGTTCTACTTAATTCTCTTTTGGTATATGAAAAAGTTTTTGCATAATGGATCGACATTTTGAATTTACACCTACGTATGACCAATGTAATTTTCTTAGGGCATTTCAGCTCAAGCTCTTTCTTTCCTTCATGCCGTTGCCTTACCAAATTACTATATCGTTGTCTTGAAAATTCACAGAATTTTGAATTTTTGTTCCTTGTATTGTGTTGAATGTTAAAATTATATGCGCTTCCAGGTAATTTGTAGGGATAGGTTAATTTCCTCCGTATTTTCTATGTTATTGGAAAACAGGGCGTTTCCAGACTGATGAATTATTTTTGCTGGATAAATAAATTTGGATTTAAATATATTTCATAAGGCATACAAGTGATAAAAATTCAATGTTTTGGTTTCTTTTTGGCAATACTAAATTGTCTACCCCCTAAGGACGCTGGCGTTTTCTAGTAGATTATCAAGAAAGTCATTCACCTTCCCCAGCAAAAATCTTGTGTTATGCAAACAAACCATGAACGATGATGAGCACATCCTAATCTGTTATTTCACCGTCCTTTAAATATAATAAACAGAGATGTGTTAGATAAACGTTTATTTTTCAGCGCTTCATTGCCCCCATTTAAAATGTAATGTTTTCCCTTTTGGGCTGGTGGAGTTACAGAGTGCCCTTTTTCCCATAATATTTGTGGCAAATCTCTTCCCTTGCAAGCACAATATTTTACTATAACTTTTATGCTAAATCATAAATTATGATAAGGTGCCTGTAAATGCACAAGAGGATATCACAATGTCCGGTGTTACTT
Source organism: Philornis downsi (assembly GCA_019455685.1). NCBI lineage: Eukaryota > Metazoa > Arthropoda > Insecta > Diptera > Muscidae > Philornis > Philornis downsi. Next base: position 1,644,588 of record JAHXMU010000019.1, read on the forward strand.
GTCCATTTCCTAGTACACACTCCCACAGCACACTCAAAGCAAAATATAATTTGAGAGTCTATTAAAATCAGCAGTTAATTTACGATAATAGTTAGCTATAGAAATGCTATTAATTCAGGTAAATTACAGTAAGATTTGCTGGTGGGACTGCACGTTGATAGGCATAAATAACTGCAGATCGCTGCCAATGTTCACGGTAGCCATTATAATTAACAGAATTTGGCGGTAATGGCATAATGTTAATGAACAAGGCAGAATAATGGAACATAGGGAAACAACTAATTCCGGGGGAAAAAAGGTCAAGCCAAATAAAGCAATTTGCACAGGGGAAATTCACATTGTGGGCGACGACACTAAAGCAAATATGTAATCTATTTCTGTCGACATAATGAAATGGCCAATATTAGGATAGGGGGAAAGTTCATCTAACTAAGTAATGGAACAAGTAATTAAACCATATACGTGTTACTTAAGTACTCTCCAAAAGACGTATACATGATAGTTTTGCCAACATGCCCACTTTAGTTCTTGGATTGTACTCGTATTCATTGATGAAATCTGCACTAAATTACAATGTGACAGAAGGTGGGCTTAACAGAGTTTGACATTATCTAACAAAGTGGAGGATGGATACAAATACTGGCAGCTTTATTATATACTAAATTGTTCGAATTTATTATAGTATTATATATGTTATATGCCGAAGGAACCTGTCTAATTTTGTCGGCATGCACAGAACCTAAAACGAAATTCGTATGAATTAAACTTTGGTGTAGAGTTGTTAAAGCAACTAGCAGGACAGCAACTATTTAAATGAAAACCCTCTTCCCAAATCAAAAACAAGGATGAGTATAACTTTCTAATATGAAAGAAATTTCTGAATTTTTAAATTTTGAATAAAATGCTTACCATGAACGTCAAAATTACCGGAAAGGAATGATATAGACCAAAATTGCGCATAATCGCCTGTTGCAGTACCAGGCACACAAGTTACATTGTCAACCACCCTGCTTACGTTGTCGTCTTTATCGAGGAAAAACTATAAAATTTGATGTATTTTCTGTTTGCTGATGTCCATTCCTGATGGCTGCTCAAGCTTACTTCTCCAATCCGATCTGGCAAAATTGGAACACAGTCGTGGCAGAGTTTGATATTCCGACGAATATTAGCAAACATTTTTGTGAGCTATTTCATACCCAACGAGGATTTCCATCTCTTCAAGATATTTTGAGAGATGATTATTAAAGGAAAGAACTTCGTAAACACGGTCGGCAACGTCTTTTATAGAAGCCATACGTTTGTTGGGCATGCTGGTGTTACTGCGGCCTTCTCAAGCATTGAAAAGATGTCAGGAAAGAGAGTTTTGTAATGAATAACTATAAAAAAAACTATCTTTAATGAAAAAACAGCCTCTTCGACAAAAATCCAACTGTATTAAACAAATATTTTAAATATTATGCTATACATCTCAGAATCTAAAAATTCGAGACAAAACTACACGGAAAAAGATTTCAGCACGTTATCGTTAACGGAGATTATCGGTGTTGCAGGAATCTCGAACTGTATGAGCTATATTTCGACATTAATTTAGCCGAACACATCAAAATACACCGATTATGTCGTCTTTGTCATGATATAGAAAAGGAAAGGAATGGTATAGACCAAAATTGCGCATAATTGCCTATTGCAGTATTAGGAACACCAGTTACATTGTCAACCACCCTGCTTACGTTGTCGTCTTTATCAAGGAAAAACTTTAAAATGTGACGTATTTTCTGTTTGCTGATGTCCATTTTTGATTGTTGCTCAAACAAAACTACGTCAAGCAATCATAAAATCATTGGAATACTTCTTTTTTCAACTCTATATAGCGTTATACGATCGCAGACATACAACGCGAGATACAGATTACTGAACAATAATGGGTTTATTTTTATTATACCTAAAATGAATGTTTACTCACTTCCAATATTCACACCCAAAATCCATTTTTTCATAAGAATTGATTCAAGATACTACAAGTTAGTCCAAATCATACCTGAAACGAAAAGAAATGAATTTGAGTAAGAAATTTTCACTTGGTAATCAATGCTCAAGAAACTTGAATGCAATCCTGAAAAACGACTCGGTGGTAAAAGAAACTTGGTTTGACGAATTAGAGGAGAAGCGCAGAAGATCGAAGTATTTGGAATTATTTTCTACGGGCGGCGTATTATAGATAAAATATGTCTATTCCAGTTGTCATCTAAAAAGAAGAAGGTAACAGAATTGCCAACAAGAAAGAGAAGAATTTGACAGTTCTTACCATAAATAGGGTAAAAAAAACTATTGAATATCGCTGGAAAAAGTGAATCAAACTAGAGGAAAAATGTGTTGACAAATAAAGAAAATTTTTCCCAATTTTTTTGAGTCTTCTTTGTTAAATCGGTTGGTTTTAGGACTGCCTTCGTAACTGCAAATAATAACATATTTTTCATGACTTACAAACGGAAGACTCAAAACTCTTGTGACACATTAAATTGCAAAAATTATTTGAAATTGCTTGGCAGAAGCACAAACGTAAATGGATCAGCCACCATTTTAAAACTGCTCATAAGTATGTCATTATATCGTACTTATTTCCTCACTCGCACCTAAAATTATACTACGATTTTATGCATAAAAAAAAAACACTTATTGCCTCCATCGTCCACCCTCTTCTCCATCTAACGTACTGAGCACAAGGAATTCATATTGAAAAATAATTTCAACAGTAATTTGCATACATACAATTTCTACAAAAGTCACTTTGGGACGTGCACAGTATAGCAACGCTTAGGAATGGCATTTTAATGTTGCCACCGCTAACGCCATCACTTGCCTTGGGACATGACTGGATACGAATGCGTGTAAGTGAGTTGCTGTAGTTTTATTACTTTATAGAATTTTAAAGTAAGTTTTTGGGCGCTAACAAATTGACGCCGCAGTTCTAGATTGCGTGAGAAGGCATTAAGCTGGCGTAGAATTAAAATGGTAGAGCAATCATACTTAAATATTATGAACTTCATATCCCCCCCCCCCCTCCTAAAAAGAGTGGCAAACAAAAATGCTGCATATTTTAAGGAGCGTGTAAGCGGGCAAAGATAATGTCAGGAGAAATCCAAAAGAAAAATTAATGAAATATTATTCAAATAACAAATCAAATGGATGGAGAGGTTTTTTTTGTATGTATAGGTGTGTGCGTCTTTTTTACACACATTCTTCAACGCTTCATTCTATTCCAATTATTTTTATCATCATTGCTTTTCTTTCTACATTTTTGCTCTTCTGTTGAAATGAACCGCCAAATGATGGCGTCTGTCAAAAAGCGAAAATATCGCCTTTCATAATATATCTTTGAAGTGTATTAGCACACAAAGGTTCCAACGGTTATGTCAAGGATTTTTTCACTCCCATCGCAGAAGATAAAGACTGGAATAGTTGGGAGTTTATGTGAACATTTCGCCACGTGGAACAAAAAAAAAAACATAAATAAGACACGCTGCATGAATCCAAGTTCCAAGTCCTAAGAATGTATAAAATGTTTTACAATTTAAAGAGCACCAATACGTATTTTATTATACGTATCGTAAGAGGATGCAGACAAAATATTTTCCATTACTACGGAAATTCTATTACAGTAATGAAACATTTAGCATATTCATTTTATTGATGACTAAACGAATCACAGAGACTCGTGCAAGAGGAATTGTAGAAAACTTTTATAATGAAAGACAGTAAATATATCCGTAGAGCTCTTCTGCACAATTACTGACTCCTCCTCACCGTTTGAATAGATTGGAGTATGATTAATGTGTTTCCTCCAGATGTTTTCTAAGCCTTCATCAGAACTGACACATGGAATGGAATTACCAAAAGGAATTTACTTAAGTAAATAATTAGCGTATTCAAATTTTCTACAAATTCATTTCACTGTGGTTTTCGCTCTTCAATATCTAATCGCAATTTTGGCTATTCTTCCAAATAAATTAAAAACGCACATCGTTCACTGTCAATTCTTTGCACTAAACGCTCCGCAAACACCTTGCCGATGTCCTGCGACAACATTTGTTTCAATTTCTCAAAGATGATTACATTGCTTTCCAAAAGCAATGAAAATGATAACTACAGCTAGATTAGCCTCTGCTAGAGAGCAGGGAAGATGAGAGTCCAACATTTTTCAGTTCAAACTGTTCTACTGGTTCTATGAAACAAGAAAACCCGAAATTTACTTATTACTTCTATATGCAGTTTTATATATAATCCATTTATTATCCATTTAGTAGTTTCGAAACTGCCGGTCTGGCAAGGCTGTCAGCTGTTATATAGCTGTCATCTGAAGTGTTACTTATTTAGTGAAAGGTTTTCCATTTATAAATATGGATATGGATATGGTAATACAAAAATGCTGATTCAAAAGTGGACACTTTTCGTGCATTACGGGGTGACAATGATCGCCGTAATTGATCTACTGTGCAAGGAATAGACAAGATTATAAAGAAACTTGAAGAGACTGGAAGCGTTATAGGTATAGTCAGGCCTGTGCATCATCACAATATACGCACCGTCAAAAATATCGTTACTGTTAGTAAAAGTGTAGCGGATATTCCGAATTCCAATTCAGAGCGCTATGGCCGACATGATAACCGACTTTTTTTGGACTGCAATTTAAGATTATGAACTGGACGATATTGGTGGTTTCAACAAGACGTTGCCACGAGCTACAAAATACGGCCGATTTTGTCGTTATAGCATAAGAAGTTTCCAGAAAGAATAATTTCATGTTTTGGCAACGTCAATTGCCCACCAAGATCATGCAATTTTACACCTTTAGACTGTTTTTGGTGGGGCTACGTCGAATTCCGTGTTTAAGAGGATAATCCCCAAAACGTTGGACCATGTGAAACCCAATATTCGTCAAGTTATCGGCGGGGTGCCGCTCAAAATGTAAGAAAAAGTGGTCAAAAACTACCTCAAATGGATCCACTGCTGTAACCAATCCAGCAGTGGTCATTTTAATGACATTGTGTTTCGAGCATAATGGCAAGGACCAAGCATTATAATAAAATACAAGTTTCATTGAAATCATAGCTCTATGTGCGTTTTATTTAACTTTACTTTTGATCCTAAAAAATGGATACCTTCACCGCGGAGTCGTATGATAGAGTAAGAATCTAATACCCATAATTAAGCATCTGAAGTACCAGGAATCTTTTCTGACTATTTGAACAATTGGCTTCCTGACTGATAGGTACGAAAACTGTCGTGAAATTGCTTAAAACTTGACTCAGACAAATATTTTGCACGATCATGGCCGAACATCATAATTATGCTATATCGACAACTTACTCTGAAGTCTCCCAAATAAATTCAACTTTTTTTAAATAAGTTTTTTCTCTATAATATCCTAAATTTTGGTGCGTTGTATTTCTATGTAATGCTTTGCATAAGTAGGGAAAATCGATCGATTAACCCCGCTCCTTCAAGTATCTCCCATACAAAATGACAGATTTTCCAAAAATCAGTCTTTGCTTTGTAATTTCTGATTCTATAAGGCTACAGTTGGCTAGATTTTTGTTCATTTTATTAACTTAGAATGCTATGCAAAACTTAGGAAAAATCGATCAAGTATTGATCCACACAAAATGGACGATTTTTCGAAAATAGGTCTTTGCTCTATAATTTCTAATTAGTTGATTTCAGTAGTCTAGATTTTTGTTCATTGTATTATTTTATAATTATCTTCTGGTATTTTCCATATAAATGGTATGTTTACTATGTGTATTCTTATCTTCAAAGTAAAGATCACACAAAGGTTGAATCATGTAGACCAATAAGTCTATTAACGAACATATCAAAACTGTTTGAGAATGGATGTACACCAAATCATCAATTTAGATTCAGAAAAAAACACAATACAGTCGAAGAAACGCATAGACTAGTAAATGTAGTTAAAAATGCTTTTGAGAAAAAGAAATATTGTTTCGCTCTTTTCATCGACGTTTCTCAACCCTTTGATAAGGTATGACATTTCAGATCAGGAAGCTACTGAATGATGACCATTTTTCTCAATGTTTATTGGAGAAAGAATATTCAGCCTGAAAATCTTTCAATAGCATCGTGAGCAGTTGCTATTGAAAGAAAAAATCTTTCACGATGCTATTGAAAGATTTTCAGGCTGAATATTCTTCCTCCAATAAACATTGAGAAAAATGGTCATCATTCAGTAGCTTCCTGATCTGAAATGTCATACCTTCTTGGAAACAATAAGAGTGAAAAGTACAGACAAATTGTTACTGATTTATTGAAATGGAATGAATACCTCCCTTATAAATTGTCCGATTTAGCGAAGTTAAATTTTCTCCTTGTAAAGCCTAATGTGGAGACTGCAGTAACTTACTCGTACTTTTCAATCAGCAACACTTAGTGTATGGTTTGGTAGAAAGCGAAAATGTCAACCCAATAATTCGGTCGCCGTTTCTGGTACCACCCATGCCAGTTACCCAATTTAACCCACATGTTCCTGGATTTATATCTCTCATTCGACTGTACCAAATGCAGTAGGGTACATTATTCCAGAGTATTTGTTGATAAGACCCAGCGCTTAACCAAGCCTCTTCTGGCATGCCGCACACTTGTGCCTCAATGTAAAAGGACGTTGGTGTGGATTAGATTAGCTGACTGAACTTTTTCGTACTGATTTTAATATAAATTAGCAATTTTTATATCCTTTTAAATTGGTGCTGCTAAGTAAAATCTGTTATTCTGTCGTTAATTTTCTATTTCCATTAACAGAGAAGAAAAATGTTCGAAAAACATTAAAGAGAAATCATTTGTCTCATTCGCAAAATGGTTCCAACTGCAAATCACTAACGTTCCATTTAGAAATAATTCAGGTGTTGAAATAAAATTACAACTTAAACAAATTGTTGGCATTTCCGCTTTTTGTTGTAAACACCAACCTACATTGTGCGATATTTATGCAATGCAGCCATTGTTGCAAACTGTTGCACAATACTTACAATTGTTGTCCTGTTGCCAGGTATGGATGAAACATAGTAAATGCCAGCAAGAAGTAAGTAAATGTAGATTTGCAAACGTAGCAGTAGGAAAATTACCGACACAAATCTAAAATGGATTTAACAAGGAAAATTTAATTTATTGCCATAGCAAAACTAAGACAAATAACAGATTGCACACACACACACACACTCTCTCCTGCTGCACTACACCAAGCAACCGGCCGTCAAAGACAGAGGCACCAATTGCAAATACAGCTCAAGACAGAAAGTGTATAGAATGCTACAGTGGCAACGGCAGCAGAAACATTAACAGCAACAGAAGCAGAAACAACAATTAGCAACAATGGCATTTACAATCAGGTAATAAAGTTACGAGTTTGCTTGCTTCCTTCATTGCTCGGGAGAAGTGTAACGAAGGAGACTGAGGTGATAGAGAGTGTGCCAAAGAGACGGCCACTCATTTGCCTCGTAAATCGCGCATGCAGCCCAGGAACAGGAACTGCGAAACAACAAAGAAAACTCACAAATGATTAAGGCAAAGAACAGGTGTTTTCTTCTTCGCATATTTTGTGCATGTTGCCTAAAGGATATACAGCTCTTAGCACACAATACACTGAGAGAAAAGTATTGAAGGGAACTCTTGCTACCAAATATTTCGGTGAAAGTGAAAAATCTAGTTTTCGGTGGTATATTTAATTGCAACTGTAGGAAAAGTTAATTGAGTTGAAAATTTCATAGCCTCAGACAATGATAGCAGCAGTGCTTCGCTTGTGTCCGAAGCCTGGTTTATACAACAGAAAATTGTAGTAAAATTATATAGGGGATTTGTGTAATAAGAATTTACTATTTTATTTTTATTTATTTTTATTTAAGTTAGTTTAGAAATACATTAACTTTGCAAAGGGTTATCTATTTTTCGTTTTCAAGTAAAGTTAAATAAAACATACATGAAGCTATGAATTCGAGGAAACTTTTTCTTCATTATAATGTTTCAACCTTGCCATTATGTACGAAATACAATGTCTTTTAAATGATCGTCTCTGGATTGGTTACATCAGTGGATGCTTTTGAAAAAATACGGTCTTTTTCCGGATGCAATGGCTTTTCTACAATCATTTCTGGGTTCTCTGAGCTGCATATGCGGCCATTTTGCTTGTTGACGTCACCACCGAGTGAGAAATGAGCCTTGTCGGTGAAGAACATTTTGTTCGATTGAAAGCCCGAGTTTGAATCACCACATTTGTAGTAATTTTAAACTATTTTTACGCGTTCTTCGGTTATTAATCGACCCATATTCGTAAATGGCAAACACTCCACTAAATAAATAACACTTCCGATGACAGGTAATTAATGGCTGACAGTCTTGCTAGACCGGCGGTTTTGAAACCATTAAATGGATAACGTTATACGAGTATAACAACAGCGGTTACATTAACTTTGCTAATACTGTGACAGATGAGAATTTTAACGCGTATTATCGGTTTGTATTTTTCCTCTGAAGTCATCAAGAAAATCACCTCTGTCAGAATCGAACCTAGCGTAGAAGTTGAGGTTACCATTGTCAATTAAATGGAGGTGCATCGTTATAGATGGAATCATGTCTGATTCTGTCCCATATTGTATGTCTAAAATTTGTCATTTAATTTTTCCATCAAGTCGTATAAAAGTCTACTATAAAAATCTATTATATATATATAATTTAATACCTGTATCTGTTATCTTGGTAATTTTAGTAAATGAAAATTACGAAAATAAACAAAAAAATAAATTTTAGTCTTTATTTTCTTAATGTTCTTTACTTTATTGCTTGCAAAGCCGTAAATACAGTATATATCTATAATTTATATATAAAAATGGGCTACGGGTTAGGAGATATGAAAGTGATCACCTTCATTCCCTGTATTCTATTCGCATGAATAACCTTCTGTGTTTGTAGGAAACAAGATCTGAATCGCATACACTCTTATAAAGGGTGTCCGTCGGGAAGGTATACTACTTTGTTTGCTTATAATTTTTGATTAAATGAAAGACAATGGATCTTATATTGATAAATGTTTTATCTATTGTCGGCAATTATATATGGAATACAATATCGGACAAATGTCCGCCTCTGTTAGCCTCACAAATGCGAGCTCTTTTGAACATATTTTTCATTACACTCTCACACATTTCATGCGGTATTTCATTAATTTCATCACGAATATTTTGCTTGAGTTGCGTTTCTGGTTTGTTTGCATAAAACTTGCTTTTCAGATATCCCCATAAAAAGAAGTTCGGAGCATTCAATTCAGGCGACCGTGGAGGCCAATCAACATCACCATTTCTTGAAATAACTTGTTGGGGATAAAGATCTCGCAGTAATTCTATTGTTATCCTGACTGTATGCGATGTGGCACCGTCTTGTTGATACCACATGTTAATCAAGCCCAAAGCATGCAGTTGTGGCGTTAAAAAGTTTTCAATCATATCACGATATCGCTCCCCATTGACAGTTACAGTTACGCCGTCTTCAGTTTCAAAGATGTAAAGTCTAATGATTCCTCCTGACCAAATTGCACATCAGATTGCCACTTTTAATGGACGCAAAGTCGACTGATAAATAATTTGAGGGCTTTCCATTGCCCAGTCGGTTCTATTCTGTTTCTTCACATATCCATTCAAATGAAAATGTTCCCCGTCCTCATTATGATTTTTTCATGAAAATCGGGGTTGTCATGGGCGAGCTATAACATCCTATTGGCTTATGTACGACGGCGAAAATGTTATTGCGGAAGAAGCTCTTGTGTCAACTGAATCTTAAATGGAAAAAAATGCAAATCCTTGTGCAAAATTGTGGCTAAAGTTGTTATTTGAAGACCAACCTCCTGAGCACGGCGTCGAATTGAGGTTGATGGATTGTTTTGAACACTTTCTTGAGCAGCAGTAATGTTTTCAGCTGATCTTGCAGTACGTTGTGGTCCATGCTTGGCCCTATCGGCTACAGAAACTCTTTCTTCGAAATCATTTACTACACGACAAATAGTGCGTTTTGTTGGCACGTTGTTTCTCCCAAAAATTTCACGTAACTTTCTCATCGTCACAGTAATCGATGATTGATTTTAATAAAATGTTTCAACAATTAAAACACGTTGGTTTATCGAATATTTTCCCATAATAAATTTGCCACGTCTCTACTTCACGACTGCCAAATGTGAATTGTCGAGATTAATGTTTACCAAAATGGCGGCAAAACAAAGTAGTATGCCTTCCCGACGGACACCCTGTGTATGATAAATTAGGATTTACAAATTAATATATATATTTCCCTCCGCCAACGACAATTTTAAGTGGTTTCAAATTTTCCGACATAGTTAATGCTACTGTTAAATCTGTAGAAGAAAGTTTCACTATGAGAATTGAGAAATATTCTATGGAAGCCTTGTCAATAACAACAAGACTTAAATATCTTATGCTAAGAATTGAATATATTTCTATATCAAATCTAATATGTTTTGAAGAAAGACAACTTTAATTTGTTTTCGAATTGTTCTAATGTGTTAGCTCATGATGCAGAGTATGCAACAATTAGAATTACTATTACGGAATTAGCAAAGTTAATTTAAAAGGCCCACTTAGAGAAATCGTCAAAATTCTTTTCGTCGCTAAATCGGTCCAACTGTCCACTCTATATTGACGTGAAATTTGAACGCAATCTATCATTTAGTTTATTTACAGTACTCGATTTTGTCAGTTCATCTAGATTGTGTTTTTTAATTTTTTACAATGGATAAATATATCGAATAAAGAATTTGTCTCAAATTTTGTATTGCAAGTGGAATTTCATGAGCCGAGTAGCTGAAAATATTACCACTCAAGCAACAACCTGCCTGAAGGGGACAAATGACTTTATCTAGACTAGTACTTTTGATCTAAAGAATACTAATCGCATGTATTAATCATTTCGTCACGGTCGTCCATCCCCGTCATTCTTTATCGTTCCAAGGTTTCAAACCTGTAATACTCAAACCGCCTAAAGTTTCATCATTGTATGTACATACAGAGAAATTTCAACATTTTGCTTTAGCCATCACAGATAACATGAATAAATTAATTAAGTTATACGATATTTAGCAAATTTATTCCCTTTACAACCAAATTCAGTTTCTTCAGTGTACCACTAACTCAACGTGAATGGTTCTCAATCGGAACCTCTGATTTCAATAATTGAGATGAATGTTCGGTCGTTCATTCGTCCGTTCATTTGGCTATGTTTTGTGGTAGGAGTTTATGCAAAACGAGCAAAAAAGAAACGAGAGCATTGCATTATAAATGGCCTATAAATATATTTAAACGTCTTTCTCTGTATACTTAATACGTTTTTAGTCGCTGCTCAAGAAGGTACATGTTATGCCAAAAAGTCACGCACACCTATAAAATGTAATGGTGTTTCTTCTTTGGCTCCTTTGCAAAATATACAATCCTGTCTCGTTCGGTGTTCGAACGAGGCCTGCTTCAACACGTTATTGTAAAGCACACCTCCTTAGAAGTTTGCATTCATCCTCATCTGTGGAGTAACAGGAATTGCCAAGGAGTGCAAACATTTCTTCTCCTATCTGTGAGTTCTAGTTTATGAATGTATTAAACACGCGCCCAATTGAAGGCGTCTGATGGTAATTTGTAATCTGAGAAATATTGAGCATTTACGAGTATTTCGAACTTTCTTCTTCGTTGGTATATTATTGAAATGACGAGAATAAGAACTCTTGGAGCTTTCCATTTGCCACAAAGGATCATGCAATTGCCTTTAATGGACAAAGTTAACAGTAGGAATTCACTGAACTATTTTGCAATGTAACTGGCGGTGGAGTGTGTTCGACATTACATTACGAAGTTTATTGTATTCGAGTCATCTATATGATTCCACCACCACTGCCATCACCTCCTTTTCACTCTAATCTGCTTGAGTGTGGGAGAACTTTTTCAAACCTCATAAAGAATTTTTACGTGGTTGCAGGTGACTATTAAGATATGCAGTTAAATACTATTTTATATGATATGCATAGTTACTTCTGTTAAAGTAAGCGTATTTACGAGCTTTGGCAGTTATGCATAAGAAGGACTAAGTAAGATTCATTCTTAAAAGTTTATGATCAACGCATGGGAAATAAATGTGAGTCGGTTGTTAAATTTGCAAAGTAAATTAACAAATTTAATGAATTCGTTAGGGCATGGCTACATCAAAACAAAAAAAAAAAAAAAAAAAAAGATGTGCTGGAAAATTACATTTGCAGGGAATATCTGGAGCGACAATCAATGTTTGACCCACTTGAAGTTTGCTTCAATCAGCTTTGAATAAAGTAGGTAAGGCCTGAGTTAATAAATAATAAAATAAAGATCCATAATAGATAGATTTCTTGCCACTGGCTAGTCCACGGGGGGTTTAACGTGAGTTTTGCCGTGAAGGCAAATTACATATTACAATGCGATTGCCAGCGCCCCCCTGTTAAACTTGGAAACCACTGGCTAGTGTCGGACATATGCAAAGAAAATGTTCAGGGAATTCTTCTTATTCTTCATCGTTTCAATAACAATTCGTCTTAAACTTCAGTCTCGCCACATGCTTGCTAATCAAACATTGTCTTTTTAACTCTAATACAAACTTTGATACCTTAAACTTAGGTATAGACGTAAGATTCGTAGAAATCTTATTAGATAATATAGGCTAGAATTTGTGTGCTTGTGTTGGTCAAGTTGTTAGCAACATCATATATGACCGCTCAACATCATATATATGTATGTGGTTATCAACCCTTTTTAATTATTTTTCAACAGTACAGTAAGTAAGGTATTGTCAGTCCATCCAGAATTTGACTGTGATCTCGAATCTATATATGTGAATTTAGAACTGCTAAACCATCTTGCTGAGAGTTCAAGAATACACAATCGTAAATCATGCTTGATAAGGTCCAGTTGTTCTAAAATTTAGATCTATGTTTCACACCGATTATTCGATCATTCGTTTTCGAACTTGTCACATACATATTCCTTCAAACAAGGAACTCATATGTTTCAGGAGGCATAAGAGAATATGCTATCTCCGATCGATAGATCAGCTTTAATGATGCCTGTTGAAGCCCTTTCATGACATTTGTCTTAATTTAATGACAGCTGGCTAGAAAATCTGCTATCCTTAATGTTCACCGGCAATCTTTGTGAAACTACGTCCAGTGCATCAATGACAACGTTGGATAGAGCATCCTTGATATACATTGATGCTACTCTCTAACTCCTAATCAAGAGTTTTAACTACTGTATTACTGCCAAGCAACTGCACGGCAACAGCTTTTTGGAACCCGAAAATGGCATACAAATTTTAACTTATTCTTGCTGTAAGAGGAATGCTATTCTTGTATGATATCTTCTGCATCTGAAGTAATGCTCACGAAATGAAAAAAAAGTAATATTACATCAAAACTGTTATGAATTGGAACCAATAAACCATAAATATTTGAAAAATTCACTATTATTAGGTGAGAAACCTGCTTTTTCTTATAAAAACGCAACTTTATTATAAAAACATGTTTACAAATGACTCACTGAAAGTCCTGCCCATCGCTAGATACTACATTTTCCCATCTTTCTGGCAAAGCTCGAGTTTCGCCACGGTAAAACTGTGACGAATCTAGCCATTCCTTGATGTCGTCATATGAACTTATGGTCAGCCAGGCCGTGTGTCATCGAACGAAACAAGTGATAATAGGACGGCGCAATATTTGGGGGATATGGCGAGTGGGGTAAGACTTCCAATTTCAGCGTTTCCAGGTAGGTTTTAACGGGCTTGACCATGTGACGCCGAGCGTTGTAATGCTGAAGTATCAATTTCCGCGCCTTTCAGCGCATTGTGAGCGTTTCTCGCGCAGATCTCAGCTCAATTGCATTAACTGAAGTCGATACCAATCCTCAGTGATGGTTTCGCTTGGTTTCAGCAGCTCATAATAAATAACATCGACCTGGTCGCACCAAATACAGAACATTACCTTCGCAGCGTCAATATTCGTCCGAGGCGACGTCGTTGAATGATGACCGGGCAGCTCCCATCATTTTCTTTTTTTTTCTTCGGATTGCAGTAATGAATCCATTTTCCATCATCCGTTACAATACGATGAAGAAACCCCTTTCTTTTTTGTCGCAGAAGCAGTTGTTCACTGGCGAAAAAATGACGCTCAACATTCCTTCAACTTATAAGGTACCTAAGTTTCTTGCTTTTGAATCATTCCCAGCACATGCAATCACTTGGAAACGGCTTGGCGGGTAACTTCTAATACTGAAGCAAGCTCTACCTGCGTTTGACACGGGTCCCCGTCCAGCAATGCCGCCAATTCAGTGTCTTTAAAGGTTTTTTTGTCTTCCTCCACGCGGAAGGTCGTCGGCATCAAAATCAACGTCTTTAAAGCGACGGAACCAATTTCGACACGTTGTTTCACTTAAAGCAGCATCTCCGTAGACGTTTTGAAGCTCTCGATGAACTTCATCCGCCGTTTCCTTCAATTGAAAGTAGAAAATCAATATTCCCCTCATAGGACGATTATTTGGCACAAAATCATACATATTCACACAAGCAAAAGAATATGACGTCAAGAGAAAATCACTATTGTGTCTAGGCGGTATGTTTATCATATGCCTTAGCTTGGCTCATGACGTTTACATTATCGACTAGCACTTACAGCTGGTGCCATCTATTGACAAACAGCGAGAACTTAGATGCTCACTTAATATTAGCATTATTTTGAAGTGGAAAATTTTCACAAGTTTACAATTACAACTAAAGCCATGAAAATACTACTTTCTGGAAAGACTTCCACTTTTTTTGCTGGTTAAGTATATGAAAAAACGTTGCTCATACAATTGTTATTCCTTAAAGTATTCGAGTCATTGCGGTGAATCTGTAGACGACTGTCTATTATAATTTTTTTGTTTTGTTCTGCAAAAGGTACAGCCTATATTGTACAATTTAAAATTACCTAATTTTTTGTTCTATTTTTTTACTAAGATTGACAGTATAATTTTAACATATTTGAGTTCTCGTGAATAACCTGAAGTTAACTGGGTTTTCTAAAAACGTTGTAGCCGAAATCAAACTCTTTTGATGCTTAATTTGCATCCCTATTAATATAAATAATTGGCTTAATAGCATTTCAGTCGTGCTTGTATGAAATATCACTTCAACCATGTATGTAAATCTGTAGCGCGTTTCTATTAGATCTTGGGTGGTGTCAAGCAGTCCCGACAATCTTTCAAATGATTTTGATAAAACAAACGCGCATACTATAATCCACTTCCTTTTAAAGATACTAAATGATTGCTGGCTGCGTTGCCGAATGCAAATGTCGGGTTGGTAAAGGTCTGATAAATCGATCTGAGTCCTTATTAATCATCTGGATCATTACAAGTGTAGACTTTTTTCTGTAAACATACAAATTGAAACGGGTGCAATGAGTACTTATATATATTTTATTCTATCCACGGAATGTAATGCAATTTTGCTTGTTAATAAGAATTACTTTTGAATAATTATCTGGTCTTTTACATTATATAATAGCTGTGCGCTATGATTTTCCCTTGTTATTACATCGCTTTCCCTACATTTCCGGTAATTAATTAATGATGGAAATGTCAGCCGGCATGTAATTTCTTTTGACAAATTTAGTTAGATATCCTTTGCCGTTATCTTACAGACATTCCACACTTTTGCTTTGGTTTAAAAAATTATATTCTTCACACTTCAGCTCACAAGAAATTAACATTTAAATTGGCGAAAAATTTGCGAATAGAAAGAATATAGAAAGAATATCATTAAAATTTTCGCAAAATAGCTTTTGTGTGAATGCATACATTTTCTCTTGCATACTTTAACTCAAAGCCATTGTCAAGAAAAGTGTGTTGAACAAATTCATTAAAAATGAAAATGATCGTAAAAGGTTAAATACACTTTTCATCATTCATCAGATGGTTGAAGTAGAAACTCAAATACGCAAGTTAATGTTGAGAGAGTGAATAAAATCCATAAACTTTTGTTTTTACGATTGCCCACCAACTTATACCCGACCGACTTCTGTGTTAGAGCGCACCTTTTGGTGCAAGTTGCACAAATCGGCAAATACCAGGGGAAAGCGGACAGACAGATTGTGAGAGACCGACAACAAGTCAATTGTTTTCCATCTTGAGTGGCACTCCTGCAAAATGAACAAACACAGAAGGAAGCACCATCGACATCAGCGATAAAGGAGCAAAGATCACGCAAAAAAGTGTGCATTTTTATAAGCAATCAAAGTTTAACGCCCGCCCACCCCACCACCAGAGAAGGACGAATATGTTGAACAATGCAAACGGTCACGGAGCAGCACAGAAATCAGATAATAAAAATTTGATGGCGCCTAACCCGGGGGTGGTGGTGATGGCAACCGGCAAGAGTGCATTGTAAGTTCAGAATAATAAAAAATAAGTTAAAAAACTATATTAAATTGCAGCAAAAGAGAAAACAATAAAATCCACATCTCTTCGGCACAAAGCAGGAAGAAATATCTTACTCGTAAAGTAAAGGAAATGACAGAAAACTGTTTGGACGTGGCATCAGGTGAATAGAGATGACGTGATGCAAATGTTTACTTCTTCAACTAATCGCAAGAAATACAAAAATACTAGTATGTAGGTGGATTACAAGAACTTTCCAGTGGTTGTGGTGGTGATGCAAAAGCTTTTGTTTGTTAAGTTGTGGGGCTAACTTAAAATAAGTTTGTAAGCTCAAGAGATTTATGCTTCACATCGTCTTCATCGAAAGCAGGAAATTTAAAACGCATTAGAAATTGTAAGAATTATAAACATAGAAAACAGTGGACACAGGGAAAATCCACAAAACTCTTATAAATGAACAATGACTTCAAAAACTTGGAAATATTTTACAGGAATATAAATGTTCATTGTTGCGTTTTTCACTTAAAGTTTTATTATTTCTTTTTTTCATTTTTCACTTAAAGTTAGCAATCGGCCACCATGAATCAAGTAAAATTTTTCAATATCAATGGCTAATAATCACTACATAAAAAGTTGCTGATTATTAAAATCATAAGATAAGTAGTAAGTTATATTACATCGTGTTTAAATTATTGAAATTATTGTTTACTATGTATTTGAAAAACGCATACCGGAAATTCCGGTTAAGGGCATTCGCTAGAAATTTCTTTATTATCCGCGAATACGTATAAGAAGCGTACTCTAACTGTTCACAAATGTTCACTTGGGTTTATCTACATGTGACTCTTGAGACGCTTTAGATATGCACACGAAGCAGTGCAATAAATATAAAGAAAGTAATCCCTTGTCAACAATAAATGTAAGGACAATAAGGACAGTTGAAGTGATGATAGTGGGTGAATAGAGAAATGTGGTTTATGATACGAAAATGCGTCCTTCTTCTTTCCATCTCTAGGTTAAGTTAGCTAAGTGCAAATCTCAAGTGTGGTTACGTCACGTCATCGTGACAGTCTGAATAGCCAGACTCACTTAGACTGCATAGTCCATTGTGTACTACGGAAACTAGAAATATGGATATCCCTAGATTCCCCCGTTGAACCATCCTCAACGCCTCAAGAAGCTGTTAAGTCCGACAATATCTATATAGTCTAGATCTCTTTGGTTCCTAAAGAAATAAGAACCCACCTGTTCGCCAAGGCGGGGCAATTGCAGAGAATGTGTTCTATGGACTTCTTCTCTTCATCCCTACATCCTGCAGAAGTCACTAGTCGCAACCTTCAGTCTGATTGCATGTCTTTCAATCAGACAGTGTTTCGTCATAACGGAATCAAATAATGACACGTCGGATCTTGACGAGGCCGCATATGTCTGGATTGATTACAGCCTCGAACAGACGCAACAGTCCACTTGCTGCTAAATAACTCTCTCTATCTCGCAGTAGGTACTTGCAGGTGGCTAGAGGTATGTCCACGGACTGCAGCTCGGGTGGAATCTGTGAGATTGTCCGTAGTCTTACCAGCTCGTCTTCCTGCAGTTCCCTGGTATATCCCTGTGGTCAGTCACCTACATAAGGTGTATGTTGAAATGCAGAGCCATCTTGTTAAGAGATGTGTGACATTTCAGGGCTGCTGTTGAGTTCAGAAAGGTAGAATCCAGGAATTTAATGGCAGCTTGACTGTCAGGGAATATATTAATCCCCACCGTGATGAGAACGTTATATCTCAGCCATTCTGTCACTTCCTTAATGGCCAAAATTTTGACCTGATAAACACGACAGTGGTCAGGTAATCTTCTTGCTATAGTTAGAGCCCGAAACCTTCTTCTTCTTAGATGGCGGCTGGAATAGACATCCTTATCTATTATACGCCGCCCATAGAAAATAATTCCTAGCGCTTCGATCTTCTACGCTTCTCCTCCAAGTCGTCACACCAAGTTTCGATAGTATTTCAAAAGCCTAGTCCTTCCAATGGAGTTTTGGTCGCCCTCTTCTGCGTCGTCCATCAACTTCGTTGTCGAAAATTTTCTTCTTTTTAGGTGGCGACTGGAATAGACATCCTTATCTATTACACGCCTCCCATAGAAAATAATTTCAAGCGCTTCGATCTTCTGCTCTTCTCCTTCAATTCGTCACACCAAGTTTCGATAGTATTTCAGAAGCCTGGTCCTTCCAACGGAGTTGTGGTCGCCCTCTTCTGCGCCGCCCATCGAGTTCGTTGTCAAAAATTTTCCATGCCGATGCATTTGGGTCCATCCCCGCAACATGGCCCAGCCAACGAAATCGCTGTATATTAATGCATTTGACCACGCCGATGTCGGCATATAGCTACGTGTCGATCTAGTTTTCTAGGGTCTTCTCCAGAATTTGTCTTAGAGTGATTATCTGGTCAGTTGTTGATTAGTCAGCTCTAAAGCCACACTGATAAGATCCAATCAGGTCAGTTAGAATCGGCTTTAGTCTTTCACGTATCACACTCGATTAGCAATGGTTAAAAGACTAACACCGCCATAGTTTTTACACGTCTTTCGTCTTTTTTACACACAGGAAACATCACACTCAAATTCCAATCATCGGGCATGTTTTCCTCGAGGCAAATCATATTTAGGAGCTAATGCAGGCTGTTTATCAGCTTATCTCACTTGTGCTTATCACTTGTGCTGCCATCCGAAACTAAGAGCTTATAAAAATGCTTTCTCCATATTTCTAGCACATTCTGCGTATATGTGACTAGATTTCTCTCGTTGTCCTTACAGGAGGAGACCCCCGAAACCTACCTGATTATTTAATTTTGAGTCATCACTATAGAAGTCGATATACTGTTTTGTACCAGGAGTTCTATATTTCCACGTATCTCTATCTGGTATAGGTATATGGTACTTCTTGTCGAACATTGGTTCAGCCAGAGTATAGTCTATGGTGCCTGTTATGTCAGGCCTCATATTAAGGGTAACACGGCGACCATAACTACTGTTTGACCACTGCGGCAGGTTCCTTAGTCTTACTGCCGCAGCTGCGGCAGTCTGCATACTAATTATGTTCAGGAGTAGTAAATGCAAAATTACATTTAGTGCATCAGATGTGGGGGAGTGGAGCGCACAAGTGATGCACAGACTAGTAGCCATCCTTTGGACTTTGTCCAGTATCTTACAGTATGTGCATTTCTAAAGAGCCTTCCACCAGACGATAACTCCACACAACATTATCGGTCTTACTACTGACTGACCTCTACCAGTGAACAATGTGAGGCTTTAATTCCCATTGTTTCCCTATTGCCTTTTTGCACGCATATAGCCCTATCTAGAATCTGAAGTATAGTTCGTAAGAAATGTTTTTTAAATAAAGAACTCAGTTTTCTACAAACACTTAGCATATTCAGATCTTTAATAATCTGAAATATCAACCTTAGCTAAACAGTTTTAGTAGGCTATGAGTTGAAACTGAATCTTTTCATGTTTTGTAATATATCTATACAATAATACAAATATTGTTGTATATTTATATACCTTAACCCGAAGGAATGATAAGGCAATAACGTCGAAAATTTTAGTCAGTTTAACTGACAAAGTGTGCGAAGTACCAGGAGAGGTGTGATAAATCGGAAGATTCTTATCGAAAAACTATCTAAAAGGCAAAATTATAACCTACGGAAGTCATATTCACTCAGCAGTTACGGGGGAACCATTAAATTGGGCGATTCGTATGGGAGGTACTAAAAAGGAAGCGTGATTATGTGTTAGATTTTTTCAAATGTTCTTTTCAAACAGTTTTTTGTACTCTGTGTTGGGAAAAACCTACTTGGGACCGAAAATTTCAAAAACAAAATCCTTGATATTCTCTCGCTGGAGCTATATTACATGTACACGATACTAGCGTAACACCCTCACAACAAACATTCTCTGCATTCTTTATCGAAATAAATTTATGCGAACGCATGTATATTTCTGACATTCCTTTTACATGCTTCTCCAAGCAAAGAAAATATTGGCATAATTTATCTCCAGCGAGCACTAGCAAGATTTCTAGGTATGAAGACCAAGACCAAAACTGTATTACATAAATCGCTCTGCACAGAATTGGCAACAAGATTAAGTGGAACACATCCTTGCCACAACAAGCCTCTCCAAAATAAATCTTAATCACAGCATAATAATAATAATGTCTTGTCCTTGTAGTTTAAATCCTATCAATTTAATCTCCAAAATTATCTGCAAAATTGTAATGATATCGTATTTTATTGAATTCAAGTAGTACTTAGTATCATCCTCCTCATCAGTGTTAATGCTCATTTGAATCCTTTTGTTAGACAAAATACTGACGAGTACCATAATGCAATCCTTATAACGAGTGCCGAAAACCAAAGCAAAACAAAAAAAAAATGTAAAAAAACTTCAAAGCGAACACGCACTTACTCACAAAGAGAACAGCAGCTTAATGTAACAGCATTAAAATGAAACTACCAGATATTTCGTTAGCAATAAAAACGTAATGTTTCTGTGATCGCCTTCCAGGAAATGATGATTATACGAAAATGGCGATGAAGATGTCGTTAAGCAAGGCGAACAAGTGTGGCCATAATCCTTTGAAATAGAATACAACTAAAATTTATTCACTCGTTCGAATGCATTTTTAGTGATCAACAATAAAGCGCGAAATACTGGTAAATACCAACAGCAGATTTTGTTTCGCACACATCAATCCCCATAATCCGTTGCCATCCAATGCTCAAGAGTTTATATATTTGAAGATAGTTATCCGTATTGTCGTCAAATGATATGTACTTAATGTGATTTCGTTCTTCATATTCATCTTCATATCCATCTTCATGGTCTTCCTCGGCGTCTTAGCATCGAGTTCTGTGAATCTGTACAAACGGGTGTTGCCCAACGATGTGACAGCAATGATACATAACTACACAAGTTGGCCTATGTAAACATACAGCTGCAGAAGAGCAACCTCAACAAGAAAAAACGGCAACGATTTATAAAGTTAGTTAGTATTTGTTAAGCTTTCTCTTGTGGCTGTGTATGTTTAGCTAAGAATTGTATATTGTATAGTGTGTGTGTGTGTGTGTGA
Source organism: Philornis downsi (assembly GCA_019455685.1). Lineage (NCBI taxonomy): Eukaryota > Metazoa > Arthropoda > Insecta > Diptera > Muscidae > Philornis > Philornis downsi. The sequence continues at coordinate 1,666,209 of JAHXMU010000019.1, forward strand.
GTGTAGCACGATTGCTAAGGAATACGGTTTGCCAAAATATTTTTCATCTCCTTAGTTTGTTATCTTTAAAGTTCTTCCACATCAGCTGCCATGTAAGAGCAATAGCGCACAGTGTATCGTTTCCATACAAAAAAATGAGAAAATTAAACTGAATGAAGTTAAAATTTGATACATATAATTTCGTACTTTACTATACTGGCTCCAAATAAGTACTATATCCGACATCTAATAGCGTTTATTTCGGATGGCATACAAACTTTCTGATAAAAATTGAAAGATAAGATTGCATTGATGTTGATGGTTTTTGGAAACAAGAAAAAGGATAATCAAGGAAGATATAATAATTTCACGCATTTAAAAGAAAAACCATAAATTTTAGCTACGAGGGGATTGCAAAACTAGCCGACATAACAAAGAAGTCACAAATAAGTTGGCAAAAATATTCTTTATTTTTCAACATAATCTATTTTTTGCTCGATGCACTCTTTCCAGCAATATTCAATAGCTTCTATACCCTGTTCATAGTAAGAACTGTCAAACTCCTAAAAATAGCCATCAATCGCAGACTCCACCTGTTCATTGTTGGCAAATCTGTAACCACTGAGCCATATTTTAAAGTTTTGAAGCAAAAAATAGTTCGAGGGAGCTAAATCTAACGAATAAGGTGCGCGATGAACCAATTCCAACTTTAATTCATTAATTTTGTTTAATTAATAGAGGATGTGTGAATTGTAGCATTGTGTTAATGATACAACACCTTTTTTTCTGCAAATGTGGCCTTTTTTTATAATTTCATCATCTAAATGCTACAATAAATTAGCATAGTATTCGCCGTTGATGGTTTTTTCTTTCTGAAGATAATCAACAAAAATAATCCCATGTGCATCCCCAAATAGCGGACGCCATGACCGTCATTGTCTGCAGAAGGAACCGTCTTCGCCTTCTTTGGACACGATTCTCTCACTCCAGTTCACTACTTTGACTATTTCTATGTCTATGTTTCTACGCCTCACGTGCGAAGTGGTGGACTCATGTCTCATTCAAGGTTATAAATCGACACAAAAATTCGGCTTTATTGCGTTGGAACATCGTCAAACACTTTACTGAAACATCTTCATGTCGCTGCTTTTGCTCTACTGAAAGTAAGCGCGGCACCCGTCTTGCGCACAGCTTTCTCATCCTCAAATCACCGGTCAATATACGATGTATGGAACTATTATAAATCACTATCATTTCACTAGCTCACTCACTTTCAGCCGCCGATAACTCGGTCTGGCGTGGATACCTCAATTGGTAGACCACTACTGTGTTGGCCTTGGCGGCTCGTAAGGCCTTATTTAAACTCTGCTACCCAATATTTTACAGTCGTATTGGTTGGACAGGCGGGGGTTAATACTGGACTTATATTTCTTTAGGGGCCTAAAAGATCTGGACGCTATGGATATTTTCCGACTTAAGAGCTTCTTGAGGCGCTCAGTATGGTTCAACGGGGGAAAATGGGGACATCCATATCTCTAGTTTCCGTGGTATCACAATGGGCTATACAGTCTAAGTCAGTCTGTCGACTCAGACTGCCACACTGCCCTAACGTAGCCTAATCTATTAGTTGAACACAGACCTTTCAAATGGAAATATTGAATTACATAAAGGTAACCAATTTTTTCCATGCTTACAAATTCATAGAGATCGTTTACTTTTAATAGCTGAAATAAAAATACTAAACAATGTGGAGCCTTGAAACTTAAAACATATTTTTTTTAAGGTTGCCACTTTTCAGCCAAATAATTTCTTTCAATCAACTAGCACTATCTCTACGTAGGTCGTAGTTTGGGGACCGCCTTCGTATATATAATTTAGCTTTAGCTCGTATATCTGAATTGAAGTTCCACAGCTCCGAAATAAGATACGAAATACAATGACATTTTTGTCGAGTAATAGAATAATTTCAAAAACAATGTGTGGATCTTGTATGATATAGGAGAATACTAAAAAACGTGTACATGTTTCACGAACAATATGTTTCAGAATTACGTATGTTAACTTAACACATCACTCATCACTATTTCCAAACTTAACTCAAGATAAAAAAAAAACGATTCCCCACATTCAGTGAGCTTGCGTGCAGTATATAGGGTTATCCATTTTTGTGTTTCAAAAGTGAAGGTAAATAAACCACTCATAAAGCTATGATTTCGATGAAACTTTTTTTTCATTATAACGCTTGGACTTTGCCATTATGTATGAAGTACAATGTCATTTGAATGACAGCCTCTGGATTGGTTGCACTAGTGGATGGTTTTGAGATTCCTCCAGTGTCATTTCCGAAAAAATACTGCCCAACGACAATGGCTTTTCCACAATCATTTCTGGGTTCTCCAAGACCCATATGCGACAATTTTGCTTGTTGGCGTAACCTTCCTTGTTGAAGGAAACTCTGTTCGACTGAAAGTCCAAGTTTGAATGACCACTTTTGTAGTAAGTTTTAACTATTTTTACACGTTTTTCTGTTGTTAAACGATTTATATTCTTAAATGGGAAACCTTTCACTAAATAAATAATGCTTCAGATGACAGCTGGCAGCTTCTAATAGCTGACAGCCTTGTCAGGTTTTGAAACCCCTTGTTGGATTACCCTATATTTGTAGACCCACCCGAAGAGACCTTCAGCTTAATGACGATTCCGAATGTCAGAATTTGAGAGACATATATTAAACTTATCGATTACTCAACTATTATTATTCCTCTGACACATCGCGGTGGCCGCCATACAAATAATGTTAAGTGGTTGTGTTAGATATTGAAACCGCGATCATGGAAACGATAGTCAACATTAGAAGAAGGACGAAATCAAAACGGCAAGGTAAGCTTGCATACTGGTTTTTCCAAATAGGTCTGGTCGGTGTTGAACTGGAAGAAAACAAACTGTGTGTAAGGTATTAACAAAATGCATTTTTTTAGCTGAAAGACCGATAAACGCCGTTACGTATGGAATATAACATCGTTAGATTGTCGCAGCTTCACACAGTGTCGCGGTGTCGAGAGGTCCAAATTTCATTGAATTGGCTGAATTTAAGTAGATTATGTTGGCTTTAAGGGATTTGCTCGGTAGCGCCTTATTGGCATGGACCTGCGACTTCAGATATCTATACAAGAGAAAAACTAACGGAGTCAAAACTTACGGTCTTGGTGGCCAGTGGATCAATTTACCTCCGCAGGAGATATCCTCAAATTGTTCTTACGAGTGATGGCGCCACCTCAAAATCCGTACCAAATAGTTGTGCACCCATCTCCACCCAGTGAAACTCGGTTGGTTCGGCGTCGTTTAATTCATACACAGTAATTCTGCTTGCCTTTTATCCCAAAATGCGTCCCATTACTTATTTAGCAAGAACTTCAAACATGAATAAAGATCTCACTTTCCAACTCATAAAATGCAATAAATATTAATGTAACTCATTTCAAACTACATCAATTGTCTGTAAAAAAGTTGTTTTTTGCTACATTTGTTAAGCTCTTTTCGTCATCGGTTTGGATTTTTTTTACCTAACCAAATTCAGGCAACACTGCGTATTTGCTGTCTTTAAATTTGAAGATATTATAGAGGAATTCGGAAACTTTTTTTGGGGGTGAAATTTGTACCCATTAAATTATCCCTATTGATCCATAACGGCGCGTTGGTACACATGACTGGCGTTCATATGATCCCGAGTCCAATCCTTGATACAATCACCTATCTGTCTTTAAGCGACAGTTACCTCGATGTTCTTAAATGCTTCTAAAATTAACGTTCGAAATCGCGTGTTAAAATAAGTCTACTTGAATAAGTCTAAAAATAAAGGGTGTCCCAACAAGAACGCAAGATTTAAATGACTGATGCAGTAATTGAATTGTTTCTCTGGCTATATGATATGTGGCGCCGTCTTGATGAAACCACACGCCCTCCACATTCATTTCTTCAATTTTAGGCACGAAAAAACTGGTTACCATTTCACGATACCGAACACCATTGACTGTTTGCGCTTGACATGCCCCATTTTAATAAAAAAAGGTCCAATGATTCCTCCAGCCCAAAATCCACACCACACAGTGACACGTTGAGGATGCATTTGCTTCTCGTGAATCACTCGAGGATTTTCCTCACCCCAAATGCGACAATTCTGATTATTGACGAAGCCATCAAGATGGAAATTGGCCTCGTCACTGAACATGATTTTATCGGGAAAATCAGCATTTTCATGTTGTCTCTCCAATACCCAATTAACGAACACCCTTCGCTGTCTATGGTCAGCTGGCTTCAGTTCCTGAGTCAATTGAACTTTGTATGCATGAAGATGCAAATCTTTCGTCAAAATTCGCTGCATAGTGGTTTTTGAGACACCAATTTGCTGAGCTCGGTGTCGAATTGAGGAGGAAGAGCTGCGACATTTTCGGTCGATCGACCTGGGCGAAGGCGCATTGTTGTCTTTGCATCACTAACAGACCCAGTTTTGGCAAATTTATACATTAATCTCTTTACAGTTGACTCTTTTGGAGCATTATTGTGACCCCAAATTGATCGCAATTTGCGAATTGTAGCCGCAAAACTTTCACCATTTTGGTAAAAGAATTTCACAATGAGAATGCGTTGTTCATTCGTTTAGCGCTCCATTTTTACTAACCTCGTACCTTCTACTAGCAAACAATAACATTTCGAATGGCGCCAAATTTAAATCTTGCGTTCTTGTTGGGACACCCTCTACAATGCGTGCAAGTTTTGTATTTTCTTTTTCATTCGCCATAAACGAACAGTTGGTAATAACTGGATGCTACTATGCTAGTTAATGCTTTTCATTTTCATTCAGTGTTCTGCTGTTCACTGCATGTAAGGTCGCCCATTTTGTTTAACAAAATATACGGAAATTTCGCCACTGTTACATGTTTATGTGTTTTTTTTCTTTTTTTCGAAATTATGTAGTAAACGCAATAATAATAAATTGTCTCATCATTTACGGTTTTAAGTTGATATATTGGCTATCTCATATCCGGTGTATTTCTTAGTGCCACTGGAAGCTGCTTAAAGGCGCAACCAAACAACATCAATGGAGCGTAAGAAAAATATGGAATGTTTACATAAAAATACCACTGCTAATGGTATCTAAAGGATCCTTTTTTTAACATAATAAATGACAAAGGATTTTGTCAAATAATCGCATAAAATTTTGGAAAAACAAATTCTTGAAAAAGAAAGAGAAAAAGTAAAAAAATTAAATAAAGTATAAGACTTGTTTGTATAAGATTTGTTTAAGCTTTTGGTAGCCATCCAAATGTGTATTTAATTTTGATTTTAAACAATGAATACAAGTTTTGATTTCAGTTCTTATTTGGCTATAAATATTTGTGATAGTCTGATATCTAATATTCCGAAAATTTATTTAGAACATTTTTATTTATGGTGATTTAATTTCAGTACTTTTATCTGCACCGAAACGAAACTAATCAATATGAGGTTTCGGTACTGATTCACATTAAGAAAGAAGACTCCATAAAACGATAGTTTCGTTTGCGATTCTCTATTCAAAACATGTATTTCATCGTGTTTTGATAGACAAACTGAATCGATTTCAGTTTGTGGTTGGTTTTCATGTAAGAAATGAAAGTCGAAGTATACAGTGAAATGTTGTTTTCTAATTAAATAAAATTTCTGATGTAAAGGCTTTTCCAACTAACATGGGCCGACGTTGAAATGGAAGAAAACAAGCTTGGTGTAATGTATTAATGAAATTCTCTTTTTTATTTGAGAAGCTTATAAATGCCTTTGTTTATGGAATATATCATCGCCCAAATGTCCGCAGTGAATTCTTACTGCGGCATGGATTCCAGAGACCCAATTTTCAATGATTCTGCTACGTTGATAGGTTGAAATTGAGAGATGGTCCGTATTATGTTGATCTTGAGAGCATCGGTCGATTGGCAAAGACCTGCGACTTCAGAGAATTACAAATGGAAAGTGTCGTAGGGCCAAATCGCACAATCTTAGTGTCCAATTCATTAATACAGGATTCATCTCCGCCAATGGCGATAGTGTTCCATACTAGCACAATGAATTTGGTGTCTTGTGGGTGGAAGAAAGAATCAACAGTCGCTGTAGCTTTTTTCCAAAATTGTCGATACCTGTTCCAAAAAAGTCAAAGTGTACTTGGCTATCCCAGGGGAGCGCTGGCAATCGCCTTGTAACATGTCCAGTGTACAGGGTTGCCCATATTCGACGGACCCATGTTTTTTAAAAAAAAAATCAAAGAAAAAAATAAAAATTTGGCGGTTGGCAATCTTATTCATTTAATTTGTTCCAAGTAGATTTGTTTACATCAATTTTTGAATATAATATCTCTCAAATGGCCGCCTCTGGCGTTGATGGCGTATTGTGCCCTTTTTGCAGCATTTTCCATCGTTTTCGCCAACATTTCGGCCGGAATAGCGGCTATTTCTTCACGAATGTTGTCCTTGAGCTCTTCTACGGTCCTTGGCTTGTTAACGTAAACCTTTGACTTCAAATGTCCCCACAAGAAGAAGTCAGCGGGCGAACGCGGTGGCCAGTCCAAATCACCACTTTTCGACATCAAACGGCCCGGAAACAAATTCTTCAGAAAATCGATTGTTATGCGACTTGTGTGCGGTGGAGCGCCGTCTTGTTGAAACCAGAACTGCCTCATATGCTTTCGACGAATAATTGGCATCACAAAATTGGTCATCATGTCGCGATAACGCTCCTGGTTGATGGTAACAGCATGGCCATTTTCGTTTTGGAAGAAAAACGGCCCAATGACCGTTTTCGCACTAACGCCGCACCAAACTGTGACTTTTTCGTCATGAAGAGGCAATTCTTGAATCTCCTGAGGATTTTCAGTGGCGTAAATACGGCAATTTTGCTTATTTACAGTCCCATTCAATGTGAAATGGGCTTCATCGGACATGATAATTTTGTTCCAAAATTGCTCGTCATCATCGGTCATTTCGATGACTCGTTGGGCCCATTCCAATCGACGAGGCTTGTCCGCAGGCAACAATCTTTGCGTCAATTGAATTTTGTACGGGAACAAATGCAAATCAATGCGAATAATCCGTTGTAAAGTGGACCGAGCCATGCCCAACTGCTGAGAACGGCGTTTTTGGGATGTTCTTTGGGACCTCTCAACACTGGCTCGTACGGCAGCGATATTCTCGGCCGATCGCCTTGGTCGACTTTTATTTGGCCTCTTCGGATTAGAAAGAGCCTCACCAGTCGAAAATTTTTCGTATAAACGCTTAATGGTGTTCTTAGAAGGCGCGCTTCTCACATTTTTTAATATTTTAAAAGCACGTTGAGTTTTCACAATTGACTTCTTCTGTTGAATGTAAATTTCAACTATTTCAGAGCGCTCGCGTGGCGTGTATTGTTCCATGATAAAAATCTGCTTGGACTGACGCTTCAAACGCGGTATGTCATTAAGCGATCTGACATCTCTGTCAAAAGTTATGGCGTTGCCAGATGGGTCCGTCGAATATGGGCAACCCTGTAATTAGCATATCGTGAGTAATCGATGGTATACATAAAACCCCGTGAGACGCATTCGTGCCATCCAGTCATTCATGCAGAATGCCAGTTGTGGCCATCGCAAAGTGGCACATACCACCATCCACCTGTAACCACATATGGTTTACTTCCATATCGTTCAATTTAGGGGAGAAGAAATTGACTTTTACTGATCTACAGCGCGCGCCATTGAAGATGATGATCTCACCATAATCATTTTCGATAAAGTATGGACAAATGATGCCGTCAGCCTAAAATTAGCACAAAAACAGTAATTTTTTTGTGAAATGACATTGACATCTGGAGAATCTCCTGTGAGTTGGTTTTTCCCTATCTATTGCAATTTTTCTGTTAACAAAGCCATTCATAAAAAAAAATGAGCATTGCCAGGTTTTCAGCAAAATTGTCGTTATCTTCGAAACACTCCGAAGTCCAGTCGGCGAATAAATGTCATTGTCTATGGATATTAACATTAAGCTGCTGGTTCAGTTGAATCTAAAACTCACTCAGGCTCAGTTCTTGTCGTTAAATTTGACTAATAGAAGTATACTAAAGTCTGAGTTCTTATGCAAGGTTGGGAATCCAATGCCTCGGATTTTCCTGTACACTTTCATCGACGACAGCAATGTTTTCGGTTGATCAAGCGTTCCTACATACGAGATTTGGCTGATTGTTTACCGAACTGGCCACTAAATGTTGGAGATACGACTTTGAAGGACCACCGAACCCTAGGCCACAATGTTTGCAAAGCCTGTACTGAAATGAAATCCATTTAATAATAAAGATTTGACATTTACACGTGCTTGACATGATGATTTACCATCGTAATAATAATAAACAAGAGATTTGCTAGAAGCCGGTAAAAGGACATTGTCGCCAAAGACTGCCAACCTCAATCTGGTCCATATAGGAAAAAGTTACTTTTAAATAAAACTTGCCGGCCGGATGTGCGCTGCAATGCCTCCATTAAAGTTGGATGAAAACATCTACTACAATCGTATCATACTCAACTCCCTATCTATAATATTAATATATCAATAACAAGACATATTATTGAATTTTTCCCTCACCTAACCCGGTTCGATCGATAATTTACACAATATTAAAATTTTATTAATTTTGTTCCGAAGTATGAGCCAAACATTGAGTTTATTTCTTATTTGCCAATAGCTAACTATTTGCTAACATATCTCGATTTTCACAACTTACGCATCAACTCTCCTTCTAATGGTTCATGAGATATGACCATTTACATAACTCGCTAAATTGTGTGGCCGACGTCACACTCGTTTTCCTAATCTTAACCTAACATGGCTTAATATTTATGACGATCGATCAGTTATTTTGACCATTTAACGGGTTATATGCTATCCTAGGTGCATATATTCCAAATATCATCTGTATATCTCTTGCAGTTCGTAATATACCACCGTTCTAAAGGTTTTTTTTTCACTTAATTTCTGTATTGAATCTTTCTTTTGAAATTTACAATAAGTATTCAAGTTTTAACTCTATCTTAAACTAAAGTATCCAGCCATTGCTGCATCTTATTTTTGGTGAGCTGTACTTTGTATCACCGGACCAAATCTAGCGTGTCCTTTCTTCTTAGCCGTATATGACCGGGAAAATGTTGAAGGTTTGGAGCGAGTGGGTCTGAGTGGAAGGACAACTTCGATATATATGACCTGCTTAATTTTCTCATATCCTCGAAAATATAAGGAATGTTTAAATCCTTGTGGATTTTATCATTCCATGATTGATTGATTGTCTTCTCTGTAGCTTATTTATGTTAGGAGCCGATGCCGTTCCCAGTTGTGTTCTAAATGCTAATGTGCGCTGGCGGTATTATAACACTTTATTTACTCCTGTTCTAATACAGCATATGACGATGTGTCAGTTACTCTGGCTGGTAGAATGAATTTTTTACCGCCCACATTGTGTTTGCGCATATTTCTTTATATATGTATCAGTTGTGTATATATGAAATCGCATGTTTATACCTCGAATAGTTCATGAGATACGGCCGTTCAAAGTGTTAAGTTATGTGGATGGCGCCGCACCCCTTATTCAGAGTTTAACCTATAATAGCATATGTAAATTTTGCTATTGATAGTGATTTTGTTGGTTAATTTTTGCGACGATTGGTTGGTTAATTTGGCCACAATGAGATAATGTAAAAAGAGGCGGGCACCAACCGCTTTTTACTCCAGCATATACCCCTTTATGGTAGTTTTCATACGTACTAAAATTCTTCGGTATATCTCTAATACAGGGTGGTACACGAATCGTGCTACAAACACAAAACGGGGATCTATTGGGGCCGTTAATTATAAATGTTGAAAGAGTTATTTTACCGAAAATTGCGCCGAAGATGTATGAGTTTCAACAGCATTTGGTACTAGCAAGATGAAGCAACTGTTAAAGCAGCTTTTTATCCAGAACTGTGCGAATGCATATCCATTCCAACAGCATTTGATTCCAGCAAGATGAAGCAACTGCACACATAGCTAGACCTGTTATGGCGGAAGTCTAACAAAAATTCCCAAACAAGTTAATATCCTAAAAATCCAATTTTTGCTGGTCACCTGACCTGACTGCACCTGATTTTTTTTTTTCTATCGGGTTATGTCAAACAAGATCTGTACAAAAGGAAACCAATTTGACTGAATTGAATCAGTGTATTAAAACAATAATTGAGGCGTTCCCAAATTCAGTCCTTCAGGCCTCAATGAATTAATTTTCAAAATGAACAAGGAGGTCATTTATGGTTTATCATCTTCAAAAACAGTTAGTTATATAAAATAACATTGAATTTTCTGTGCAATAAAAAATAATAAATAAATAAATGATATACATTGATTAAAAGAAAAGTTATTTGAATTTCTTATTATAGCACATAGTCATATAGCTATAGTCATTCAAAATTGCTATTTGTGTGTGTCACGCCCCTTTTGTCCAAACAACACCTAATGTAGCCTATAATTCCTGCCTGGGTGACGGTGAAAATTTCGTAACAGCAGCTTCTTTAGTTCAAAAAATAGCACAAATATATGAACATATAAAACATTAAATTTTTTTATTTCGTAAAAGTCAGTGACAAAATGTGAGCTATAAGTTTCAAGTGCTCCTACAATTTCCTAAATATACACAAGATTAAAGAAGCTAAGAAATTTAAAAACATGTGTGTTATTCAATTACAAACATTAAAGAAATATTCACATCATACAAAACAACATGGAATAAAACCAAACACTCTCAACTGTTTTGGCCACTAAGCCATACATTGTCCTGCAAAAGGCAACTTGTCTATAGAATGCAAAAATTTGCTAAACCTTCCACTTTGTACATGAATGCTTTTAAGTTTATACAGACTTACTTTCACACTCTAATATTGCTTTACATTGCAACTTTCTAGCCAAGCGGTTAGATAATGATGCCATAAACTAGCTTTAACAATTATCTCTTGATAAACTTTCGTGTGCTATTAAAATCTTAAGCAATTTGTTGGTTGTTGCAATATTCTTAGAGCTGCTAATGCTGCTTCTATGCATATGCTACGAGTACTTACCAGAAACACTACTCGACTCTTCTATAGCGCATTTGGCTAATATCGTTTGCTAGAACTACAGTATTTCTCGAAAATCGTAAAACTTTTATTATAGTTTAAGATTAACTGCAACTCATATATTTACTACACTTCTAAGGATATTCCTTGCTGTCTCTAACATAAATAAACTGGATGTGTTCGTGTTTTTCATGTTTTTCTCTTTTTTCGAAAATACTTTAGATAAGCAACAACTTCTCTATTCGTCCTACAATTTGCGATAGTTTTGGAGGGTGCAAGAGATTGAAAACAACTTTGTTAGGGAAGCCCCCTTAGTATATGTGTGCAAATGTTTGGACGCGCTGAACGACAATTGGAGAGGCAGCACAAGATCTGTGTATACACTCGTATATGTATGTGTACTATAATACTTTGAGTTACAGGCGATGTTAGGGTTTCTTTCTTCTTATATCCTTTGTAAAAGGCACAAAGCCAAAAATCCCTAAAAAGATTTAGTTAAATTTAATTTTGTTGCATAAAATTGCCACAAGCCAGAATTGAAAGAGGGACGGCAGCGTAATGAAGGCGAATGTATAAAGGCTACTTACGTTTATTAAGTAATTATAATGGAGAACAGAGAAAAGAAGAGAAAGTGTATGGACTGATAAATGCATTTTTCTACAGCTTTGTGATGTATTCGCCGAAATATATAAACACGAATTTAACGTTATTACAGGATATTTTTGAATATGCGGACTTTCGAATACCCCACAAATGAAAACAGATAAAATAAGTCCAAACAGTAGTTTGTTGGCATTCTGAGATAATTCACTATTAGCAAGGAAATCACGCATTGACTGACGGTGGTACGATCGCAAAACAAGCCGACCTAACAAAGAAGACGTAGAAAAGTTGGGAAAAATTGTCTTTATTCTGCAACATTATTTCCTTTTAGAACGAAATCACGCATTGACTGACGCTGGTACAAGGGCGACCCCAAAACAAGCCGACCTAACAAAGAACACACAAAATAGTTGGGAAAAATTGTCTTTACTTTGCAACATTATCTCCTTTTAGCACGATACGCTTTTTCAAGCAATATTTAATAGCTTCTATACCCCGTTTATGGTAAAAACTGTCAAACTCCTTAAAATAGCCATCAATCGCAGACTCCACCTCCTCAACGTCGGCAAATCTTTTACCACCGAGGCATTTTTTCAAGTTTGGAAATAGAAAATGGTCCAAGGGAACTAAATTTAGCGAATAAGGTGCGTGATGAAACAACTTGAATTATAGTTTATTAATTTTTGGCCATCGCAATAGTGGATGTGTGTACTGGAGCATTGTCTTGATGAAACCATATTTTCTTTTTCGACAAATGCGGTTTTTTCCAAAATTTCATCACCTAAATGCTGCAATAAATTAGCATAATAATCGCCGTTTATAGGTTTTTTGTCTGAAGACAATCAATAGAAATAATCTTATGCGCATCTCAAAAAAATAAACGCCATGACCTTGTCTGCAGATGGAACCATCTTCTCCTGTTTTGGACACGATTCTCTCATTTCAGTCCAATCCTTCGCCTCAGGTGTGAAGTGGTGGACCCATGTCTCATCTATGGTTATAAATCGATGCAAAAATTCAGCTTCATTGCAGCGAAACTTCGCCAAACACTCTACTGAAACATCTTCAAGACGCTGTTTTTGCTCCATTGTAAGCTAGCGCGGCACCCACAGCCCACAGCTTTCTCATCGTCAAATCTTCGGTCAACATGCAACGCTGGAATAAATTATCATAATATTCCCTGTTGATGAAGATAATTAATAAAAACAATCCCATGCGTATCCTAAAAAACAGCTGGTGAAAACAAAACAAAATGATAACAGGAATTATACACATTTATCATGATATATGAAACCAGCCAGCAGGCGGCTGATGGCCACCCATGTTACCTATCGTGCCTATTTCTAATTATCCCTGATTGCAGCCAAAGCATCACTAGCAGATACACTCTCATACAAGCACACCCTCTTGGCGATAGGGCAATAGCCAATGAGAGAGCATGCAATTCATTTACTGATATCATTGATCCTTTATCCACTTGAAAACCTGAGCGGTCGTTCATGACCTTGCCTGCAGATGGAACCGTCTTCGTCTTCTTTGGGCACGATTCTCCCATTCCAGTTTACCGTTTTGACTGCTTCTTTGTCTCAGGTGTGAAGTAGTGGGCCCATGTCTCATCCACTATTATAATTTTACACAAAAATTCGGCATATTTTCAGTGAAACATCGTCAAACACTGTATTGAAACACGACTCACGACGCTGTTTTTGCTCTATTGTAAGCTAGCGCGACACCCATCTTGCGCACAGCTTTCTCATCTTCAATTTTTTGGTCAATATACGATATATATCACTTTTTGAAATGCTTACCATTTAAGCTAGCTCACCTACCTTCAGCCGACGATCATCCAATACCATTCTGTGGATTTTCCTAAACGTTGGTGGCGTGGACACCTCAATTGGACGACCACTACGGTGTTCATTTTGGCAGCTCGAACGGCCTTGTTTAAACTCTGCTACCCAATATTTTACGGTCGTAAACGAAGAAGCAGACTCACCCAGAGTAGAAACTAGCTCGGCTTAAATATTGGTTGGACTGAGGCCTTTGAAATGAAAATATTGAATTCCATAACGTTGACCAATTTGTTGCATGTTTATAAACTCATCGAGATCGTTTACTTTTGATGTTTACTTTACCAAAATATTTTTTTTTTCAAACTACTGGCACCATCTATGCATCAGGTCGGCCAATTTTAAGACCGGCCCGATATGTGCTAAATTTCTTCATTATACCTCTAACAGTTCATCGGACATTGTCTTTCACATTCGTTATTTGAGCAGACGGTGCCACGAACGCCTGTCCAATAAATACCTAATATAGCTTATGATTTACTCCTGGGAGTTGTAAATGTAATGTGAAAATTTCATAACGACCAGTCTATTAATTTAGGTATGTACTCGTAATAATTATACAAATATATAAACATAGAAACATTCAACCTTCAATTTGAATTGATTTTTGTCCAACTAAGTGCCTGTTGTTTGCCAATAGATGGCGCTAGCTGTAAGTGCTAGTTGATTCTGCCACAACATAAACGTCATGAGCAAGGCTTAGCCATATAGTAAACATACCACCTCAACACAATAGTGATTTTCTTTTGACGCCACATTCTTTTGGTTGTGTGAATATGCATGATTTTGTGCCAAACAATCCTCATATGCGGGAAGTGCTGATTTTCTTTTTTCAATCGAAGAAAACAGCGGCTGAAGCTCATCAAGAGCTTCAAAACGTTTACGGCTATGCTGCTTTAAGTGAAACAACGTGTTAACATTGCTTCCGTAGCTTTAAAGAAGGTAATTTTGATGTTGACGATCCTTCGCGTGCAGGAAGAATTGACTAAACTGATGGCAATACTTGATGGGGATCCATGTCAAACGCAGGTAGAGCTTACTTTAGTATTAGGAGTTACCAGCCAAGCTATTTCCAAGTAATTGAATGCGTTAGGAGTGATTTAAATGCAAGGAACTTGGGTCTCTTATGAGTTGAAGCCAAGGCACCTTGGGCGTCGTGTTTTCGCCTGTGAACAACTGCTTCAGCGACAAGAAAAGTGGGGCTTTCTTCATCTTGTTGTAACGGGTGACAAAAAATGGATTCATTACAGCAACCCAAAAAAAAGAAAGTCATGCTTCTACGTCGTCGTTTCGGCCAAATATTCAAGCTGCGAAGGTGGGACCAGGTTGGTGTTATTTATTACTGCTGAAGACAAGAGAAATCACCATTGGGGATCGGTATCGACTTCAGTTAATGCGCTTGGTCTGAACTCTTCACGAGAAATGTCCACAATACGTGGAGAGGCACGAAAAAGTGATTTTTCAGTATGACAACGCTCTGCCTCATGTGACCAATCCCGTTAAAACCTACCTGAAAACGCTGAAATGGCAAGTCTTATCCCAACTGCCATATTCTCCAGATATTGTGCCGTCCGATTATCAGTTGTTCCGTTCAATGACAAACGGTCTGGCTAACCAGCAGTTCCACTTATATGACGACATTAAGGACGAGCTAGATTCGTGGATAGTCTCAAAAGATGAACAGTTTTACCGTGACGGAATTCGAGCCAAAACTGTTGAAAAAATTAATAGCTAGCGGTGGGCAATACTTTTAATGAATCATATGTAAACATGTTTTCATAATAAAGTTGCATGGAAATTAGAACAATAGAGCTTTCAGTCTTTATTTTTCAGTTTTTGTAAGAAATGATAATTCCGAAGTGTTGTTCACATATATTTTGAAACCTGGTATAATGAAATCCATCTCTATTTTTCCAATTTAGTGTTAAAAAATTCTACCTAATTTTTACTCCACACTTTTCAATTATACACCAAACTAAAGCAAGCAACTCTCCAATAAGAATCTTAAAACTTCATATGAAATTTATGATATAAATTTTAATATTACTTTTTTTCTTCTTCTCTCTCCCCCCAAATATCTTATATTTACAGCTTAGTGAAGATATTGGATATGTCCTGTATTCTGCATTGGGCTCCTTCTACATTCCCAGTTGTATTATGGTTTTCGTTTATATACGAATTTATTTTGCCGCCAAGGCGCGTGCGAGACGCGGCATTAAAAAACATCCGCGCAAACCAAACAACGAACAGGTAAATACAAACACAATGTAACAACAACAACCACAGAAACATGACAAACACATAAAAAATATTAGTGAAAGTATAAAATATGTGAAAACAGAACTGAAAATATTATGTAAAGAGCTCGGAATGAAGCTTCATTTGGATTCAGTAGGCCTCTTAATGCTATCTAACTCATTTCTAGTCAGAATGGGGTGGCGGTGGAGAGCAAGTCTTTGTAAACTCATTTACATTTAGAGACCACCACGCCAATCCATCTAGAAGAGACCTTACATGGCTATAGTTAAGTTTTTCTTCTTTTTATGTGGCGACCAGAATTGATATCCTTATTTGTTATATGACTCATGTAGAAAGCTTGGAATTGCTTTCTTGCGCTTCGGTTTTCTGCGCTTTTTCTACAATTAGTCACAAAAAGAGTCGATAGTACTTGTAAAGCCTGCTCCTCCTAACGGAATCTTGGTCTTTCTCTTTTGCACCGTCTATTTACTTTGTTGTCGAAAACTTTTCGCGCTAGAGCATTTGAATCCATCCGCACAACATGACCCAACTAACGCAATTGCTATATATTGATGCGCTGGACCACGCCGATGTCGACGTAGAATTCATCAGTTCATTATTCACGCGACGCTGATGCTGTCCGTTAACGATGATGGGTCCATCTATTTTCCGGAGTATTTTCAGCACTGATTCATCCACTTGAGCCATAACCCATAATTTTGCGCCGTACAGCAAGACAAGTAAAACTAACGTCTTGTATAGTTGAATTTTTGTTTGACGAGAGAAGGCCTCATCATTGAATCGTTTTTTTAGCCCATAGTAACATCTGTTAGCAAGCCATATTCTCCTCTCCTCTTTACCTCATTCGCCATTGTTGACATCATCTGTTTTATTTACAGTGGAACCGGGGTGGAGGAATTCATCCACTACTCCAAAATTGTAGTTGTCAATGTTCACACGATAACTTCGTTTATCGCCAGATTCATTTTAGCTAACGTCATCTCAATGCTGGAGAAGGCGGCAGTAACATGTCGAAGTTATCTGCACATAATGTAATAGTAAAACTAGTTTTCTATTATTTTGAAGAAAGAACGCGCAGCCAAATTTCTTGCAACAGAAAACATACATAAAATATGGATAGATTTACGTAAGGGAAGAAATTTTGAATAAGTAATTCGTGTTTAACTCTCTAACATTCATAAGAAATATTCGATAGTAAGTAATCGAATCTTGTACCTTTAAAGACCCCTTCTAACCTATTATTTTTAGCCGCGGTAAAGGTAATAAAAAAACCCGACCAAAAATCTGTGGTCGCGACCTTTGCAATAGAAAATAATCGCTCGAAGCCGGCCTCTTCGAGTTAGATAATCTGGAATGTGAATGTCGTATTTTGTACGTTACAGAATATCCTCTAAAAAGTCTCTTTTTGCATTGCCTTGGCAATGAAACGAAAGCAACTAAAACAAATAAAATATCAAAAGTACCGAAGTCAAACACGTGCAACAGTTCGCTTATGTTTCCACAACCTCAAAGCCGAGACCAAATAAAGACCCCAGTGATGTTTCCTTAGACTTATAAGAAAATTATCTTTTGCTTGTTTTTTCCTTTTTTTTTGTACAAAAAACACAAAATATTTAAATTGAAATATTACTTAAAGTGTTTGTAAATACAAGAAAATTAAATTGAACAATGAGAAAAACAAGTTGTCTGTAGCTTTTTTTATGAAAAATTTAGAATATTTTATTGTGGAGGGGTGACAGGTGGCTAATATTGCTGTTTCGCAGTATTGAAACATTATGAAGAACCATAACCCTGAGGTTTTAATTTATAAAGTTGTTATTTCTATTGCTTTGATGGTGAATATTAAACGAAGCTGTGCCTTCCAAGCATTAGCTGTCCAATACGGGTTCTAGCTACCCGTATTCGTTGCTGAAGCAGACATTTAGTTGAAACAATTGCGCTTAATAAATTATTCAATTATGGCAACTTTCCTAGCAATTTGTCTACATTAAAAAAATTCTTCATTGTTTAATTTCCAACAACCGAATTTGATATTGATTGAGTTGACTCTATGGATTGTTTTACGAATTTGATTACACCCAACAGAATTTACGACCAATTTGATTGCAACTATCGAATTTGCCACGAATTCTGTTTATCATAGCAAATAAATTAATTTTTTGCTTAAAATCTTTTTTTGTTTTTGCTCTTAAGTCGGTTTTCACTTCAAAGTTGAAATATATATACATATATACATATGTATAGGTATGATTGTTGGGGGTTATTGAATTTTCAGTTGCACATTGGGAGGCCTCAGCTATGGGCGTTCTGTGGTTGAAATAGTAAGAGAGATTAAATGAGTAGTCCAAAAATTCGATATTGACTAGCGGGGCCAAAGCTATGAAAATCTTATCTAAAGCTTCACCAAATACTCACTAAAATTTATTGCAAAATTGCAGTGGAGAACAATGTTATTATATTTGAGATGCAACGATCGTATTCTTACTTATTAGGTGCGCAACTACGTACTGGCTGTTTTTATGTTTATAAAAATGCAACTTTATTATAAAAACATGTTTACAAATGATGCCCATGGCTAGCTACTACTTTTCCCCACCTTTCTGACAAAGGTTGAATTCCGTCACGATAAAACTATTCATCTTTAAAGGCAATCCACGAATTCGGCAGAGGCAACCACGTAGAAGCATGACCTGGCAGCCCCATGACTTTCTTTTCTTTGAGTTGCAGTAATGAATCCATTTTTCATCACCCGTTACAACAAGATGAAGAAAACTCTACTTTTTTTGTCGATGAATCAGTTGCTTACAGGCGCAAAAACGACGCTTAACGTCCCTTGGCTTCAACTCATAAGAAACCCAAGTTCCTTGTTTTTGAATCTATCCCAGCTTGCAGGTAACTCCTAATACTGAAGCAAGCTCTACCCGCATTTGACACGGATCCCCATCAAGTAATGCTCAGTAATGTTCAGTCAAATCCTCTTTCACGCGAACGGTCGTCAACCTTAAAATCACTGTCTTTAAAGCGAGGGAACCAATCTCGACACGTTGTGTCACTTAAAGCAGCATCTCCGTAAACGTTTTGAAGCTCGCGATGAACGTCAGCCGTCGTTTTCTTCGATTGAAGGGAAAAAATCAGTACTTCCCGCATATGACGATTATTTGGCATAAAATCATCCATATTCACATAACCAAAAGAATCGGGGCGGTATGCTTACCATATGCCTAAGCTTGGCTCATGAGGTTTGAGGTTTGAGGTTATCCATCTATTGACAAACAGCGGGAATTTAGTTCCGCACCCAATACTTAAATGGCAATTAAATCATGCTGATTATTGATTATGATCCCCTCCACTTTTTCTGAATTGTATCCCGGTCCGTTTTAATTGGATCTCAGGAATTTAGACGTTTTAAGAGAGTTTTAATAGCATTCTTCAGTAATGTTCGTCAATATTTCCGTTCATCAGTGCAAAATGAAGTATTCTTCTCTAGAAAATACCCGGTGTTTTAGATCCTTTCTCAGTAATATATGACTTTTCGTTAATCCTGAGAGTTTGTGGCTTAAATAGTTCATAATAACATCTACTGGCAGACAAAGATCTTCCAGTTTTCAGACTAATAACATTCACTTTGCTGCTGGGGAAATTGTTACCAACATTCACTCATTATCGCAAAGCAGTTGATTCTTTGTTTTAACTTGTATTTTTTCCATTCTGTTGAGTTATGTGATAAGACTGCAGTAGTTTTTCTCAGTTTTCGATCAAACCTATCAAGTTGCTCATCGCCACAACACTTTATTAAGCATGGCTTCATTTTTTTCTCAATCCATGAGAAGACTGCAATAATGCACGATGCATTATACAACTGCCAAAAATAAAAATATCTGCCATCTTAGATGTAGAAGGGATTAAAGGGCAAAATTTGGATTTCGACAAATCGGTCAATTTGTATGGGAGCGACCGGAAGGGCTGTGGGAATGTCCTCTGAATTCATTTCCCGGATTTATTTCATCAAAAACATAACCTATAAGTGGACTTAAGTAAATAAAAGTTTCTGCAAAATATGAAGCTAAGACTGCAAGGGTTAAATCGGTCAGTTGTGTGGCAGATATCACGAGGGGACTTGTTGCTTGTTAAATTTATATTTTCTGGTTTTTACAGTCAACATATTGAGCGAAAACTTAAGCTGCTCCATCCTACAGAATAGAAATTACAAAGGAACGATTGAATTCGATTGAAAAAATCGACAATTTGTAAGGGATCTATCAGCAGGGAAATGGCAGAGCCGTACAGATTCGTACACGCTTAGCGTGTACCAAATTGTGACTAAATTCAGTGCAACCATGTAAGGTAGATACCAGAAGAGGCGTGTCTCTTCTGTCGACTTTTTAAAATACTGCTGGGCATTAAAAAAAGGTGAGTTACACCAATCTATGGATGTGGAGATACAGGGATACAAGTGAGTTTCGAAAATTTGGTAAACTTATAAGGAAGATACTAGAATTTATGGGAAATTTAACACGTTTTTGAAATATATTTAAAGGCTTGTAGTGATTCAGAAATAAACTTTAACTATTGCACTTATTTGATACCAATAAAAACTGCGAGTACATCTACCGATATGATATCTTTCATATGATTGTTATATAACTTTAGAAAATGACCGCTCACGGAGATATTACCTAGAATAATGCAATAAACGTTCGATTAATGTCGTGCTAAGTCTTATCATTAGAAGTGTAATACCTATGAAGGTAGTTAACATAAAGTTAATTTTTCGATATTTTCAAGTATATAAAAAAAGCCAATTTTTTCACTTTTCGATATTTTCATATATAGGAAAAATTGATTTTTCGAAATTTGTAAGGAATACACTAGAATTTATGGGAAATTTAACACAGTTTCGAAATATATCTTAAGGCAAAAATAAAATTTGTTTGTTCCGGAATGCAGCGGTGTGATTAAATTTTGCACTTATTTGATACCTATAAAAACTGCGAGTACATCTACCGATATGATACCTTTCACATGATTATAATATAACTTTAGAAAATGAAAGCTCACGGAGGTTTTATCTAGGACAATGCAATAAACGTTCGATAGATGGAGTGGTACTCTTATCATTACAAGTGAATTACGTATAAAATACGTAAGTCTCTACGACGTGACTTATACGCCCTCCCAAAAGCTTATCAAATGTGACTTACGCAGAAATCCTAAAAGACGAAAGTGTTCAAGTAAGGATCTATAGTTAACACACTAAGTTAATTTTTAGATCTTTTCACGTATGTATATAAAAAAGAAAAAAATTTTTCCACTTTTCGATACTTTCGTATATAGGAAAAGTCGATTTTTCGACATCTCTATTTTTTTAAATTATATATAAATATACATATATATAAATTATGTATAATCCTGTAAGTTAAAGCCAAAGTAATATTTCAATAGGTTAAAACAGATGTTTGTCTTTGCAATGTTGAATTGTAAACGTTGATAGAAATGTTGTCAAACTTTGCAAAAAATTACTGTTTAGAGTTCAGTTTTAAAAGTTAATATCACACAACTATAAATATTTATTGATGCTATTTCTCCATGATGAAGATGAGTATATTTATATGACGACTACATTTAGCAACGCAGCTAAAAAACGAAAATAACAATTAATACACAACAAAGATCGAGTTTTTAACTTATTCGCAACATAAAAGTCAATTTCGAGGTTTTCGCCTTTTCCTAGAAAAGTCGATTGTCCTAAAATTATATCTATTTTAATGATTTATCGATTGTGGTAGTCATACCAGCAAGCAATTGCCAACTTAGCTTCCCATATTGAAAACAGAAGATATTTGCAGCCCCAAGTTATAGAATCAATTTACTCATGCAGAGTTGCATGAATAAATAAATGTCTTGTGCCAAAGCCAAACAAATATGTCATGTCAATATACGTAGATATCATATGCAGAAAAACAATTCAAATCCCTGACAAACAAATTAAGATAAAATACAATAAAAATCAAAAAGTAAAATGCAACCACATAATGGCAGTAGCTCACTCACCAACCAACCAAGCAACACAGTATGAGTCAATTTCAATACAGTTCATAAAAATAAATCTTTGTAAACTCATTGTTTGAAGATGCAACATACTAAAGAGCGACCCAGTGGCGGAATCGTAAAGGCCTTCTGTATAGATTGCAGTCTGTAGAGATTTCTATCGAATTTTTTTAAATTTGCCATATGTTCGTCTCTTAAATAGATTACATAATACTTGTTCTGTATCCATGATAAAATAGCTTCCCGTCGAAGGTGGAAGGCAATTTGTTTGCCGCTTAATGTCCGATTGTTACTCTTAACGCTTTTATATCCGCCACATTGTCAACCAAGTTCATCCAAAAAAAGGCAACTTGGTATGAGCCTCGTCAGCCATTACTATTCTATTCTTTCCTCATAGTTTTAGGTGCAATGGATCAGAATTTAGCCCTTTTGGCTACCAACTTTAGCCCGCCACCACAAATTTCCATTACATGGGAACACTTTAAGATTCAGACCACCACGAATAGGTAAATCCAAATTAAATATACAAAATATAAAAATACAAATATAAAAATACAAATATAAAAATACAAAATATAAATGTAGCTATAATACAGGGTTATTCATTTGAAGGTTTCGAAACCATCGCTCTGGCAAGGCTGCTCAATATCTGTCATCTGAAGTGTTATTTCTTCAGTGAAAGGTTTGCCATTTACGAATATGGATCGTTTGACGAACGAAGAACACGTAAAAATAGTTAAAACTTACTACAAAAGTGGTGATTCAAACGTGGACACTTTTCGCGTTTTACGGGGGGAGATTATGGTCGCCACAGTCTAACCACTGTGCAAGGAATTGGCAGGATTATAAAGAAATTTTAAGAGACTGGGAACGTGAAAGATGGGATCAGGCCTGTGCATCATCGCAATATACGCACTGTCGAAAATATCAATTCTGTTATTGAAAGTGTTTCGGATGATCCGAATTTAAATTCACAGCACAATGGTCGTATGATAGCCGACTTTTTTTGGGCCTTCAATTGAAGATTATAAACTGGACGATATGCGGTTTCAACAAGATGGTGGCACGAACCACACAACATGACCGATTTTGACTTTATTGCATGAGAAGTTTCTAGAAAGTGTAACTTCACATTTTAACGACGTCAATATGCCGCTGAGATCAATCGATTTGAAACCGTTAAACTTTTGTTGTGGGGCTCCTTGAAAGACCGTGTTTACGTGGATAATCTCCAGAAGTTGGATGATTTGAAAACCAACATTCGTCAAATTATCGCTGAGATACTGCCCGATATATGACAAAAAGTGGTCGAAAACTACCTCAAAAGGATACGCTGCCGCAACCAGTCCAAAGGCAGTCATTAAATGATATGGTAGTTCGTACATAATTACCAGATCTAAGCATTATAATAAAGTAAAAGTTTCATCGACATCATAGCTTTATGTGTGTTTTATTTAACTTTACTTAAAAACAAAAAAAGGATAACCCGGTATAACTATAACTACAATATACACCACGATATTTTTTTTAAAACTTTCAAAGTTAAGGATGTTCTCAAGGCGTTCAAGACATGCGAACTTAATGTAAGGTCTTCTATGTAAAGAGTGATAGGAAGGTTTCACACTTCCATATCATTTTGTACATTTTGGAAAAGAAGCCAGTAAATCTTTGTAACAAAAAAGGCTATTTAAGGCACGAATTCCACCACTGGGCTACTGCGTACTACGCGTTTGTGTTAGTTTGACCGATTTTTTGTTTGTGCAACTAAATGATGATGTGTTTATGTGCACTCGCCCGAGAGCGCTTGGGGAAGTGTGATGGAGAATGTAGGATTATGTGTGACTGTAAACGGTCGGTGTAAATGTCGATTCAACGACAACATTTGCTTCAAATACCACAAGCAATTAACGCATCTCAAACATTATACACGACAAACACTAACCATATATGAGAGTTTGCACACTCTCGTAATAAAATATGTTCTTCTGTATGCATTTATAGCGCAGGCAGCGCACAGTGGAGTCTGCTTAGGCGGATATCTGTTATGAAATTAAAACGTTTGGAATCATTACATGGAATTGCCGATCACCGCCATTTGGTGAAAATTGGAGTGGAGTATTTTAAATCTGATATATATTTTGAGGAGAAGCGCAGAAGATCGAAACGCTTGGAACTATTTTCTACGGACGGCGTACAAAAGATAAGGATGTCTATTCTAGCCGCCACCTAAGTAGAAAAGGATAATTTGAATACGATAGAAAAATAGCCCGATCAGAGAGTAATTTTAGTATTGAATTGAGGCTTTTAACCAGTCGTTGCTGATACGATATGAATGCATTTTATTTACTTTGCAATTATACTCGAATCAAACAGACTAACAAATGAAAAATTCGCCTAGTATAATGAGAAAAGTAAAATAATGAATAGAAGTTTCACTAATGTTTTTCATAAGTAAATGTTTACGATGTTTTTTCGAGTCTGTGGAATCAGGAAGGACTTCTCATTAAATCAGGAGTTTCGAATGCACAAGACTTGATAAACTGTCCAGACCTGATAGGTCTGCTGATGATGATCCGTGGCTGGACAGACAGCCTGGCTTTATGACAATATCATTCTGTCAAAATTTCTTTTCGTCAGTCAAACTCTATAAAAAGCTAAATTGGTCTAGCTCTTCAATGAACATAAAAACGAAATTCAAACAAATAATATATAAATTTCATATCTTCTTCGTCTGTGTTCAGGTTAATTGTGAAAAATGTTCTTTTTTTCAACAAAATCTTCTTTTAGCTCGACAAACTTTATCCAGCGATATTTTTTATATACATAAATTATACCCTATTTATAGTAAGAATCGTCAAACTCCTAAAATACCATTAAAAGTAGACTCCACCTTTTCATTGTTGGCACATCTTTTAACACAGATCCATTTTTAACCATTTTTTTCAAGTTTGAAAATAGAAAATAGTCCGAGGGAGTTAAACCTGGCGAATAAGGTGCGCAATGAAACAATTCGAACTTTAATTCATTAATTTTGGACATGATAATAGTGAATGTGTGAACTGGAGCATTGTCTTGATGAAACACTTTATTTTTCGCCAAATGCGACCTTCTTCCATAATTTCATTACCTAAATGCTTTAATAAATTTGCATAATATTCGCCGTTGATGGTTTTTCTTTCTGAAGACATCTAATAAAAATAATCCCATGCGCATCCCAAAAAAAACCGACATCATGACCTTGATTGCAGATAAAACCGTCTTCATCTTCTTTATACACAATTCTCCCATTCCAGTTTATTGTTTTGACTGTTCCTTTGTCTCAGATGTGAAGTGGTAGACCAATGTGTCATCCATCGATATAAATCGATGCAAAAATTTGGCTTTATTGTGGTGAAACATCGTCAACCTCTCTACTGAAACATCTTCACGACACTCTTTTTGCTCTATTGAAAGCACTCGCGGCACCCATTTTGCGCACAGCTTTCTCATCTTCAAATCTTCGGTCTATTCACGATGTCTAGCACTTTTATAATGCCTATTATTTCAACTAACTCACTCACCTTCAGCCGATGATCATCCAATAACATTTTGTAGATTTTCTTAACCACGTCTAGCCTGGACACCTCAATTGGCCTACCAGTACGGTGTTTTTCTTGGTAGCTCATACGGCCTCGTTTAAACTCTGCTAACCAATATTTTACAGTCACAAACGAAGAAGCATACTCCCCTAGAGTATAATCTTGCTCGTCCTTAATATTGGTTAGGCTGAGACGTTTAAAATGGAAATAATGAATTACATAACGATGATCAATTCTGTGCATGTTTACAAATTCACTGAGATTGTTTACTTTTGATGGCGCAAATAAAAATACTAAAGAACGTGGTGGTTTCAAACTTAAAACATATATTTTATAATGTTGCCACTTTTTACCAAAATAATTTTTTTTTTCAAACTACTGGCACCATCTAAACGTCAAGTCGGTTACAGGACCGCACCCGTATTTCAATAAATTTTGCAAGGCGGTGTTAAAAATTATCTTCTCGCGGTTTTTTGCCAATAGTGTTGAGGGCTTCTATGGGAGGGACAAAATGGAATTACTTCTAAATGTTGCATATTTTACTTGAGTCTAATTAATCAAAATATGCCAAATAAAGTACTCAATTTTATGCAAAAATAATGGATTGAGATCTACCGATCTACATAGCGTCACTCAAAGTACTTTGCAATACAATTGCAACTTAAGAATTGTAATGGAACACTAATTTTTGCTAAATAAGTCGATTTGTATTGGAAGTGCCAAAAAGGAAAAGGTGCCGGAATGTAGTCCAATAGATTATTAAACTCGTAAGAAATTTACCGGAAGAACGTGATTAGTACGCACATGTTTATTGTAGCCTACTGAGTAGAAATTATGGAATAAACCTTCTAACGAAAATAATTAAAAGTGCGTTTTTAAATATTCGCGGCGTTTCTGAGAAATCCTGGCGTCATTCCATTGATGCTTGCTGCTCCAGATTGCATAGAATTTTGTGAAAACTTTCAAAATTAGAAATCCTACCCGTTAAAAAAGCGCCAAAATCTTCAAATTTCAGAAATATTTACCTAAAACATTACGCCTTAAAAAATTATATTCATATATTATCGAAAAATACAATAAACTAATCTTATGGGATGATTAAGTCCAAATCAATCTTTCAAAATTTGCTTCAAAAATCTTACCATAACCGTCCAACAACTTTGCCCACTGTGCACTGCAACTTACAAAAAAGAGAAGACCAACAAAGCCATAATATAAGTATATCTTTGTTATGCATACTCGTACACAACTATGATGGTGCTGGTTGGTTGTTTCTGTTCACTGGGTCCTTTCGGACAATCTCCTATGTTCAGCAATTCCAAAGTAAATACTACCACTACCATCATTGCCACCACAACCAACACCACAATGCGTACAACTGAAGCGGAAGCTTGAATGAACGTGCGTCTAAATGTTTGCACGGTCGCTTGAGCTGCCTGCAAGCGAATGTGTTTTTGTGTACGAGTATGTCAGTGTATGAGGGCACGATGATAAATTGAGTATTTTATACGCACCTCCCATAAACACATACAAGTGCAAATATTTAAAACAGCTCATAGACAAACACTGCACAAATGTCGAGCTCGATCTCGTACGCGGTGCAGAATGCAAGATTCTGAAAATAGCAGAAAGACTAGAGAGACGAGCAGTTCAGCAGAATTTAATCAAGCACTACTAACATTTGCGGATGTTGTACAAGTTTGCCGTTGCATCAACTCCTCCCCGTCCTCGGCCTCACTCCTTAAACGAGTTGGCACACCGCAATCGACCAAATTGTGGCACTGTGAGTGTTTAAGTATTCAAGAATCGATTCAAAAATGAAATTAAATTCCTCAAATACTTTTTCGAAAAAATTAAAACAACCATTCAAAATGCGTATGTGTGGGCGCTGATATGTGAAGTCCAATTTGCCAGAGTAGTGGTGGGATATTGCGGAGCGGAATTTATTGAATTCAATTGCAGTTGAAGTGGGACTTGGGAACGCAAAATGTTAGATGATTTGAGTTTGGGGGGAGGGAATGAGGTTCTTGAATTACAACTTTTAACAACTACATACATAGCACAGATATGTATGTGCGCTATGAAGGCGGCAAAAGGTCATATGGAAGATGGCGGAAAAGTCTCTGTTGCTAATGTGAGCTTGAAGGGTATTCGCTAGAAGCGATTAAGGGAACAAAAATCTTGGTAATGAAAGATGTGCGAGGGCGGGTCCACAAAATGGTATTGGATTATCGTCGGTTGAATGTGCGTGAGCTAGCTGAAATGATAGGCATTTCTAATATAGCAGTTATTGATCGAAGATTGGAAGATGAGAAAGCTGTGCGCAAGATGGATGCCGCGCTTGCTTTTAATGGAGCAAAAAAAAAAAAACAGCGTCGTGAAGATGTTTCAGTAAAGTGTTTGAATTTTTTTTGGTTTTCGACTTATAACCATGGATGAGACATGGGCGCACAATTTCACACCTGACATAAAGGAACATTCAAAGCACTGGGAAAATCATGTCCAAAGAGGGCGAAGACGGCTCTATCTGCAGGCAATGGCGGTTATGGTGTCCGTTTTTTTGGAATGCGCATGGGATTATTTAATTGATTATCTTCAGAAAAGAAAAAGCATTAACGGCGAACATTATACTAGTTTATTGCAGAGTTTAGGTGATGAAATTTAGGAATAAAGACCGCATTTAGCGAAAAAGAAAGTGTTGATTCATCAAGACAATGCTCCAGTTTACACATGAATTATAGCGATGGCCAAAATTAATTAATAAAAGTTTGATTTGGCTCCCTCGGACTATTCCATTTTTAAACTTGAAAATATGACTTAATGGTAAAAGATTTGCCAACAATGAGGAGGTATAATCTGTGGTTGATAACTATTTTAAGGGGTTTGGCAGATTTACTATAAACAAGGTATAAAAGCTACTCAATATCGGCGGAGAAAGTGTATCGAGCTACAAGGAGATTATGTTGAAAAACACAGACAATGTTTCCAACTTTTGTGTATCTTGTTTGTTAGGTCGGCTAGTTTTGGGATCGCCCTCGTATGTAAAATTTTAGCATTACTGACTGGCTGGCTGGTCACCGCACAAGTCAAACGCCTAAGGCTGCAATCACGGAAATTGGGGTACACATATCTGTTATATAAGGGAAGGGATTTTACAATATTCTTACTTTTGGGGGTAAAAAAGGGTAAAAAGCTGCTATAATCGACCAGCTCAAACAGCAAGAGCGAGAATCATGAACATTTTTGTCCATATTCCCTTTCCAGAGCAAACATACGATAAGAAGGAGTTTATGACGTTCATACTTTGATGAGTAAAAACAGGGTAAAAAGGGACAAAATCAGTTATCTTCGGTCATCTCAATGGGCTGAGCATACAATCATGCAAATTGGTGGCATAATCAATAGAATGTAAGAAGAGCTTTTTCAAAAAAGTAAACTCTCAAGGATAAAAACAACATAAAGAGAGGCCGTGCTAGTAATGTATGAAATTTTTATTTTTGGGTATGATCACATTGCTGTCGAGCGATTTCTCAACTCAACTCATAGTTATTACATCTGGAAAGGAATAAAAGCACATGTCGGATATAAATGAAATCTGGTACATAGTTCTGCTAAGTAATATACAAGAAAAATGTGGAGACCAGAATTGGCCGCCTACATCGTGCGTGAAGTCGATGGTTTGCGTGAATAAGCCGACGACGACCCAAGTCTTAAAAGAGGAAATTGGACGCTGCATTAACGAAATACCACAGCGTTTATGCAAAACGGTCACTGAAAATTTCATTAAAAGATCGCGTGTTTGCCAACAAAGCCGAGGCGACCATCTGCCCGATGTGTTGTTCCATACATAACCTCATTCTGTCTATTTTACGATATAATAAAGTTTCACGATTTTCTTTTAAATGTCTGTGTTTTATTTAAAATTTAAATCTTGCGTTCTTGTTGGGACACCCTTTATGTTCCAATTGAATCAATTGAATTCTATCTATTAAAAAGTAGAGATTTCCAGAAAATTGTTGATAGTAAGGTAATTGCATCAGATTTTGAAAGAAATGTATAAGAAAAGTTAAAATTGTTCTTTAATATTTACATTTCCAATACGAGTTAAACATTTTCATTTGCATAACCGTATTATAATTATATTGAGAATATCTGTATCAACTAATAACGATGGTTGGAATTTATTCCACTAAAAGACACAAACTCAAAATGACTTAATTTGAATCGATAAAAAATCTGAAAATTAGCAGCATTTTCTTTGATAGTTGCTATGCAACAGAAATTAAAAACTCTGCCATATCATTTAGGCTTCTGAAAAAAAAGAATAAAGTTGATGTATGCTGTATTCAAGCTGCCATTTTGCCATGCTTAGGCTGTAAATTCTCTCCTGTAATTGACCTACATAATTAGTCCAAAATGCCTAAATAGCTCCATACGATTTAGCGGTGGCAACTGAATATTTCCAATGTTACAACTTGAAGTCCCACCTAATGTACGCAAACAGTTTAGCAACAGTCACAAATCCTCATTTAAGGTAACTGAAATGAAAAAAGCTTTTGGCGCTATCATATTTTGCTCATTGTCCTTACCTTCCTTTGATAATTTTCCCTCACTCTCTCTCTCTCTCTCTCTCTTTCTCTTCCCTCTTATTCATATTAATATGTAACAGACAAAAAAAAAAAAAGTGTAACACTTTATTCTTGGCGTCATTTGATATCATCCATTGAGGTTAGTTTAAAATTCTAAACAGTCATTATTGTACCTGTATGTCCTGACCACAATCTCCGGCCACAAGCGAACGGTTTGCAACATGTGTTCTCCCCTTGCAAGGACTCTTCTGCCTACCCAACCGATAAACAATTGTTGGTTCAACAAACACACACACACACACACAGACACAAACAAACATCCACTCAAACAAAGTTTTAATCAATTTATCGCAATCTCTTTTAATGAAAAAGTTTAACGTTCCTTTCATTCTTTCACCCTTTTGTTTCTTTCGTTTGTCTGATATTTTCAACACTCGGACTCGAACGAATGCAGGAACGGAATAACACAAGAGAATTGAAAAACATTTGAAATGGATTTTTTTCCCCTTTTTGTGCACAGTTAAGTTGAGATAGTTTTTCGTTCAGTTTGTGTCCTCTTCTCTTTATTGATAATGAATTAGAAATGAAATGGAATTTCAACTGAAGCACTGAAATTATTGAAGCAAAGTAGTGAATGTAGGAATTACAATCGCAGCCATATTTGCACTTAAATAACACAAAACGTTTTTGTGTGACTTGCAGTGAAAAGACTCGATTTGTAAGGAGAAAGACGGCAAAATGGTATTTTAGAATAGAATGATGTGCTTTTGTGATATTTTCTATAGTTCGTGTATGTGGGAACAAGTGAAGACAGTAATAGATGTAAATGTATGATTTGTTAGTAATTTAAAAATGCTTACTAAGCTAACAAAGTGTTGCCAATGTTAACAATATATTAATAAGATTTTAATCTTAAAATAATAGCGGGATTGA
Source organism: Philornis downsi (assembly GCA_019455685.1). Lineage (NCBI taxonomy): Eukaryota > Metazoa > Arthropoda > Insecta > Diptera > Muscidae > Philornis > Philornis downsi. Next base: position 1,697,182 of record JAHXMU010000019.1, read on the forward strand.
GATTCTAAATTGAAACTATTATAATTCTAAATTGGTTAGTTGTTATTTGCAGAAAGTAGACTGCATAAAATCCTTCAATCAGTGGTCCAGATTTCAATTTATTAAGCAACGGTCACCTTGGCGAAAAATGCAATTATTTTTTCGTTTTCAAGCAAAGTTAACTAAGAGACACATAAAGTTATGATTTCGATCAAACATTTATTTCATTATAATGCTTGGACATTGCCTTCATGTACGAAATACAATGTTATTTAAGTGACTGCTTCTGGATTGCTTGCAACGGAGGATTCTTTTAATGTGGTTTTCATCCACTTTTTCGCACATTTCGAGCAGTATCTCGGCGATAGTTTGATGAATGTTCCATTTTTTTTTTTTTGGATTATCCGCGTAAACATGGTCGGTCTTTGCCGAAGCTCCACGAAAAAAGGTAAACGGCGTCAAATCGCATGATCTTGGTGGCCAATTGACGCCACCCAAACTTAAAATTAGGCTTTCTGAAAAGTTCTCATGCAATAAAACCAAAATCGGTCATGTGGTGTGACTCGTGGCATCGTCTTGTTGAAACCACATATCGACCCGTTTATAATCCTTAATTGAGGCTAAAAAAAAAGTCGGTTATCATACGGCCGCAACGATTCTTCCAGCGTCTTTTTCGAAAAAATACAATCCAGTGACATCTCCAGACCATAATGCGCAGCAAAAAGTCACTTTTTCCAGATTAAATGACTTTTCTGCAAACACTTGTCGTTTTCCGAGCCCCCTATGTGACAATTTCGCTTGTTGACATAACCACGGAGTGAGAAATGAACGTCATCGCTGAAGAAAATTTTGTTCCATTGAAAGCCCACGTTTGAATCACCACCTTTGTAGTAAGTTTTAGTGATCACGCATTTAATTCCGCATACAGCCATCTATCAAATTATTTAAGCGACGGTCACTTCGATTTGTCTGACGGACACTTCGAGTAGCCGAGTAATCGACAAGTGTGATTAATGCTTCTCAAACTGTGGTACTTGGAATCGTCGTTAAACTGTAGGTCACGTTGAGTGGGTCTAAAAACAGAAAGGTTCCCCATATCGCATTCAAGGGAATTTGTATTTTTCTTTCCTTCTCGTCTTATTACGGATTATTCAATTGCTCGAAAGATTAATCAGGAGACAACAGGGGTATCTCTGAACAGCTAAAACAGTTAAAAATCCGTAATGGAACCCGTTTGGGATTTGTACAGGGTGGCGCAATAGAACGTGCATATTGCATCATCTTTTTTTGCGGGGTAGAAAAGGCACGGGCGGGGGGCTCCTACATCATTGGGTTGGCGGGTTCATGGAGTTTTTTGGTCGCTATGAATCACTTCGAAGGGAAGCGTCGCGCATTTTTACGAGAACTCTCGTTCATATATTGCTACTAGGCGACTATATTGTGCTGAATATGGACTACGGCGAATTAGTGAAGCCGAGTACTAATTTAATTAAAATATGGGTAAAGCGTTTTGAAGAGACCGGTTCAACATTTAAACCACAAGCAAATGGTCGCCCAAGAACATCTAAGACCGAAGACAATGTTGAGAGAGTTATGGAGTCAGTACGAGGAAATCCACAAATGTCGACTCGCAAGAGATCGTCTGTCTTACAATTATCGCGACGAAGTTTGCAACGAATTTTAACATTGGATCTTAAACTGCATCCATATAAGCTGCAATTAATACAAGAATTGAAGGAGTCTGACTTCATAGTAAGGCTCACATTTGCTAATTAAATGCATAATCGATTTTCCAATTTTGACAATGTCCTTTTCTCTGACGAGGCTCATTTCCTTATGAATGGGTTCGTAAACCGTCAAAACTGTCGTTACTGGAACAGTGAAAATCCCAAAATCAAATACCAGAAACCATTGCATAGTCCTAAAGTGACAGTATGGGCAGCAATCTCTGGCAGAGGAATAATTGGTCGTTTTTTCTTCGAAAATGCGCGGGGGCCAAAACGTCACTGTTAATACGGAATGCTATGTTGAGATGTTGGACGGATTTTTGGCTCCAGAAATTGAAAGTTCAAGAATAGTGAATTCCAGAACTTGGTTCCAACAAGATGGAGCTACCTGTCACACATCAAATGACTCCATGGCGGTGGTGAAGCAGACGTACCCTGGCAGACTGATTTCGAAAAAAAGTGATATCCCATGGCCCCCACGTAGTCCAGACTTGACGCTTCTTGGCTTTTTTTTTGTGGGGATACCTCAAAAACAAATTCTACAGTAATAATCCAAGAAACATCGTTCTGCTCAAGGAGAATATCCGTGGTGAAATGGCAGCCATTACACCAGTATTACTGAAGAAAGTTTTCAATAATTTTCGTTTGCGGTTAGAGGAGTGCCGTCGTAGAGAGGGTCACCATTTAGATGATATTATTTTTAAAAAATAAACTCCATTTATTACTCTACAATGCCTTAGATTTATTTTAAACATACCTTTTGTATTTATTTTTAAATCTATTTTTTAAATATGCACTTTCTCTTGCGCCACCCTGTATTAGCTGCCACAATTTTTACTTCGTCTGCACCCCTGTCTAGACTACCCCATCTTCTGATTGGTCGTAATGTCAACTGCAAATTAGCCGAGGACATGCGAAAATTATATAAGGTGATTTTTTAATCGTAGTTTTTTTTTTTAATCGAAAAAGGAATTTTTATTGGAATCGATAAATTGATCTTTGCCATTTAATTTTTAAAGATAATTTCATGTAAATATTGCACGCGGCTCCATCTTAAAATGTCCATTCGAAAGGTGCAATTTTTTTGTCAATTTTTCGAGCATTTCGGCCTGTATTTCACGAATAACGCTTGTTATGTTATGCTGTAAGGCTTCAATAGTGTTCGGCTTGTCCACGTAGACTAACGACTTGACATAACCTTACAAGAAATAATCCAGAGTCCTTAAATCGCAAGATTTTGGGGGCCAACTCACAGGGTCAAATTGAGTGATAAGTTGCTCACCAAATTCATCCCTCGACATATCCATTGTTTCACGAGTTCAACTCAGCCAATTGGGCCAAAAAAAATCGTTTTGGCTGAGTAACACATGCCCAATCGCTGAGAACGGCGACGAATTGACCTTGCAAGATCGTCATTAACGTTGGTCGCTACGGCTGCAACATTTTTTTCGGTACGCACTCTACGTATGCGAGTCGATAGTTTTATGTCCAACAAAGTAAATTTAGTGCGAAATTTGTAGATAACTGCACGAATTTTTGATTCAGCAGGTCGATTATGATGACCATACAATGGTCGTATCAAACGATGCACGTTTGTCACAGGGCACGAATTTTGATAATCAATTTCAACGATTTGCAATCGTTGCTCGTTTGTTAATCTTTTCATGGTGAAATGCCAGAGTATGCTGTACACTTTTCACTTTGACAGATGACGTTTGGACGTCATTATCAACCAGTGCTGCCAACCTGAAAAACTTAAATCTTAAAAAATCACCCTGTATACCTATATTCATGTATTTACCTATAAATATAGGTAGTAATGCCAACCGTGGCGCTATGGTAAATACGAGCGATTATTACACATGTGTCTTAACCTCTTTAAGTGGCGTTCACCTTAACAGGCTGACAAACAGTTAGTCGAGTAATCGACAAGTCTTGCGAAAACATCTCAAACGGACATTCGAAATTCTCTTTAAATTATAGATCTCTTTCAAAAATTTCAGCAATAGGTTGCGTGTAATCTTACTGAAGGTGAAAGCCTTGCCTTGCATCATTCGTGGGATGCAAGAAATTAGTTATTTATGCCAAAATTATGATTTTGAAGATGTTTGCTTTGTTTCGTTAATGTATGTTTATTCCATTTCGGTTTAATAATGCATTGCAAAATGCCTGTCTCATCAAAAGGCATCACATTTACATGGCTTTCAACAAGCAGTATGCTGCTATTAAAGTTAAGTTTCGGCAACATGTGTTACTTGCTTACCTAACACACCTCGGTCATAGCATGTCATTTAAGTTACTGGAGGCCTTCTCACATTATCTGCCACCAAAAGAACATGCAGAAGTATTGTGTATTTTTGGGAAATACTGCAGGGAACCTTATTTCGGTTATTCCTGACTGAGACAAGTGACTCCATCACATGAAAACAAGAACGAAACAAATAACGAAACCAATAGCTAATTTGACAAGCAATTCCAGCAAAAACCTTGGGTTCCTTTAATTGCTTCTTATGTCATGATTTCCAATTTTTGTCCTCTGTCAATTGTCATGATATTCCGTAAAGCGTATTTAATTGGCTAATGTCATATCAAAGTAAGGCACACAACAATTGTGTATTAGGGAAACTTTTTTAATAATTCCCAGAAAATCATTCAATATCAACGCCCACATTTATTTCACTCAATCATTGTTAATTGCCGGACACAAATCGGAAATTCCGAACAATTTTTCATTGTTATATTTGAGGAGGGGAATGTGTTAACAAGTTCTTCTGCAAACATAAAATAAATTCTTTCAGTTATCTTAAACGAGTGGGCGGACATCAATCATTTCATGAAAATCCTCCATTATCAACCATAAAATTGAGCACTAAAACTCGCACGCATTCAAATGAATGTATTAATAAAATACAAGTACATGCATATATATATATATATAAATTATGTGGGATGGCATGGAAAATCGATAGGAAACATTATATTATTGCAATCAATCATGAAAAAGTAATAAACTCGAATTAATATAATTTTACACTACAATTTCATAAGAACATAACATATTTATTGATAATCAATAAAATCTTGTTGACATTGATGTATTTTCCTTAATAATTCTTTTGCTATAATGACGGATAGTGGGTAGATATTCTTACATTCTTATGCTATACAAGACTGGACTAGAACTAGGAAATATTTTAAGATGTTATAAAAAAACCTTGAAAATAAAGAATGCCTAAAAATTTGAATTAGAATTCATGAAACACCGGGTTATCCTTTTTTCCTTTTTAAAAGTAAAGTTAAATGAAACATCCACAAAGCTATGATTTCAATGAAACTTTTATTTCATTATCACGCTTGGACCTTGCCATTATGTATGAAATGCAATGCCATTTAAATAACCACCTTTGGATTGGTTGCAGCAGTGGATCCTTTTGAGGTAGTTTCCGACCACTTTTGCGCACAATTCAAAAGGTATCTCGGCGAGAATTTGACGAATGTTGGTTTCCAAATGCTCCAACGCTTGAGAATTGTCTGCGTAAACACGGTCTTTGACGTAGCCCCACAAAAAAAATCTAAGAACGTCAAATCGCATAATCTTGGTGGCTAATTGACGTCTCCACAACGTGAAATTATGATTTCTGTAAACTTCTCAAGCAATAAAGACAAAATAGGTCGTATTGTGTGGCTCGCGACACCGTCTTGTTAAAACCACATACCGTCCAGTCCATAATCTTCAATTTTCAGGCCAAAGAAAGTCAGTTATCACACAGCCATGGCGCTTCGAATTGAAATGCGGATTATCCTCCACACTTTCACTTACATATCATGGGAACGATATATTCAATATCGATTTTGCGGTATGATGGACAGACCTGACCACATCTGTAATGCTTACAGTATCTTCAAATTTCTTCACAATCTTGAATATTCCTTGCACAATAGGTCAATTATGACTACCATAACTACCTCGTAATGTACGAAAACTGCCCACGTTTGAATCACCACATTTGCAGTAAATTTTACCTATTTTTACGCATTCTTCAGTTATTAAACGATTCATTTTCGTAAATGGTAAACCTTTCACTAAATAAATAACACTTCAGATGACAGATATTTAACAGCTGACCGCTAAATGGATAAACATGTATTTGAATTTTACGTCTTTTTTGAATTGTAGTTGAAAAAAAATTCCACGGCAGGCGACAGTTCCGGATTATGGATCTCTGAGTGAAAGAGAAAGCTCCCTGAATAGATTATGGAGCAATATGAAGTAGGGTTTGATTTTTGATCCAAATTATTCTTCAAATTGGTATTCATTTCCATCCAGATGGCTTCGTTGATCGTCGAAATTGTCGCAATTAGAGTTGGGAATATTCACAATGGATTGTTGAGAGATATATGCGTCTACAGCATGTGGAATTTAAACAGAAAACATTTGCGACTGGTTAGTTAGTAGTAGTTAATGTTATTCACTGTCATGATGCGATAATTCTGTTTTTTTTTTTTTCGTTTACATTACAAAGAATGGATGTGGGGGACGTGTGATTGCTGCAAGTCAGTTCTGCGACAAATAATTTAACTAACGTATGAATCTCTCTTCTCGTGCATAAATTGCAGGATATCGTTTATCTGTATCGTGCTCAAAAGCATGAAGGGAAGAATCAGGAAAGTGACCCAAATTAGGAGTCACCCTTCAAGCCCATAAGGGTGTTGGCGGTTTAAATATTTAATTAAAAAAAAACTACGAAACATAAAAAAAATATATTTGTATTTTTAAAAAGTAGAAGCATGGGAATTTTTAAGACTTAAAAATAATGTTGTGCAAATGGCTTCCCTCGGCTGCTTGACACTCTTGGAACCGAAGTCGCAAATTTTGGAAAACTCGTTGAAAAGTTGTTCTCGGTATTTTGTTACTTTTCTGAATAATGTTCCTCTTCAACTGCTCTAAATTGGTCGGATTATTCTCGTAGACTACCGATTTGAGGTAGCCCCATAGAAAATAATCGCATGGAGAGAGATCGGGGCTACGTGGGGGCCGTTCAATGTCCCCCCTTTCCGAAATGAGTTTTCCAGGAAAAACATTTTTCAGCAGCTCTATGGATACCCTAGCCGTATGACATGTGGCCCCATCCTGTCGAAACCACATCCTCGAGGTATTGCCTTGAAGTTCTTGTAAAGCTGGCACCAAAAAGTCTGCTAGCATGTTGCAATAATTGTTCGCTCTAACCGTCATCGCATGCCCTGTTTCGTCCTCAAAAAAGTATGGTCCAATAATACCGGTTGACGTTATCCCAGCCCACACGACAAGCTTAGGGCTGTGAAGTGGACGTTCATGCAAGCGTCGGGGATTAGTCTCGGACCAGAACCGACAATTTTGCTTGTTCACATGGCCATTAAAGTGAAAATTGGCCTCATCACTAAAAATCACGTTGTTAAAATTGTTGAACCGCTCTAGCATCAAATTGACAAAGTTAAGTCGGTTATTGGCATCATCGGGTTTTAATTCTTGCACTATCTGAATCTTATAAGCCTTCAAATGCAAATCACGTTTCAAAATTCGTCGTAAAGTTGTTCTTTTGACATCCAAAGACTGACTTCTCTTACGTGTTGACTGCTGCGGATTTCGCTGAACTGAAACACGAACGCGCTCCACAATTTCGGCTGATCTTGCAGAAACTGGGCGACCACGAACCATAGTTGGTACTGTTGAGCCGATTGTTTCGAACATTCTGATCCATTTTCATATCACATTGGCGCTTGGAACTTCACTTAAATCGTGTCAACCGTGTTCATGCCGATGCAAACGTCGTGCAGTAATCACTGATTTATTGTTTTCGTAATAAGCTCGGACTCAAAATGCACGCTGCACTCCCGTGTACGGCTCCATGGCGACTAAATTTCCAGGAAGCGGTGCAGCGAACAACATATCCCCCCGCCACCCCGCGCCGCGCGTTACCGAGAAATTAAAGAATTAAATCGCCAACACTCATATGGCCCACCCTGTATTTCTCAGCGATTGCAAGCGTTGGGAATGATTCAAAGGGAAAAAATTTGGGTTCCTTTTGAGTTGAAATTAAGGGACGTTGGGCGTCGTTTTTTCGCCTTTGAACATTTGCTCTAGTGACAAAAAAAAAAGGAAGGGAATTCCTCATCATATTGCAACGGGTGATGAAAAATGGATACATTACAGCAAACCAAATAAAAGAAAATCATGGGGGCTGCCCGGTCATGCTTTTACGTCGTCGTCTCAGCCGAATATTCAAGCTGCGAAGGTTATGCTCTGTATTTAGTGGGACCAGGTCGGTGTTATTTGTTACAAGCTGTAGAAACTGGGCGAAACCATCACTGGGGATCAGTATCGATTTCAATTAATGCGATTAAGCGGACCTCTGCTCGAGAAACACCCACAATATGCGGAGAGACACGAAAAAGTGATTCTCCAGCATGACAACGCTCGCCCTCATACCTGGAGCGTTGAAATGGGAAGCTTTTAGGCATTCGCCATATTCTTCAGATATTGCGCCGTCCGATTATCATTTGTTCCGTTCGATGGCACACGGTCTGGCTGACGAGCAGTTCCACTCATATGACAACATCAAGGAATGGCTAGATTCGTGGATAAATTCATCAAAAGATGAACAGTTTTAGCATGGCGGAATTCGAGCTATGCCAGAAAGGTGGGGAAAAGTAGTAACTAGCGATGGGCAATACTTTCCATGAATCATTTGTAAATATGTTCTTATAATAAATTTGCATTTTTATAGACGAAAAACTTAGTTGCGCACCTAATAGTAATTATATGGGGCACGCCATGGCATCCGCTTAGAATATATTATTTTTCATGCTCTATTAGAGGAATGAGTTACGTAAAATTTAGAAAGGAAACATATAAAATATCGTTTGTGTGCTTAATCTTAAAAGGGTCTGTTTGCATCCCAATTCCTGCGAATCCTGATTAAAATTTCCAACAATTGGGAAGCAAAAAATACTGGAATTAATGAGAATTTTCTTCCTACCCCTAGTCATGTGTTTTCCGAAGTTATAATAGCTAAAAATATAAAGAAATTATCAAATATTATTTTCAGTTATTTTTATACTTCCACACTGTGGCTGTTATCAACAGCAGCAAATTCCAATAATGTAATACGATAATAATACACAAACAAAAAAGAAAAAAAAAGGAATTGAAATAATACTACGATATAACCTAAGAACAATATAAAAGCATCTTTAGCCTTGGACTCATTGGGCACTCCACGGTAGCTGCAAAATGAAAATCTGTGCAAAATTTTCAAAGAAAAAGAACTCCAAGAATATGATACACATTGAGATTCCCATTACACGCTTCGTTATCGTAGAAAAATCATAAATAATACATGCCCGCATTGAATAACAGCAAACATGGCGACGAAAAAAAACCGGCTGCCTTCATACGAAGGATTTCTGACAGCGAGAAGAAATGACGACAACAAATTGTCGAATTGGAAACAAAAAAAAAAAAAAATTCCAATTATCGTGTATTTCATTATTTGAGCCCCTCTCATTTCCATCCATTTCTTTTCTTTAGCTCTCTGGTATACTGCCAGCACAAAAACGGAAAGCTATTGATGGATTACAGCCAGTATTTGTTTGAATTGAGTGCGTTTGTGTGTCTTCGTGTGAATGTGCGGAAGAGTCCTTAATGCCGGATTCACATATGCCAAGATGTAAATAACGCCTGACGCTATAGTGGAAGTTAAGGCATCAGAAACGAACAAAAAAAAAAAAACTGTCAGTAATCACCGTATTTGCAATATGCTATAATGGAAATACCGCTTCAAGGTAATGGCTGTCCCATCCAAGGCACTAATGATGTTGAAAGTGAGATTTAATTCTCTGCTGTCACTATTTTTACATGTAAAAATTGCTGAATTTTCGAAGTTTTCAGCGGTAGTTTAAATGGCAACAGACTGGGTGTTGTCGTAAGCAAAACTTCACACTAAAATGTTTATTAACTCTTTCCAAGGGGCATTTTGATTAAGCAAGGAGGAGTGGGTTGCTTTTCCGTGAAGGCCTCTCTAGAGACTTGGTTGGTTAAAATGCTTCTAAAGAAAATAATGATGTGTTTTATAAAACTACTTTCACCAGCCGGACCATCGAAATTTGTTCCGATTGCCATAATACAAGGAAATTAAGTTACAGTATTAGGAATATAATTTGTTATTTTGTGAACTCTTGAAAAATAAGAAAATAGTCAGTTATTGACTGTGAACAAAGAGAAAGTATTCCTAAAACTGTATTTAATACAAAAGAATAAAATAGTATTTAGGAGAAAATCTACGAAAAGCACAAATTTAAATTTGTCTCAAAAATCACAGGTCATAATTTTGTGCAAAGCAATGCGATGGATACTTGAAATTTCATTGAATTGTTGTTACGAAAAATATAATTTGAAGGCAATTATTATGAGATATTATTTGTAAAAGAACGAATTTTACAAAGCTGTTAACGGCAAATGGAAAAACGTATGTTGCCACTTGGTTTCGCCCTTACGACTCGTCTACATGAGCAGTAACTATGGCGTTGTTAAGAGTTTGTTTACTGAGGTGTTGTCAGGTGGCCGTAAATTATTGTTTGGTGTACTCGTAATAAATTTACCTCATAGAGACTTTAATTTTTTTTTAAATGATATCTCCTATGTAATAGAAATATATACCGACATTTATATTATGGGTGACTTCAATAAGAATATATTTGATATGAGACATTCTAGTCAGCTGAGGGAACCATGTGCTAGGTTGAATAAATTTGTTCATCAAAACATCATGACAATACGCTATGATGTAGTTCATTAATCGTCTTCATTGGTTGATTTTTTCTTAATCTCTTACCCTGCCAACGTACAATTTTCGGATCAGTTTTATTGTTTTATTATTTAAAAGCACGCTTTTATTTTTGTTTTGTTAAATGTTAAAGTTCAATGTAAAGAAAAAAATGTTTTTGTTTTATGATTATAAGTCAGTAAGTCTAGAAGTGCTGAGTAGCACTACTGACTTGATTTTGATTTTTCAGATATGTCTGCTCCAAGTGATATAATCATGGTTTGTCCTTTATCCATTTTGTTATACTACTTAAAAAGAAAAATATATACGAGGTTCGTTCACAAAAAAACGGAGAATTTTATTTTTTCTCAAAAAATATTTATTTATTCATCAATTTCTATTTTATCTCCTTCAAAGTAGTCACCCTCAGATATAACACACTTGTGCCAGCGTTTTTTCCAATCCTCGAAGCAGTTCTGATATGCACTTTTTGTTATATCCTTTAGCCCTCTCAGCGATTCGATCTTTATCTCCTCAATCTTTTTTTATCTTTTATATGAAACACGAACTAGGAGCTGTCTTCCTCTGCAATTTTGCTACCACAACTCAGGGGAGTCTTCTTGAGTCTTCACGATTCTGTCTCTAACTATAATTCCCACATTTGGCCTGTGAGAGTTTATCAATTCAGATTATGTACAGATTACTTTGCGCTACTTTACTTTATGATTTCAACCACAGCCATTTGCTTTACGTGGCGGTACCATTTATGTCCTCTATCTTCCTTGTTTGCATCCTAATAGCACACATTACGAAATATTTTCTCTGCCTCCTCCGTTTGCCCCATAAATACACAAATTAATAATATTTTTTAGCCTACGCTTTAGATTTGATATTGCAGCTGTTTACTGTGGTCGGTGGTATAAGATCTACCCTCCTTTCTTTCTGTTTTATGGACTCTGCTTGAACGTAGGTTAACTTTGTAGTAAAATATGAGTTCGTCTACTTCGACCTCGCAGTGAATAAAGTTAATAGTATCAGCCTTTGGATTAGAAAATGAGTATTGCTTGCAAGCAGACAGTATTATGGACTTAGCAAAGATTTAATGACAAAACCCAATCTCAGCTAATAAAAAAAAGTTTGTACCAAGTACTGGCCCTGTCTCTCTTGCTATACAGCGCAGAGCGCGGGTCTTCGAGAAAAAATATGTGAAAATATATGGATACCTTATATTATTGGCATTATCGTTAATGGAAAGTGTCACGGTCGTATGAACCATGAGCTAGCTGTATAACCAATACACCCACATTAGCTTGGTTAAACGCAATAATATACTGTAGTATATTGTAAATGCTTTGGATGGGACATATTGGGCAGTTAGGCGAAACGCTTCAGCACAAAAAATTTCGAATGAGAAATTCTAAAGATGATGGTGCAGAGAGTAAACAAAATTTAGTCTGGACGGCAAGGCTTTTGAAGTAAAGAGTTATCCATTTTTCGGTTTCAAAAGTAAAGTTAAATAAAACACACATAAAAATACGATCTCGATGAAACTTTTTTTTAAATTATTTGGCTTCTAATTTAAAGCCTTTCGGCCAATTATAAGTAATTACAATATGCAACAATTATAAAGCGTGTCCCAACCAGAACGCAAGATTTAAATTTGGCGCCATTCGAAGTGTCATTGTTTGACATTTGAACAATTGTTATTGTTTGCTAGTAGAAGGTACAAGGTTATTAAAAATGGAGCGCTACAGGAATGAACAACGCATTCTCATTGTGAAATTGTTTTACCAAAATGGTGAAAGTTTTGCGGCTACAGTTCAAAAATTGCGATCAATTTGGGGTCACAATAATGCTCCAAAAGGGTCAACTGTAAAGAGATTAATGGATAAATCTGACAAAACTGGGTCTGTTAGTGATGTAAAGACAACAACGCGCCCTTGACCAGGTCGATCGACCGAAAATGTCGCAGCTGTACGTGATGATGTCGTTCGAACTGCATCCACCTCAATTCAACACCGAGCTCAGCAAATTGGTGTCTCCAAATTCGCTATGCAGCGAATTTTGACGAAAGATTTGCATCTTCATGCATACAAAGTTCAATTGACTCAGGAACTGAATCCAGCTGACCATGGACAGCGGAGGGAGTTCGTTAATTGGGTATTGGAGAGAAAACATGAAAATGCTGATTTTGTCGATAAAATCATCTTCAGTGACGAGGCCCATTTCCATCTTGATGGCTTCCTCAATATACAGAATTGTCGCATTTGGGTGAGCAAAATCCTCGAGTGATTCACGAGAAGCAAATGCATCTTCCACGTGTCACTTTGTGGTGTGGATTTTGGGCTGGAGGAATCATTGGACGTTTTTTTTATGGAAATGAGGTACGTCAAGCGCAAACAGTCAATGGTATTCTGTATCGTGAAATGATGTCCATTTTTTTCGTGCCTAGAATTGAAGAAATGAATGCGGAGGGCGTGTGGTTTCAACAAGACGGCGCCACATATCATACAGCCAGAGAAACAATTCAATCGCTGCATCTGTCATTTCCCGAACGTGTTAGTTCGCGTTTTGGAGAGCAGATTTGGCCGCCTAGATCGTGCGATTTAACGCCATTAGACTTTTTTCTTTTTAGTTTTTTGAAGTCGATGGTTTACGCGAATAAGCCGACGACGACTCAAGTCTTAAAAGAGGAAATTGGACGCTGCAATAATGATATACCGCAGCATTTATACAAAACGGTCTTTGAAAATTTCATTAAAAGATCGCGTGTGTGCCAGCAAAGCCGGGGCGGCCATCTGTCCGATGTGTTGTTCCATACGTAACCTCATTCTGTCTACTTTACGATTTTTTTAAATATCTGTGTTTTACTTAAAATTTAAATCTTGCGTTCTTGATGGGACACCCTTAACCTGTTCAATAATATAAATTTAAAAAAATATGTAATAAAAATTAAATATAAAATTTATAGAAATATAATATGAGTTTAAAGATGAGAATTTATTATTACTAAAGGCAAAAAAAAAAAGAAATATGAAGAAGACTAATGTAGACTAATTTAATCTATATGTAATCTGGAACTATAAGATATTCGGTGTATAATAAAGGCTGCTCACAATTTAATCAAAAACAAAATTTTACAGAAAGGTCTGAAAGTGTTGCAAAATGTGCCTTTCGTAAGAATTAGGACATGATTTAAAACATTTTCAATGGCTTGGTATTAAGTTGTAAATGCTTGCTACTCTTACTACAAAAGCACCACCCATGAGTGTGATTATTTTAGGAATAAGAAGCTGCTTATTACGAGTGGAGTGTGAAAAATTAAACGAACTAATGATAGATGAAGGACTGCACAGTCTTTTTTTATAAAAAAAAAAATATGAATAATTTTTATATATGAACAGTCTGAAAATTATTTTTTACAATTTTTTTTTTAATTTATTTATAAACAACTTGTTTTATAATTTTTTTTTTTTTAATTTTTTAAGTTTTTTTTCATTATAATGCTTGGACCATGTCATTATGTACGAAATACAATATAATTTAAATGGCCGCCTCTAGATTGGTAGCACCATTGTGTCCGGCGACATTTTCCAAAGAAAAAATACGGCTCAGTGGATCCAGCATCATTTTCTAAAGAAAAAAATACGGCTCAGTGGCACCTCCAGACCTTAATGCGCACCAAACAGTCAGTTTTTACAGATGCAATGGCTTTTCCACAATCACTCCTTGGCATGCAGCAATTTTGCTTGTTGACGCAACCACCGAGAGAGAAATGAGCTTCATCGCTGAAGAAAATGTTGTTCGATTGAAAGGCCACACTTGAATCACCACTTTTGTAGTAAAATTTAACTATTTTTACGCGTTCATCGGTTGTTAAACGATCTATATTCGTAAATGGTAAACTTTTCGCTAAATAAATAACACTTCAGAAAACAGGTATTTAACAGCTAACAGCCTTGCCAAAACAGCGGTTTTTGAAACCACTAAGTGGATCAACTTGTAAATACTTTCAACACTGCTTTGTATCAAATTGGAGGAGCAGGTTGGAAGACCGAAATGCCTTCAATTAATATCTACATGTGGCACACAATAGATTCAAAACCATAAGGTTACTGTCACTTAATAAAAAAAAAATTAATAAATATATTTCCTACATTCCTTCAGTTTTTCTCTGTAAGGAGAACAATCCCTTTCACCACAAAAAAAAAAAAAACAAAAAAAAGATTTTATAAATTTTTTTCTTGTCGTCTGCGAAAATCGGATTTTGGAAAAAAAACATACGTATTTCATCACTTTATTTACAGTGTGCAGGAATCAATCACTTTATTCGTAATATTGAATGTCTTGCAATCAAATCAACAAAATATCGCAAGACAGTTATGGAATCTATACTTTAAGATCTGTCACAAAAAAAAAATATTCAAACATTTAGTAAACTTGGCAAAATGTTACGTATTATTTGTGTGGATATCAAACATGGCAAACATGGTGCGTCAAGTACAGAATTATTATGAATTTCTATTCACCAATATGCCCCAGCATTTTTCTTATCCACTTTTCAAATATCATCGCGGTGTCTTTAAGTCGGAAAGGTCAATTTTATGTTGCACTATGTTTTGTGTTATCCTCTTACTAACCTCCAGAGTAAAAACGTCACAGTTTGTACCGAGACGGGTTTACATTACCAGTTCGGAGCTGGCATCTAGAATTTCCCCCCTAACGCAAACTCTCGCGTAATTCCTACCGTCTTTTGGTTCATCGATTACCGAGCAACAACCGCATTTAATTACTACAATGATTTGTAATGAAGTAAACCAAGAATTGCCATAATCCTCTTCAAATGTTGAAGTGAATTATGACGAAAATATTTTCCGTAGGTTGCTCAATATTTTTTCGAGCTAAAACTTACAACTGTAACCACTTAAACTGTAATCAAAGGTTTCACATTAAACTACACCGGGTATACGGTCGCTAATCCCACTTATATTTATAGCAGCTCCCATGTGATTGACAGGCTTTGCATGATCCCCCAATTAATTTCCGAAATCTTGGCACCCACGCTCTCGGCTGCCATGTTACACCCCTGACGTTAGCTATGCATTTCGTGGCAACATATTAATATGCAAATGAGTTGCATTTAAATGCAAATATAGAAAAAAGTGTAATTAAAATGAAAACTGATGATGTCGAAATGGAAAATGTCACTTTGCGTTAAACTAAAACTAAACCAAACTTGAAATGTATTCGCACGAGTGCTTGGCAAATACTAAATGTGAGTTTTTCTTTTCAACTTGCAGGTTACCAGCTTTACCACCGCCAACAAAAAGGGCACCATACCAATGCCATCTTCGAGTGCGGGGGCACTGCAAAAACACCAACAACACCAAATAGCCACCATTGAAACACCACCGAATAGTGCAGGCGCACTACCAATGCAAATACCAACTGTTACCTGCGATCTAGCATCCGATATATCCACCTCGGAGGCGGCCGACATGGAACCGCATCCCCTGATGTATCCCAACAGTGGGGCAGCATGTCCGGCAGCGACGACAGTTCACATAGGTGCGGCGACAACAAATAGTGTAGAGGACACACCAACGAATAACTCAACGTCAAATTGTAAGGGGGCGCTGAAAGTGAGTACAATAACGACGGCGCATGGGGCGCTCAATGTGCCCGTTCCACCCTCAATGGCTGCCAATAATAATACGACATCGACCGCGCTGAATAACAACAATGGCGCCCTTCCCACAACAGCGGCGGCAACGACGCTGACGGCGACCACGACACTGCTGAATACAAAACCTACAACGACCCTGTCCACCACTTCCAATGAACTCAAGGTATCACCCATACCCGTGCGGTGCAGAGCGCTATCGGTCGGTATCGACACGGACATGGTAAGTGAATTTGATCCATCCAGTTCTGATTCAGGGGTTGTTAGTCGTTGTGCTGTGGTAAAACCTTTAAAATTTCGTTTATGTCAGCCCATTTTTGGTCGCAAGTCCAATAATAGACGACAAAATGAATCAAAAGCCGCAGCCGCAGCCGCCACCGCCAATGCCAATGCCAAAGACACGACGCCCAAAACAGAAATAGTGAAAGCCGAGCTCGAGCCTGCCATACCAAAGGTACAGAAACCACGCGATCCTGAGAAGGAGAAACGGCGAATAGCCCGCAAAAAAGAGAAGCGCGCCACCCTCATCCTGGGCCTGATTATGGGCTCCTTCATCGCCTGCTGGCTGCCGTTCTTCTTCCTGTACATCCTGCTGCCGGCGTGCAGTACTCACTGTAATATACCCGACTCGGCGTTTGCTATAGCCTTTTGGTTGGGCTACATGAATTCGGCCCTGAATCCGGCCATCTACACCATATTCAATAAGGACTTTCGCCGAGCATTTCGACGCATACTCTTCAAGTGATGTTTGGCCTATGTGTGCTGTTATCGGTGCGTTCACGCCAGTATCGAGAAGGCTACGGAACGTGCTATGGGCAGCACACCCATCGGCTATGGCATGTATCATTATCGACGTTAGATTTGGTTATTTGCTTATGTCTCGAAACTCGAAATACCTTTGTTTCAATATCTCGTTTCGACACCTCGAGTTGCAATCAATCAAGCTATACTGTTTACTCACATTTACATTCATACACAAAAGACGTCAAGGTTTCGTAATGATCAAATTACCACATCACTAACTGAACTAACTACATGAATACAATCAAAACTTCAACTCAAACAATGAAATGCAATAGATTTGATATAAACAACAAAAAAGTTTCAAAGTAACGCAAAAAGAATTTCAATTATTTTTAGTTTAACGATATATAAAGAGAAAAATTTGCCAAACGTTATAGCTGTTTTCAAAATACAACTCTGCCGAGCGACATGCAACTCTGGGTTATTTGTAAGTAGAAAATCAATTTAGTTATATTTTTAGTTTGTTATACAAAAAAAAAGAAGCTCATTTTAAAAGCATTAAAAGGCTGTGACTTGTATTTGATCATTTTTATTCACGTTTGTATTTATTTTGAATTATTATTTTTATTAAGCTGAGATTTGTGAGTACTTCTGACTTTCTGTGTGAATATTAAAAAAAAAAAAAAAATATGTCAGCATATGATAATAAATATCTTGGAACAACGATGAAACAACTTATTCTTCAAAGGAGTGACTTTGATTTTTTTATGTTTTTGCCTACGTAAGCATTCAACCTAATCTCTAATATGAGTATTATTAATTTGAATTTTATTCTACGCTTAAACATTTCAATATTCTAAAAAACTCGCAGACTGTTAAAGCCGATGAAATTCTATTCTCCAATTGTTATATAAGTTTGACTATGGGTATTCTCTGGGAAATTTCATTAAATTTTCCATAAAATGAAATAATGATTTCAATTATAAGAATTTGCCTATGTAACAACATAAATACTCGTATATAATTGATCGTTTATATCTTTTTTGGTCCGAATAGGCGTTTAAATCAATTCACTGATTGTTAAAAAAATTTCAAATTACGTTTATGCCACCCAAAAGGAATTATAGATTATATTAGGTCTTGATGGGACAAAGAGGTAAAATAATAATTTTAAACGACCACATCTAATGAACTATCAGATATACAATTAACACAAGAATTGAAAGAGTCGTCTGTCTTACAATTGTCGCGACGAAGTTTGCAACGAATTTTAACATTGGATCTTAAACTGCATCCATATAAGCTGCAATTAACACAAGAATTGAAAGAGTCTGACTTCATAGCAAAGCTCGCATTTGCTAATGAAATGCTTAATCGATTTTCCAATTTTGATAATATCCTTTTCTCTGACGAGGCTCATTTCCTTATGAATGGGTTCGTAAACCGTCAAAATTGTCGTTACTGGAACAGTGAAAATCCCAAAATCAAACACCAGAAACCATTGTATAGTCCTAAAGTGACATTATGGGCAGCAATCTCTGGCAGAGGATGTAGGACGGATTTTTGGCTCCAGAAATTGAAAGTTCAATAGTGAATTCCAGAACTTGGTTCCAACAAGATGGAGCTACTTGTCACACGTCAAATGACTCCATGGCGGTGGTAAAGCAGATGTTCCCCGGCAGACTGATTTCGAAAAGAGGTGATATCCCATGGCCCCCACGTAGTCCAGACTTGACGCCTCTTGACTTTTTTTTTGTGGGGATACCTCAAACACAAAGTCTACTGTAATAATCTCAGAAACATCGTTCAGCTCAAGGAGAATATCCGTGATGAAATGGCAGCCATTACACCGGTATTACTGAAGAAAGTTTTCAATAATTTTCGTTTGCGGTTAGAGGAGTGCCGTCGTAGAGAGGGTCACCATTTAGATGATGTTATTTTTAAAAAATAAACCCCATTTATTACTCTACAATGCCTTAGATTTATTTTAACCATACCTTTTGTTTTTGTGCATCATTTGGCTTTAACTCGTGAACCAACTGTATCTTATGTGGGAAAAGATATACAATTCTTTGCAAAGACCGCCTAGACATCTCTAACTGCTGAGAACGTCGCCTGGTGGAAGTTTCGGAGTTTTCCCTCTATACTTGCTTGCACTCGAGCAATGGTCACTTCATTTCGAACTGCATGAGGTCTTCCAGCACGAGGAAGATCGCAGACAGCTCCTGGTTGCCCAAAACGTTGAACCAATCGGTAAATTGTTGGAGCGCTAGGAGCATTTCGAACATGAAAGAAACTTCGATATGATCTGAATAATCGAATGCTGACATTCAAAGTAAAATTGAACAACTTTGGTTCTTTATTCTGTGCTAAGCCTTTCCATCATAAATTTCACAAGTATTATTTAGTTAATTCTGTAAAGAGAAGGAAAAAGAAGAAGACCTAAACAAAAAATATATTCACTGATCAAATCATAATTTTGCTTATGCGCCACCCTATGTAAGGGAGAAATGTTTAGGTAAAATCCCTTTAGAACTGATTCGAAACCGATTGTCATGAAAATTTAAAAGTACTCGTGTGTTATTATCAACTATGAAATTGACATATGTCATTTTGGACTAAGATTGAAACAACGGACTTGACTCCGCCTGCATAATTTAACATTTCTATAATATATATATATATAATTTTCTAAATGTAAAATGTATGTATCAGTGATTCCTTACTAATTTTATTGATAAATGCTATAACATCTTTGTGTTATAACCTAAAAAAATCTTTTGTTAGCAGGAAAATATTTCGAAATTTAGAAATAGAAGCATTAAGTCAAATTTCAATGTGTTGTAAAATATTAAAATATCGTCAAAGTGAAGGTAAAATGAAGAAATAAAAAGAGCAAAAATGGGTCCGACATTCATTCTAGCTTGATAGCAGAAGTAGTAACATATATTACTTCGCCCAAAAAGTATGAACAGTTATCAATTTAAATTACGCTACTAAAGAATGAAAGGGAGCTGAATGCGCCTCAGATGACCATCAGTACCCACCGATGAAAATCGCTTCCAACAAATCCGTGATTTGGCGCTCAAAGAGCGCCGATTCACAATCAAGAACGTAGCTAATGATGTTGCCATTTCAAACGGATCAGTCAACTTCATTTTAGAAATTATTTTGGTCCTCAGAGGCATCAAATCTACTGAAAACTTTTAGTTCTCCTTAAAAGACATTGCTTCTCGGTGATTTTCTTCTTTTGCAAATCCTCAACTAATATCATCCTCTGTATTTATCTGACCGAGAACTGTTTGGCTTCTAATTATTTCATACAACTAAAAGACAACTACGGAAGCATAATTTTGAGTCAATTGTAAGGATTCAATATTAAGAGCATAGCGCAAACAGGGAAGTCAATATTTGATATGTTTCGAGAATAGAAAAAAAACTTCGGTATATCCTCCTTTACACCAAACGAGGATTTAAGCAGGGCGACAGACTATCGTGCGACCTCTTCAACATACTGTTGATGATTATGAGGAAAGCTGCAATTAACACGATAGGTACCATTTTTAATAAAAACCATATGCAGATGACACAGACCTTATTGGCCGAAAATTGCGAGTTGTTACTGCAGTCATCTCAAGCAACGAGAAGGAAGCAGCGAGAATGGGTCTGGGTGAACGAGAACAAAACAAAGTTATTGGTTTCAACGAATAAAGAGTTTACTCGTTTGCGACGCTGTGTGAACGTTTACAACTGTAATTTTGAAGTGGTGGAAAAATTCATCTACCTCAGTTCCGCTGTAAACAAAACGAACGATGTCAGCATGGAGATAAAGGGAGAGTATTGCTTGATAACAGATGTTACTAAGGGCTAATTAAGCGATTCATTGAAAAATTCCTCTTCCGGTCCCAAATACTCCGGCAAGGAAAGTTTGCGACAATGAACTCGATGGACGGAGAGGGTGACCAAAACTCCGTTGGAAAGACCAGGCTTTTGAAATACTATCGAAACTTGGTGTGACGAAATGGAAGAGAAGCGCAGAAGATCGAAGCGTTTGGAATTATTTTTTAAGAAGAAGAAGAAGTAATAAGTGATTCGCGTCCGAAAGGATCACAGCGTAGTAATACATTAGATATGCATGTACATCCAAGCTTGCGAAATAACAACACCGACTCGATGACTCACTTTCATTTTAATTTAGATAGTATCAGAGTGGAAACCATATCAAATACTCCATAGGAATCAAATTTAAATCTCCAATTCAAATTTGGAATAATAATAGTTGGAAAAAGAAAGAAGATTTGTGATAGATTGTTTGCAAAAGTGACTTGAAAATCACAACGGGTAGATGCAGAATGATTTATGATGCTTTGAAATGTTAGAAAACTTAGAAATTACGATCACTTTTAGAGTTAGAGTCAATAATTTTCATAATAAATGGTAGACTGTGGTTAGACAGTTCGTATGATTGAGGTTTCGAACATGGTTACGGGCATCTATCTTTCTTTGAGTGGCGGTCGCTTCAATATCTTGACGAACACTACCATTATTAGATCCCCCTCAGCAAGTCTTATGAAAAGTATGCATGTAAGCTCATTGAACATATTTCACTATTCTGTACATGCATTCATATAGTTGTTTTACCGGGATATAATTTGACCAATTCCTTCTGAATACAGAAATTTCAAAATACTTTTCACCGCTGAAATATGAGTTTGTTTCACAGTTCTTATAACGCTTCCACCCAGAGATTCCAACTAGAAGAAATCTCCTCAACTCGTTTAAATCAATTCTTCGTTGCCAACATTCGTTTAAAGCATAGTCACGCAATAGTCCTTGAACCACTGGCTGTTCTCGCATATGCAAATACAATTGCAATTACTCTTGAGTTAAGCTGATGCGAATACTGGGTTTCAGTTACTTGGCAAACGATACGAGTTAGAGCGCAGTGCCAAACATCTTTGGTCTCCAACACGACGAACGCAGCATAAGCAAATGTTACCAGTGGCAGTGGCAGTGACACAATAACTCCTCCATCGCCATCAGCCAGCCAACATCAACTGGAATCTGTCACCCTTTCATTGAATCAACACCCTGCCATTGAATTCTCTGGAACAACAACCAAAGCATTGCCATGGATCAATTTCATCTTTGACTATTGGCGAATTTATCGAATGCAGAACAAATGCGCCATGGCGTAACGTCAAGTTAAAACTGGTTTACCAAAATCATTTTGGATTGAATCACGAACTGTTTCAAAACAAAAACAATGGCGTAACACGTTTTCATCTCACAACAATTTGAGAGAGCACAGTGATGCAACAATAAAAAGCTCTTCATTGTTGCAGGCCACACGAAAGGATGGAGGAGTTTAGTTTGAAGTGAAATCTTTTGAAATGACACAACAGTGTAAACTCAAAATAAAATGAAAAATTGTGCGCCACCATCAAGTTGTCTGAGATTAGTTTTATTGCCACAAAGAGTTACGAGTATTTGTTTCGTAGCGAAGATGGTATTGTAATGGCAGATAATATAGAGATTTTAGAACAAAGCCATATAGAAATTACGGAAAAGTTTATTGCGAAGCATTTGTGGAAATTAGACTGCATTTAAAGCTATCCTATATTTGTAATTCTACGAACTATTCCTTAAACTGAGGTTCAATTGGAGTACCTGATACTCTGTTAACAATGCCAAGTAATCGCATAATTTTGGCAGAATAACTTATAAATTTTTATCAAACAATAGCTTTGTTCCAGCACTATTTTGGCAGCAATACTGGTGGTGTCTATGCAAATATACCAAAATTCTTTGTACTGAAAAAATTTCAGCATTAATTGTGGCTATACTAGTTTATTCCACATTTTTTTTCAAATGAACGTAGTAAACTAGAGGCTAAATATTTTCACATACAGTAAAAATTAAGAAAATAAAATTGTCCTCAATTTATTTTCTCAGACACTTTTCTATACAGGAAAATTCTCTTTCCCTTAACCTTTCTGCATAAGAATAGTGCCTCCTAAATACTGCTGTTCTTATGTGTGAAAAAAATTTGAAAAGAGATATTTCGCCCACAGAAAGGTTTCTGAGAAAACACTTATTGCAAATTGAGAAGACGCCACGTGTTCACAAAAAAGTGTCAATGAGAACAATTTTCCTCCACAGAACATTATCTGAAAAGAACAAGTGCAGCGAGAAATCGTACAAAGATTCTACACTTCTCCTATGAGTACAAGTGTCTGACGAGGTATCATTCCCACATTGAAAACAAACAAATCTTAGAATAAATTTTTCGTATGTAGAAAGACGTAAGGGAAGATTTAGTTTCTACATAGAACACATCACAACATTCTTACATTCTTATATAGAAAATTCTTTGTAACATATCTTTTTATATGGTAAAGCATCTAGGAAAACGGCTGTCCTTACTAGGAAGTCTGAGGGCACAGTCTTCTTACATGGAGACATGTCCGGAAGTACTCTTTTTCATATAAAAAACGTTTTTTTAATAATTTCTGAAGTCACGCCTTCTTTATAATTGCTTAAGAAGAAAATTTTCTTAAATCGAGTGTTTCATTTAAAAACATTTTTCCTTCATAGGAAATTTTCTGAATAAATCTACTTTCTGGGTAGAAGTATGTTTAAAAAGACGCTATTCAGAGGTCCAAACATCTAAAAAAAGGCATTTTCCGATAAAGAAGAGTATTTGAAGAATCGCTTTTTTCTATAAGGGGAACATCGAAGAATTATATTTTTATCTCTTATCGTTTTTTAGAAACTCTTATTGTATGCACAAAAATATAAGAGAAATGTATTTCTAACAAAGAAAGGTGTCACACATTTTGCACATAAAATCACACAACAGAACATTTTTGACAAAGAAAATGTGGAAGAAATTTCATTTTCCATTATATTATGTATTAAATTCACAAAAGAAGAACATATCCTCAAAAGAAAACTGGGGAAAGAGATAGCATTTACACATAGAAATTTTTCTCGGTACAAAAAAAGTATCTCAAAATACCCGTTTAATATATAAAAAAGTCTTTTAAATTATACCTAACCTTCGGAGAGAATTATGGAAATGTTCCAGTATAGAAATTTGTCCGAGGTAATGCCTTGTCTATAGGAAAAATTGTCTGCGAATGCACTTTTCTTGCATATGAAAGTATTTGAGCAGATGCGTTTATTGGAAACTGACCGAAAAGGCAGACATTTCCTATATAGGAAATATCTAAGAGGGTACTTTCCGAGATTAGGATACTTTTTCTACCCTTAAAACTTATTAAGAGAACACTTTACACGCTTATTCTAGGCATAAAAATGCCTAAGATGAAAGTTTTCTCGCTAGCACCTAAAAAGGAAGCATAACCGAGAAGTGACAAAGAAAATAATATTCCCGTTCATTATAAAAGTGCTGTAAAGGGCTAAATTTACCCTCTCTGCTTTTGCAAACAATATATTATTTTTGAATGCTGTTCGATAAATGGCCATAAACTGAGTTCACAGCTGTTGCCTCATGAAAATGTCTCTGCTGCCTAGTGGTTCGTTCTAAACTATCTACAATCAGGATTTTAGTTTTCTTTAAAATATGGCAACATAAGTATTGAAGGGTTCTTTAGTTCCAAGCTCTTACACAGACTTATGGAAAGTTAAATACTCTAGACAAACCAGCTCTCTCTGAAATGTTCGACTAGTACGCTCAGACGGATGGATGATAAAGTTTAATGTCATTTTGGTTGAAGTCCATGCTATTTAAATTTGTTCATTTATGTAAATCCAATGGCGATGACCTTTACAATAAAACTGATGCATGCTTTTAGGAGTATTATAAATCTTCTCCTCGAACATTGAAAACATTTTGTTTGCTTGAGCCTACGGAGGGTATTTGAAGTATGTAAAGTATATTCCTCTCCATGCTTATAAGTCAGCTTATGGCACCTTTCCCTACATCGACCCTAGACCTACTAAGACACTTTTTGGTAGAACTGTTGAATTCCGCTAAAATTGCGAACCCTAAAATTTAGAACCCTCAAATCCGACTACAGCGACATCTCTGCATGCAACTTTAAAGAAGCAAAAAATGTGTTTAAAACAAAATCCATCTATATTCATATTTGTTTATTTATTTATTTATTTATTTTTTTTTTTTTGATCCGTAATATATCATGATATGAACACATATTGTTTGTATGTTCTCCTTCATATAAAGTCTATTGTGTCCTAAAGTATTCAATAATAAAATTCATACATTCGCTATTTACACTAAATTGTCGCCTTTTTATTGTGTTCATTTATTTCCAGAAAAAGAAAAAAGAATTGTCAATGCTATCAAAAAGTTTGATTTTATTTTTTCCGAAGCTGTGCAAATTTACTCAACTCTGAGTTCTAAACTTCGACAGCTATTCCAACTCTACAGCCCTGCTTTTTAGAGATGTTAATTTTACTCCAAGGGAAATATCACAACAATGGATATTTTCCACACAATAATATTGAATATATCCCAAAATATACATCCTTTTCGTATCGGAATAAGACAGAAATTATTTATCCATGTCATGCGTTTTACAAATATCTGCACTTTCAATTTATTTAAGAAACTAACCAACCAATTCATAGTACCACCTATCTATAGAGAATATGGATCATATTAATTGCAAGGCTCTCTATGCTTCATAAATGTTCGAGGATTTTTAGCACATGAAATATTATTTGTTGAAGTTATAATAACTAGACCAATTGGAACATATATTTGAGTTTCGACCCTATGAGTTTAGCAATAGTCTAGCACATAGAGATCAAACATGAAAATATTTACAAATGATTCCGCTTCACTTAAAATGGTGATAATTTGGATAAGATTTCTACATTTCTGAGCGATGAATTTTGGTGAGTAATGAGGAATTTCCGAAATTTTCCAAAAAATGAATTTGCGCAGAAATTTGTACTTAAACAGTCCGAGAAGGGACTTTTCCTACAATGTGAAAGGTTTGTTGATCAACTTTTTGAAAGTCGAAAATTATCCTAATCGAATTTTGTCCAAACAAGAACGATGCTAAAAGGACAATTTTACCGTATAGAAAATGATTAAAAGGACGAAACACAAACTGTCTAAAGGAACACAACTCCTACAGAAATGTGTGTAAGAACAAATTTTTTGTGAAGATATACGTTCCCCATAGAAAAACAAATGGGAGTAACCTTCAGAAAAGTATTTGACAGTGTGCTCTTCCTATAGAATAGTGTGTCACAGTAGACTCTTGCTATAGAAAAGTGTGCGACATTAGACTTATTCTATTGAAAAGTACATTTTCCACTCGAAGACTGCGTATAGTGGATTTTTCTCGAGAAAAGTGTGTTCTTATAAAAAAAAGTTAAAAATTACTATAAAAATTCTACCTAAAGGCACCAGTTAAAGATATACCTGGCATGCCAAAGATCTAACAAATATAACTGGAAGTATTCCACAAAGGAGAACATTTCCATTAGTAGCAATTTATCAATTTGTGGCGATCCTTTGTTTGCAGCAAAAGCTATCCTAGATTGATTCCATTACGGTGAATATATCGTATACTTTTACAAAGTAGTAATAACATAGCTTCGTTAAAAAAAATGCTTTAAAGTAATAAAATCATTAGCTTTCAATGAAGAGTTGTTATGCCATAGAATGTTATTAGTAGTGCAGTAATTTTTCGGCATGAATTTTTAAACGATATGAAGTAGAAAAAAAAGAGATATTGACAACTAATATGCAGACTTGCAGTTTTTCTCAATTTTATATAATTTAAGACATTTATTAACCATCTAGACAAACTATCACATTCAATATTTTTGAAATATAATTTTTTACTATATGATCTTAAAAATTTTATTTGCTTTGTGATCGACCGTGACACCATGATTAGTACTCACGACTGTCGTTCATATGATCGCGGGTTCAATTCCCCACACAGTCACGATATCAATTCCGAATATTAGTCACGACTGTCGTTCATATGATCGCGGTTTCAATTCCGCATACAGTCATCTCTCATTTTTTTGAGCGAAAGTCACCGCGACGTGGCTGACGAACACTTCGAGTAGTCGGGTAATCGCCAAGTGTGGTAAATGCTTCTCAAACTGTGACGTTTCGAATCGTCGTTAAATTGTATGTCCCGTTGAGTGAGTCTAAAAATAGAAAGCGTCTGAGCTCAGTGAAGCTTTCTCATATGGCATTCATGGAATGCAAAGGAATTTGTTAATCTTATAAATTTAAAAAATAGATTATTTTTGAGAAATGTATCTGATAATATAATGCTAAAACTACATAATAGCACTGAATAATTAGTACTGAATGACTGTGACAGAACAGTATTATCTTCACTGATGTTTCAGTCAAATTTGCACTAAAACTGAATGAGTAGTTGTGATGGTATTTGTATACAATGTTTTTCCTGGAGTATGGAATTTCGTTTGTCTGTAATTCGACGAAGAAACGACACTTCATTCGATACCACTTCTGTTCGCCATCATTATCCCTTTAATGTAGACCTCCCTCTAATTTTTAACACAAAGATTGATGATGGTGACAACGGTTGCTCGCCCAGTAGTATCCCTGACGTTTAGCCTCCAATTGTTCTATGCTGTACATTTTGTTTTTTTGTGTTCTTTTTCATTTTTAGCTCTTAAACAACAATGTCTATATTTTGTTTTAGATTTATTGCGAATGCACACGTTTTTGAGTGTATTTCCATGGGTATCAGTTTAGTGTTCTATACGCTATACGCTCTGTTTTCATATATTGTTTTGGTTCCAGTACTTTCGTGCAAAAAGGATTTGTTAGTGAAAACATTTAAGTGTGAAATTCACACTTTTGTTTATGTGGATGTTTGAAAATTGCTACCGTTTTTGTTTCGATTTTGAGTTTTTTTTATTTCCCGTAGAAATAATACAATCGAATATTCTTTAAAAAAAATACTCGCGTTTCAATATCAATTGACTATGTTTTATTAAATTAAATCATGGAAATGGATAGCTTAGAAAATGAAAAATCACGTTAGTCTTTATGTGATATCAAATATGATTTGAAAGAGTTGCAAAATCTATATCTTGTCTATTCTTTGGTAGGCCATCGAAATTTGCTTTTTACGCTAAACACAAGCATTATAATCATAAATTCATTTTCTCTATTCAGTTTTCTGCAAGAATTGGCCTTAATAATGTTGCATAAATAAAAGAAAATCCTACGCAATGCTATTTTTAACTTACGCTGTGGAAGGATGGCCCCAGCTAATCCCATTACTCAAGAATATTGAGTACAAATGCACTTTCTATCCAATGGACACATATTTCTGCTTTTTTTACCCGTATAACACTGTTTATTACTGGTCACTTTCCTCATTTCCAGTTAACTAAGAAAGCTAAACATCCTCTATATATAAGCTAGATTTACACCACCGCCATTGTGGCTGCGCATCCGAAATTTATTTGTCCCATGGCCAGCTATTTTACAGCCCACAACTGTGGGCCTCATAAACAACCGACAATACGATATCACAGATGCTGGAAATTTATGTTATATTTTTATTTCCTACCACTATGCACAACTCGGCAACACTGCGACTTGTGTATATTTCCTGTGGACAGTAACAGAAAAATATGCTTACACTCAAGAAAATAACCGGAATTACACTGAAAATGTTATTGGATTGAAACCAGTAGTATTAGATCTTCGAACTTAAGCGCCTAGTTAGGCTTACTTAGTGACAGAGAAAAACATTTTAGACTGAAAAGGATAGATATATATCAAATAACGAGAAAGAATTAACATGAGAAAAAGGATAGATGATGGTATTATAATGGCAGATAATGTAGAGATTTTATAACAAAGCCATATAGAAATTACGGAAAAGTTTATTGTGAAACAGTTATGGAAATTAGACTGCATTTA
This sequence comes from Philornis downsi, assembly GCA_019455685.1. NCBI lineage: Eukaryota > Metazoa > Arthropoda > Insecta > Diptera > Muscidae > Philornis > Philornis downsi. The sequence goes on from JAHXMU010000019.1 coordinate 1,726,042, forward strand.
AAGCTATCCTTTATTTGTAATTCTACAAACTATTCCTTAAACTGAGGTTCAATTGTAGTACCTGATACTCTGTTAACAATGCCAAGTAATCGCATAATTTTGGTAGAATAACTTATGGCATGGCAATACTGGTGTCGGTGCAAATATGCCAAAATTTTTTCTGATGGAAAAATTTCAGCATTAACTGCGGTTTTACTAGTTTATTCCACAATTTTCTCTAAATGAACGTAGTACACTAGAGGCTAAATATTTTCACACACAGTAAAGATTAAGAGAATAAAATTGTCCTCAAATTTTTTTCGCAGAAACTTTCTTATATAGGAAAATTGTATTTTCATAAACCCTTCTGCTGTTCTTACATGTGAACAAAATTTGAAAAGTGACATTTCGTTTACAAAAATTTTTCTGAGAAAACACTTATCCTGCATTGAGAAAAAGTGTCAGAGAGAACAATTTTTCTCCATTTTCCACAGTGTATGAGAAGACATCTTCTCTATGGAACAGAGCCTGACAAGTTACATTAAAAACAAACAAATTTTAGAATAAATCTTTCGTGTATAGAAAGATGTGTGGAAAGATTTAGTTTCTACATAGAACATATCACAACATTCTTATATAAAAAATTGTTTGGCAACACATCTCTTTTATACGGTAAATCATCTAGGAAGGTATCTTTACATTACAGTCAGTCTTCCTACATAAAATCATGTCCAGAAGGGCTCTTTTTCATATGAAAAATGTTTTTTTTTAATAATTTCTGAAATCACACTTTCACGAATGTTTCCTTTAAAAACATTTTTCCTTTATAGAAAATTTTCTGAATAAATCTACTTTCTGGGTGGAAGTATGTTTAAAAAGAAGCTATTCAGAGGACCAAACATCTAAAAAAGGGCATTTTCCGATAAAGAAGAGTATTTAAAGAATCGCTTTTTTCTACAAGGAGAACATCGAAGAGTTATATTTTTATCTCTAACCGTTTTTGTTTGAGAAACTTTTATTGTATGCACAAAAATATAAGAGAAATGTATTTCCAACAAAGAAAGGTGTCACACATTTTCCACATAAAATCACACAAGAGAACATTTTTGATAAAGAAAATGTGAAACAAATTTCATTTTTCAAATGAATGTATGAATGAAATTTCATTTTATTCATTCACCAAAGAAGAACATATCCTCAACAGAAAACTAGGGAAAGAGATAGCATTTACACATAGAAATTTTTCTCGATACAAAAGAAGTATCTCAAAATACCCGTCTAATATATAAAAAAAAAAATTTAAATGGTACTTAACTTACTTATAAAATATTGAGAATGTTCCAGTATAGAAATTTGTCCGAGGAGATACTTCGTCTGTGGGAAAAATTGTCTGCGATTGGACTTTTCTTGCATATGAAAGTATTTGAGAAGATGCGTTTATTGCATAGAAAACTGACAGAGGCTTACTTAGTGACAGAGAAAAACATTTTAGACTGAAAAGGATAGATATATATCAAATAACGAGAAAGAATTAACATAAGAAAAAGAATGTATAAGGATGTTCTGGGCAAATGTTTTCATGTAGCGATTGATCTGAGATGATAGTTATCAAAGAGAGAATGAACATAAATTTTGCTCTAAATCTAACGAACAAATGCTACAGATATGATGGGCCAGTTGACTGATAGGACGCTTTTCTACCATGTTGAGAAACACTACTCGAGTAAATCTGTATGTAAGAAGATCAGAAAGCAAAAAAAAAAAAAAAAATTGTAGAAAAGCGCATGTTTTCTCTTATAGAAAAGTGTATGATAGTACACCTTTCTTACGGAGGAGTTTGGGACAGTACATTTTTTTTATAAATTATTTATTACAGTTTAATAAGGTAACTACAATTTCTTTTATAATATTGCCTCAGCGCCAGACTAGCTTAGTAGCAATTGGCAATTAAGGCCATTCATGTAATACTACCATAACAAATATTAATATTAAAATATTTAGTAATAGGAGAGATAAAAAGAACTATGTTAAAAGCATTTCCAAATTATCTATCAAATATTTTTTTAATTAAATTTTAAAAGCTGATAAAAGTGAAGTTTCCTTCAAGTATACTGACAGTTGATTATACTCAAATGGTCCAGTAAATGTAACACGTTGCTTGGTCAACTCTAACCGATAAGATACGACATTTAAATCCAATGCTTGACGGGTTGATCCTTGGATGAATGATATATTTCTATGAAAGGATGTTGTAAAGACTCCAATTTCATTTATTGATTTGTGGACATAGAGCAAAAGATGTTGTTTATATAATCCCTAAACAGGTACAACATTTGTGGCATAATTTTTATATAAAGAAGATGTACTGAATCTCATAGGTGGATTAAAAACAGTTTTTAAATATTTATTCTGTGCCGATTCTGCACAGAGAAGTGTGGGACGGTATAATTTTCTTTTTCCTATAGAAAATTGTATGTGTGACAGTACACTTTTCCTATAGAAAAGTGTATGTGTGGCAGTACACTTTTCCTATACAAAAGTGTGTGTGGTACAGAATATTTTTATTATGGAAAAGTGTGGACAGTACATTTTTCCTATGGAAAAGTGTATGTGGGACAGTACATTTTTCCTAAGGAAAAGTGTATATGGGACAGTACATTTTTCGTATGGAAAAGTGTATGTGTCACAGTACATTTTCTTTTATAAAGCGTGTGATGACACATTCCTGCCAGATGCGATTAGACGCTTTTTTATCGTAGAAAGGCGCCAAAGTGACTCAGTACTTTTTATTCTATCCGAAAAGCACCTAATTTTTTCTGCAGAAAAGTGTCGGAGTAAATACTACTTTTAGAAACAAAATAATTTTATATATAGAAATAGTTCAATAAGCCGTTTTTCCTACGTGGAAAAGGCCCATATAATAAACTTTTTTAAGTATAAACGTAGCAGAAAAAGTATATATTAAGAAAAATTTTCATCATCGATACCTTGCAGTAGGTCTTTCTGAACCACTCTATATAGAAGAGATTTCTATGAAGAACGTTTTTACATAGCATAGGTCAATTTCGTATAAAATCGAAAGTTTGGCAGGATACAGAAAAGTTCTAGAGAGGACTATAGCTATCTGATACTCGTCGCTTATCCCCTCTGGAAGGAATAGAAGATGATCTGGCAGGTACCCTGCCTATCTTTTGGATAGACGTATTTCTATATAGGGAAGGATTTTGCAAAATAGTTTTCAATATACCAAAGAGTTTGACAACGAGCTATTCTATATATATTTATAGATATAAAGATATATTATATATATATATATATATATATATATATTTTGCTTTTTTTTGTAGAAATACTTATAAGGAAAGGAGTGCCGTACACGAGACAGAGTCCTATCATATGTATATCGCTTCAAGTTACATCTTTTTTATAAAAAAAAATTACATACAAGCAAAATTTTTTTCAGAAAAACCACTACAAGTAGATAACTTCTTGACTTTGCTATAGAAAGATAGTTTGTCTAAGAGGGCACTATTTCAGTCAACCAGGCCTGCTTCTTGTAATTCTGTATTCCTATATATGAAAATGGAAACAGCTGAGAGTGTATCCATTTTGCGTCAGAATATTGCCGAGAGATTGACTCATTTTCTGTAAAAACGATGTAAATGCCGTTTTTAGAATATAAGTTAATTTAATTATTCTAATATAAAAGTTTCTAAGCAAGTAATATGTGAACTTATATCTTCATATAGAAAAATTATTTAGAAGCCACTTAAAACAGCCGTCCAAGAAGCCACAAAACTAAGATTCCAGAGAAACTATTTCAGTACTTTTAAAATAAGTTTTAAAGGTACCTCACAATGCGCCTCATCAAATAAATTGATCCAAACAGAATTGTAGCAAGATACCCTTTAAACGAGACTATAGAAAGGTTGTCATAAAAGCTGTTGTAATCCCCACAGATGATACCCCAGGGTAAGTATTGATAACAGAGTGTAAAGAGTATTTGTACAAGAAAATATGTGAAGAGAAGTCGTAATAAAATTGAATATCAGCTTCCAAATCACATTCATGTCCTTTAGAAGACGAAACATTTTCTGCAGAAACTTCTCGAAGTGGTCACATTTTCTATGGAGACAATTAAATACAATTACAACAACAATTAAAATTGTTTTCTCCAGAAATTTGTCTTTTAAGGCCCCTCTTACCAGTACGTAGTCAGGGAAGACATTCCTTCGACTTTAGTTTTCTATGGAATAGTGTCTGCTGAAGAGTTTTTGGAAAGACTGATAAAAAAATCAGATTTTTATTATATCTCACTGGTAGGATAGGGGGAATGTTTTCACATTTAGTGATATATATCTGCCATCATACCGTAGTTAAGAATGATGCCTAAGTATGAGACCTACTGTTTAACACAATATCAGTACGTCAGACGTATGTACAAAGTATTTTTTTGGTCAAATTGACAACCACACAAAGAAATATAGATGTGCGACTTGCGAAGCCATTCATTGTAATCAGTCCTTGGCGTAGGGAGAAAATTGTCCTGTTAAATTTAGATATTCTTTTTTGAGTGTAATCATGAGATAGAAAGGAAGAAAAACAAATAGTTTCATTGTGCAACGCTTTGGTTCCATAAATTGTCGCACTATTTGCTTCGCCCCACATATCTGGAGCCTCTCCCACCCAGATGAACCATTAAGATAATCCCTACAGTTGGTGTCGGTCTTTACATTTATTAAAAATAAATTACTTGTGAAACACTCACAGTGGCAAAAACACACACACACACCAACGTATATGTGTTTGTACATGCATATACGAATTGTTGTTGCCACATCCTCCTTCATGTTGTATGGCATGACTTCTGCAATTGTACGAGTATGTCATTGTGGCAATAGCGGTGTAGCAGCAACATCGTTCACGTTGGTGTTATTGTAAGATGTATAAAGTGCTGGATTGGTACTTGGCTGCTTGTACTAGCAATGTATTAAATTCCTCTTCATCATATGTCTGCTCTTGACAGAAACTTAAGGAATCTCCTCTACGTTTCACGTTAACATTTGTTCAATTGTAGGAAACGGAATGAAATAAATATAAATAACTACGTACTAAACACAAACGTATATATACACATACGCACCCACAGACACACACCTATAGCAATATCATAGCAAATAAATGCGAATGCCTGTGCAGAGTTGAAGAGTTACTTATATATGTGCCAGTACTTGAATGTATGTAGTTGACCATGTTGTCACCGCCCATTGGAGCCACCTCTGTCCTGGAAATACCAGCATAAGTTAGGATATTGCAATATTTTACTAGCTACAGACATCTTACCAATTGTTTTTCTCTTTTTGTTTTTTTTTTTTTTTGTTTGGCATCCCCAGAATCTACTGAGGGTGTGTGAGATAGGTATCAATTTTAATGTATTCGGGAATGCGTATTGAAGGAAATGGTTTGAAATACAAAGAGTTTGATACTTGAAACTGGTAAGGAGGATGTCGTATAATGCTATCACTAATAAAGCCTGAGTAAGTCTAAAATTAGAATGCGCGTAAGCTCCCTAAATGCAAGAAACTCTGTCATATCTCATTCATGGGATGCTGGTAATCAATTTCAATAAGAAACGAACACGAAACCTCTTCCAGGCAACTGGAATCTATAAATGTCTGTATAGATACACGTATATTTGCCTGACAATCTCTACAATCAGGCCAAACATTTGGTTTTAACATTTAGTTCTTGTGGGTAAAAATAATATGAATTCCGGTTTGGCAATTCAGGAATCTCCAATTGGTTACAGATATTTCCAAGAATTTTAGCAATTCTAAATTCACTTTTGCAAAGATGCAAAAGGGGAACAAAATCATACCATAGACAAGTCCAAAGAACTGAAGTTTGAATTATAAATAAATAAAAGACGGAAAATGTCGGTGACAACGAAAAGATTACATCGTTAGTATGAAATTTGGTAAGTAAACTCCCATCATGATGTAGATGTCAAATATTAATGTAATATATTGTCAGTAATACTGCTACCATGGATAAATAATTTAATTCTGAACTAAAAAAAATTGGCTAACAGACTCCTTTCTCAGCATGGGTCAATTATAAGAGGGCAATTTTCCGAATTGAAATAATCAGAAAGCTAAGAGGCATCAGGTTGATGATTGACGGTAGAATCAGGCTGGGTTTTCTCCCGGCGCTGACTGGGGTCACACCATACTCAATTCAATTTTCAATTTTTTGACTTTTCTGCAATAGGGTCTTGCGATGAATGAGTTTGACTTGTGCTTTTTGTTGAGAACATTTTCGTATCGGTGGGCAAAACTTGCCTTATGGTAATGATGATGTTCCAGAAAGAACAAAAAGGCAAGGCCGCAGATGATGCTATTTTGGCAAATACTGGAATACCTATCCATCCAGCCAGTTGTCAATATAATAAAATTTTCAAGTTTTCGAATAACGTTGTCATAATATACGTATAAGCACTAAAAAATAATTCCTAATAATGATATTCTTATTTATTGATATTTTAGTTCCTTATTCGGTTTAAGGTCATCTTCGTATTAGCAATAATAAATAAAAATTATTTTTAATAATTCTTTATTCGGTTCTAAAACGTGTTTCTATTATTCTATTATTTATTATTATTATTATTGAATAACAATAGATAGGAACATCATTATATTCACTTCCAATTCTAAAATTGAACTGACTCAATATTCAGTATTTCGTTTTATTTCTTCTAGGGTGTAGTATGAAGACGACTAAGAATACTTTTGGCTCTTGGCTCTACGAAAAATTACAATTTTTCTTCTGGCAATGACTAATGACTAATTTCAATATTGGAAGCACAGACTTTTACATGGTTTTTCATTTGTATAATATTGTAAATCGTTTAGAATTTATTATTTCTGAAACACGACATAATTTCTTCCAAATCAATCAATTTCGTATAAAATCGAAAGTTTGGGAAGATACAGAAAAGCTTTTGAAAGGATTATAGCTATCTAATACTCTCCGTCAATCCCCTCTGAAACTTTGCCTTGTAGAAGATGATCTGGCAGGGTACTTATCCTTTGGATAGACATATTTTTATATGGGGAAGGATTTGGCAAAATGGTTTTCAATATACCATAGAGTTTGGCAAGAAGTTTTTCTATACAGAAAAATTTCAGCAGCAGTATCAGCGACTTTCCATAGCAAAATTAAAAAATATTTTTTCATACAACTACTAATAAGCCAAAGAGGAAGGGTATTTGCTATCATATAGCGTTTCAAGTTGCTTCTTGGTTATAGATAATTATATACATATAAAAAACATTTTTTTTCAGAAAAAACACTGCAAGTAGAAAATTTCTCGACTTTGCTATGGTAAGATAGTTTGTCTAAGAGGGCACTATTTCAGGCAACCAAGACTTCTACTTGAAATACTGAATTCCTATATGTGAAAATTTAAACGACTGAGAGTATACCCAATTTGTACAGCAACATTTCGCATCTTATATGTAATTCGAGTAAATTGAATTGACTTAGTATCCCCCTATCGTACATCAACTGAACTATTTACGAACTGACTTTTTTTCGGTAACCTGGTAGCATATGGGAAATTCCAAAATCACCAGAAAACCCAGTGAAAAATCGTCCATCTCTTATTAACTCACACAATATTTTGTTCTACAAATAGGTTCAAAATAATAAATGAAACGAAATAGAAGCCAATAACATTATTGTTTAACTTTAAATAAGAATTATTTCTATCTTAGTCTATCAATAGAAATCCAGGTTTCGTTATATAGGGAAGGGGACTCTTGAGCATATTAGCATGAGATCAAACACCGACGCAAGCCGCTTGTATCTTTCACATAACGCATATCAGTTAAAATGACTCAGACGCCCTCTGTCGCACATTAATGGTTTCTGAAATCTGACACTTGAGTTTGCTTGGTAGCATAAACACAAGAAAAATGGCACGTCCAGCATGAGGACAATCTATTGTCTTATCTAACTTATTTCTTCGACTTAATGGGAATTTGTTGTTAAAGATTCGCATATCAAGGACATGGTATTAAGTTCCTCGCAAGGAAAATATTAAAGTGTTTCTAGCATGATTTTTTTTTTGTTGTCATCATTTGAAAAATTGGAAACAGAAAATCAGAACACACTGACGATGTTCATTGCCGCTCAACATTTTTCATTGAAGCAAACGTAAAAGTCCTATTTCAGTAGAGAGATGTATTAAGCGAAGTCCAAATGATTCATTGACGGAATCAACAACTATCGTGATTTGAACATAAGTATCCTTTTTACAAATATAGTCTTCCTCCATCTTACAAACCAATATAATCACTTTGCGAAAGAACTGATGTTCAACTTTTGGATCGTGAATAAATTTAAACGTTAATTCTAAAAGGACTTGCATAAAAATTGGAGGTTGACGCTCGAAGTATTGCCAAATAAATTGGCTTTGGTTTCCCCAATTTTTTTTATTATTAAAAAAATTCTGTATATCGTGGAGGTATTTCAAATTATAAGAAATATACATATATATTATTGTGCAATGCCGCAGCCTTTATTTAATGTTATTTTGCCCCATTTTCGCCAAAAAGTGTCATTTTTGATGTGTTAATCGTCTCATATTTTTGAGTTGATACTTTGACCACCAGAATAGACTATGTGAACAAATTATTTGGGTTTAAGTCTGGGGAATATGGTAGTCATTGTTCTGAAGAAACAAAGCTCTGAACTTTATCTTATAAAAAACGTTGAATTTCGCCAATTTCATGAGATGGTGATTAGTATTCATTAAACGTCCAATAGTTTCTACAAAAATGTTTATGTGCCTGCCCAAGGTAATATAGTGTGGTTTGATACTTTTTCACGAGAGATTTGTTGATTTACCTTCACGCCCTGTTCAATAAAAATGAGTGGTAGGCATCCTGTAGCAGTTACTGTGGCGCAAACCATAACTGATGCAGGCCTTTTCTTTCGCAGATCCAATCCGATCTAAATTTTCTTTTGATCGCACTCTACAACTCGTCGATCTAAATTACCTTTTCATCTGCACTCTAATCATACACGATAGTTTTGTTTGTTTACATATTGTTAAACCGTAAACCTCTTTTTTTGAGGGAAAATACCGAGTTTTCCAAATCACCACCACGTGTAAGTAAGTTTACTCTTTGTACTGTGTAGAGCTTTGCTCGTAGCTTATTTTTTAATATGCGCTCCATGCTATGAGCAGACACATTGAAATTGTTCGCTCATTCAACAGCGCTTTCAAACCATTTCTGACGATGTTGCTGTCTTTGGACGTCCGCCTCCATTGCGTTTTTTGATGCTACCAATATCATTGTAATGCATAATGGTCCGATGCATAAATACTTTGTTCATTATCAATGGGTTAAATACAAGGAAATAACTCTATCTCGTTTGAATTGCATTTCGATAACTTATTTTTAACTGCGATGTGAAACGGTATGTTTTAAATGACATAACTGATTGAGGATTGTCAAAAAATGATCGCGCTGTCATTAGTGTGAAATTGGAAACACTTCAAGCGCCTACTCATATATACCCTTAAAAATGTTATTTATTTACGGAGTGTCTTGAAGTATGGAAATTAAAGAAAGATGAAAGCGTTATATAATTATGAAGGATATCCCCTAAAAACCGCTAATATGATAATAGGAAAATTGCTCATTTTTCTTTAAAGAAGGTTTTTTTTCTACACGACTTCGATCTTAAGTTTCCCCTAAAATTGTTGTTCTATCATATTTAAAAACTTGTGTTATAAGGAAAATATATATTTAATGAACATTTAGCTACTCATCTACAGTTAAGTGCCTTCATAAAGAAGTCTTCTTTGATCCGATGCATTCATAATAAAATTTCTCTTTTCCTCATGCATCACAAACCACATCAATGCTCCTTTAATTACAGAAAATTGACTTTATGAACAGATTCTTCAACTAAGAAATACGAGTACCCATGTGTTGGCACAGTTTTCAAGTTTTTAGATAAAAGTACATATTTTTATATATCAGAATTTGCATTATTCTGATCAAAGGCAATCAAAATCTATGCAAATAATTTTTCAACTTTTATATCTGTGTATACCCAACATATTTGTGTACAAAAGTTTTCAGTATATGAAATAAATAACAAACATTTCAAAAATACTCACAAACTCAAACACGCAAAGAATAAAAATAAAAAAACAAAAATTTCTTTACCTTTTTTTGCTGGCATTCATCGATAATGGATTTCCTTTGATCTGAAAGAGATAAAAAGAAGTAAGTTGTAGTTCTACACATACAATATATTCGTATGCTTGGATATCTTTTTACTAAATGGAATTAGTACAAGCATGCAAGAATACAAATTCGTTCATAATTTGGGATTTTGTTTGAAATAAATCATTTTTTAATAAAAATGCATTAGATTTTTCTGTACAAAATAAATAATAAACATAGGAATTGGTTATAAATTCATGGGAAACTCCACGTAAAGAAAATATGAGCGGAAAAAATAGTCCAGAAGAAAATGCATTGAGTTTAATATTTTGTGCAGAATTTTGACAAAGCTCGTATAAATTATCTTGTTCTGAAATAAATGTACAAAAATATCAAGAAAATGATACTAAATTCCTCGCAAGGAAAACATCAAAGTGTTTCTACCATGATTTATTTGGTTGTCAAAATTTGAACAATTGGAAATAGTAAATCATAAAACATTGACGATTTTCATTGCCGCTCAACATTTTTCATTGAAGCAAACTTAAAAGTCCTATTTCAGTAGAGAGATGTATTAAGCGAAACAATAGTCTCAATGATACATCGACGGAATCAACAACTATCGCGATGTGGACATTTTGAATATAAATAATAATAAAAATAAAAATGCATTAGATTTTTCTGTAGAAAATAAATAATAAACATTGAAATTGGTTATAAATTTATTGGAAATGCCAGGTAAAAAAAATATGAGCGGAAAAATAGTCTAAAAGAAAATACAAAAAAAGAGTTATCAAATTTGCTTCGATATGCTTCTCCCTTCCCTATTTCCCAGAATTTTCCCAAATTCCACAATATTATTTAGATTTTCCACATTTAAAATTTTGGAAGTGAAAGAAGTCAAAATGGATATACCAGATCATCATCAGTGTGCCACTACGTACAATTGTATATAAGGAGGGCGGTCCCAAGACTAGCCTGACTAACAAAGAAGACACAAAAACATTGGGAAAATTTTTCTTTATTTTCCAACATAATTTTTACCTTTTTACACTTGGATGGAATCGTCTTCGCCTTCTTTGGACATGATTCTTCTATTCCAGTACACTTCTTTCACCATCCCTTTGTCTCAGGTGTGAAGTGATGAATTCATGTCTCATCCGTAGCTAAAAATCGACACAAATATTTGGCTTTATTGAGATGAAACCTCGCCAAACCAACCAAACTCTACTGAAACATCTTCAAGAAGCTGTTTTTACTATATTGAAAGCAAGCGCGGCACCCATATTGCGCACAGCTTTCTCATCTTCAAATCTTCGATCAATATACGACATATAGCACTTTTTGAAATGCCTATAATTTCGGCTAGCTCACGTACCTTCCGTCGACGATTATCCAGTATCATTATATGGATTTTCTTGACCGTGTCTGGCGTGAACATGGCAACATGGTCGACAACACCACGTTGTTCGTCTTGGTAGCTTGTACGATCTCGTTTAAACTGTGCTACTGAATATTTTAGAGTCGTAAACAAAGGAGCAGACTCCCCGTAAAATAGAGTCTTGCTCGACCTTGATATTGGTTGTATTGAGGCATTTCAAATGGAAATATTGAATCACATAACGAAGAGCAATTTTTTCCATGTTCACAAATTTACTGAGATGGTTTAATTTTGATGGCTCAAATATAAATACTAAACAGTATGGCGTCTTGATTTCAAACTGGCACCATCTATAAGTTATGTCGGCTAGTTTTGGGAACGTCCTCGTAAGTTATGCATAGATGTTTATCCATTGCTATCGATAAAGTTCACCTGCCATTTTAACAAATCGACGAGCAACAGCGCGAGGGTCCAGATCGATCGGATATGAACCAGCACAGAAAATTTAGATAGCAAATTGCTACGTGATTCTCAAAAAACGGTCTAGTCTAACCTATAATAAAGTAGGCTTAGAAATGATAGACAGATCACTGAATTTTGTACAATGCGACGATTTGTATATATGATACCCTAAGAGGCTTGATAATGCTGTGTATTCTCATTCACAGAATTAGTTTTACTAAATCAATGAAGCACGATAAATTTTACAGAATTTAATGAAATTGAATTAAATCGAAACTGACGAAGAATGCAGGATTGTAGGAGTCAAATTAGGTAAATTGTATGAGAATTACCTGAAGGAACGTACCTATCCGGTCGATTATTTTTTCCAACCTCAAGAAACATTATGGTGCAACAAAATTGTCAAGGAATTAGATAATAATTTAGAGATTGTATTGGAAAATAAAATTATAATAAATAGGTCAATTTGTGGGGTTACGGTGGAGTTCGTGCCAAATTTGAGAAATTCAAAATAACTGCTTGAAACACCTTAAGCAAGGAAAAATATGTTAAATCTCTCATTTGTATGGGAGATACCAAAAGGAGCGTATTTACTTGTTCGATTTCTCTCAAGTTTACAGAAAATTGTAGCTCAATATAATGAACAGAAATCTAGACTGTGGCAGCACCCTAACTAGAAACTGCATGAGAACGATTTCAATTTACTGGTTCGATTTCTCTCATGTTTGCTGGGAATTGCAGCTCAATATAATGAACAAAAATCTAGCCTGTGGCAGCACCCTAACTAGAAACTGCAAGAGAACGATTTCAATTTGTATGAGAAGTATGAATACCAGCGCTTCAGCTTCATTCCGGAACCCTACTTTGGCAAACATTCTACTTATGCCAGATATGGCAAAACTTATTGGAGCTCAACTAAATATATGAGAAAAAAGAATGTATGGGCAGTTATATGGGAACTACGGCAAGGAGGGTGGTTAATAAGTGGAATTTTTTCAAAACCTATTAAGTATTATGACCCCATTCATTAGACAATTTAGGTTGTTGCGGACTACAAATTAGGAGTTACAGGTGTAACAATGAATTTCAGGAAATCGTTTAAATTCCCCATGTACAGTCTCAGGCTACGATGTAGAAGAAGAAGTTGCGTAAAAATCTAACAGCCAGCTAGACAGACGTACAGTCAGTCATGAAATACAGTTGGTCCAAACATTCGTGGTACTTTAAATGGTGCCTTCTGGGTTTTAGAGTTTTGAAGTATTTAATGCATCCTTCTTTTTTTGTGTGCAGGTATAGAAATCTATCGGTATAACAAGTCGATGTTAAATTTCTTACTCCCATCACAATCGTGAGCTACTTCCACAAACTAAGATAAGTTTTCAATTTGGGGAGGATGCTATTTTTTTCCAAGTTCCCTGCAGAATACTAATTGATTAGTAAAAAACGTGACTTTAGGTCGAAAAGTTCAAAATCAATAGAATTATTATGAACTAAGGCGTTTTCCAAATAAAGAGGGCCAATGCTGAAATGGAATACAACATGCGGTGTGTTAAGTATTAAATAAATCCCCTTTTTTGTTAAAGACAATGTTCGTTGCTGTATATACATATAGTACAATAGCACGGTTCAATTGTTCGCTGCGGCTTCGCACTGTTTTACGGATACTCACGGACATGGTTACAGACCCAAGCTCCGATGCAAAATTCGCTAAGTTGAAATCTGCGTAAGTGTGGCGAGGAGTCGACTGCCTCGGATTCTTCTGCCCCCTTTCATATACAGCTGCGATTTTCTCTATTCATCAAATAGCCAGAAAAATTAATAGAAGTCACAAAGTTATATCGACATATTTACGTGACACCGAAGGCTATGAAAATAATATGAAATGGTGAACAGCAAGTGCTATTACAGCCAGCTGACAAGAGGGCTATTTTCAGATGTGCCTCAAATTCACACCACCCTGCTGCCAAAATCAAGGAAAAAGCTGGCGTAAGTGCAAGTGTATCAACGGTAAAATGAGTTGTTTTCAAAGCAGCACACTTTCAGCACTTAAAAAGAAACCGTAGTCGAACGACTATGATGTGGAGTAGAGAGTGGAATAGTATTATATTTTCCAACGAAAAAAGTTCTATTTAGAGGGTCCTGATGGATATAATTACTACTTCCACGATCTTCGAAAAGAGGAATACCTTCTCAATCGATTACACAGCCGAGAAAGTGGAGTTATGGTATGGAATGCCATCTCTTATTATGGCACAATACAGCTTCATCTCTCTACGGCTTCATACAAAGCCGTGCTGGAAAAAGGTTTTCCTGAAGTTAAAAATGTTTTCGGAGACTTGGAATGGAAATTCCAGCATAACAACGCGCCAATCCACACAACGAGAGTAGTCAAATCATGGATTGAAAGCCAAAATGTTATAAATTGGTCGCCCTGCTCTCCAGACTAAAACATGACTGAAGACGTCTGGGGATGGCTAGTACGCAAGGTGTACGAATCAATCAAGCAATATTCAAACAAAAGTGAATTCCTTAATGGAATTAAGTAGGCCTGGTCGTGTATTTCGCTGTACCTAATCAAAAAACTGTATAATTCTTTACCAAACAGAATATATGAATGAATTCTTAACCAGGCTGGAAGCACCCACTACTAAATTCTACTTAAAATACATAATTTTAAATTAGATATAAGCAAATAATGATACCTTTAATTTAGAATTAATTTTTTCGTGCATAATCTAATTTTTGTAAGGGAGGCGTATTCCAATGAACCTAAAACTGCAATTGAATTTCTGACTTTTTTTTTGTGTTTAATGTTTTAGTATTTAATTCATTAAAATGAAAGACAATTTATGTTATAGGATTACAGCAAATACGTGAAATATGAATTATAAAAGCACAACCAGTTCGTTATAATTATTATTTTGGAAAAAATCAAGCTTAGAAAAATATGTAAGGGGGTTGCTATTCAAATAAGCGGCACTGTACCAAGGACGCTTCGCGTTCAATACTCGTACACGGTTTGGCAACTGTCTCGTACAGGTAAGGGTATATAAGGCAGAAGTCATCTGCGTACATAAAGAGTTTCCCTGTCAATGGAAGGTTTCCTTTATCATTGAGATATATTTTCAATAACAAGGGTCCAAGTACACTACCTTGTGGTACACCATATTGAACGTCTTGTAATGAGCTTTTACAACCATTAAAACATACAAATTATTTCCGATTCTTGAAAAAGATATGTCTTGTGGAGAAATTCCATAAAATTTTAGTTTTTCCAACAAAATGTTGTGATCAATTAGATCAAACGCTTTCGTAAAATCAAAAAATACTCTCAGTACTCCCTCATAACCTTCATCTAACCCTTTACTTATAGCATTTATTCCATTTATGGCTGCTTCCTCACTGCCACAGCCCTTTCTAAAACTATACTGGTAATCGTTTAAAAAATTATGCCTTTCTAGATACGAGTACATTAGTAATTGATCGTGCATTTTTCTTTCAAAAATGTTGTTAAATATTGTCTATTATTGTATAAATTGCTATTGGTCTATAATAATTTTCTGTTTTTTCGGGAATGGAGACCACCTTATGGATTTTTAACATGTCTGGGTATGAGCAACTCACCGCAATATTGTTGAAAATCTTTGACAAATGTGATGCAAAATTGTGGATTCCAGTCTGTGGTGTGGTTCGGGTCTACAAAATATTAGGTATCCTTCTAATTCAGTGCCTATCTACTGGTTGTTCTTTTTTATAGAAAAACCAAATTCGTAGGGATCTGCGGCCAGTTTTTATAAGAAACAGACTTTTAATATAAAGATCTAAATTTTAAATAAAACACAGATATTTAAAAAAAAAAATTCGTGAAACTTTATTATATCGTAAAGTAGACAGAATGAGGTTATGTATGGAACAACACATCGGACAGATGGCTGCCATAACTTTGCTGGCACACACGCTATATTTTAATGAAATTTTCAATGATCGTTTTGTATAAATGCTGCGGTATTTCATTAATGCAGCGTCCAATTTTCTCTTTTAAGACTTGAGTCGTCGTTGGCTTATTCGCGTAAACCATCGACTTGAAAAAACCCCAAAGAAAAAAGTCTAATGGTGTTAAATCGCACGATCTAGGCGGCCAATTCTGGACTCCAAAACGCGAAATAACACGACCGGGAAATGACTGATGCAGCAATTGAATTGTTTCTCTGGTTGTATGACATGTGGCGCCGTCTTGTTGAAACCACATGCGCTCCACATTCATTTCTTCAATTCTAGGCGCGAAAAAACTGGTTATCATTTCATGATACCGAAAACCATTGACTGTCTTGCGTTCGTGTTGGGACACTCTTTACAATAAAAAAATCAATTCTTCCAGTAATGAAAATTTGATTTTAATTTTCATTACATTCACGTCACTCATGTATAAATATAAAGAGAAGAGGCATCATAAAATAGAGCTTCTCTCCTATGACAACCCTATGTTAATTCCATTAATGATTACGTAATTTTTCATCACTTCCCTATCACAAGAAAGTGGCTATATTTAAAAACACGATAAAGATAATGCAATACAAAATCAATTCTTTGCGTAATGAAAATTTGATTTTAATTTGAAAAATTGAAAATTTGATTTTAATTTTCATTACATTTACGTCACTTATGAATAAGTATAAGGGGAAGAGTCATCATAAAATAGAGCTTCTTTCCTATGACAGCCCTACGTTAATTTCATTAAATAGATTACGTCATTTTTCATCACTTCCCTATCACAGGTTGTGATGAATATTCGCTTCTTTGGATACAATTTGGATGCTGGGTGCTAAACACAAGACGTTGTTCACATATAATAATAATTTTGGATTTCTAGGACATATTTGCGACTTGCAATTGAACAGTAATGAGTCCCATTGGGTGAATGTGGCAGACAGAGAATGGAAATATGGAGTATCACATCCTCCCCTTTAACATAACCTTTGACATTTCCATATCGTTAAGTTCCTATGCAAACTGGCACGTCTTGAGTTCAGCATTTCATATATATTACAAAGATATAAAATACTTCCTTACGGTTTACTTTGTGCCCCTTAAAAAATGAAAATCAAATGAATAATTGGGCTGTGGCTAAGGATGTGATGTAATATATCAAACACATGTAGAACATCAATGATATGAATATTGAAGATATATTTGAGATACGATTTAAATTACGTGTATTTCTGTACCTTTTCTGTACTTGTTTTTCCTTTTTTTTTTTTTTTTTTTTTTTTTTTTTGGTATTCATAATAAAATATCTGTATTTGAAATTCAATTTAAAATTCAAATCAATTTCAAGATATAATACCCTCATAAAATCTATAGATTGTCTACATATCTATGATGGAAAAGCAAAGACAAATGAAATAAACCAACTGTAAATTGTCTTAGCAAAAAAAAATTAAACATTAAATCATGAATACCTAAAATATAAACGACATACGAAACATACTGAAATCGTATATGGAAATATGAAAGAAATGAATCAATCTAAGGAATTTTTTATGTGTTTTTTTGTTGTTATAAATTGACATCACACAAATTGATTTGTAATATAACAAACATATTTTGTTATATACCTATATATATATATATATGTATAAAGGGTGGCGCATAAGTAACGTTAACGGCGACTACATTGAATGGGTTCTTGTGCATCATTTGGTTTTAATTGCATATGTAACATATGTAAAACTTTCTGCAAAGACCGCCTAGACATCTGTAACTGCTGAGAACGTCGCACACTGGGGCCAAGGCGGAAAAAATTTGATCATCGAAAGCGCTGATATCGATTATCTAGTTAGTGATTCTCACTCTATTATAGCTGCAGGATCAGGGAACAGCATGATTTTTTTCACTGTTTCAAAGGTATTCCCATTAATTTAGGCCAACCGTCAGAATAATGAAAGTTTGACCAAATTACACTCTACTATAAATGAGTGCATATAATTGTGAAAGAGGGAGAAAAAAATTATCAATTTTTTTCCCTGCTCTACGATGGCCAACTAAACCACACATGAGTCAAACTGGGAAAAAAAAAAAATATTAGAGTGCTTTACAACTTTATAAGTTACGAATTTCAAATAAGAATTGAGAACAGCTATGGTTACGAAAAAAAGCTCCGGCTTCCTCCGAGATGTTGATGGTCACTTTTCAAACTAGATGAGTTAAAGTGAAGATTGGAACAAAAATCATCTGCTTTTATCTGCCTATCCGATCATAACACCGCAAAGAAAAGAAAGGATTAGAGTACGCGTTTGTTTGTTGCACTATTTTGTTTACCCAGTTGGCTCATATAATACATGTCCACACTTCAAAACACTTTTAATTCGAGTTCAGTCTAGCTGTAGACGGCGTCATGAGCTCAGTCAAACTTAAATATCGCGATTTGTGTGAGTGCTTTTGGAGGGATACAAAGTTCGTTGTGTTCCTTCGACAAAATCACCCCGAACTTGACGAGGAAAACATTTTTCTTCAAAATGTATATAAACATTATTGGACTTAATGTATTTTTTTGTTCTGAGTTGAATAAGACTGGCCCCAGGTTTCTATGTTAATCCGTTCTTGAGATATTGAACTTTTTCCGCTTTTCAGTAGATCGGCCCCGCCGTGCGTCGCCTGGTAGAAGTTTCGGGGTTTTCCTTAATACCTGCTTGCACTCGAGCAATGGTCACTTCATTTCGAACTGGACGAGGTCTTCCAGCACGCGGAAAATCACAGACAGCCCCTTGTTGCCCAAAACGCTGAACCAATCGGTAAATTGTTGAAGCGCCAGGAGCATTTCGATCATGAAAGAATGCTGACTTTCAAAGTAAAATTGAACAACTTTGGTTCTTTGTTCTGTGCTGAGCCGTTTCATCATAAATTTTCCAAGTATTATTTAGTTAATTCTTTAAAGAGGCGAAAAAGAAGACCTAAACAAAAAAAATGTATTGACAGATCAAATCTTAGCGTTACTTATGTGCCATCCTATATATGCATATATTTAAATACGATGGCAAAAGGACACCACAATATATTTTATAAAACTGCAGTAGTTAGATTTTGCTGAATAACCAATAAAGATGTAAAGCTACGACTACAAATAATGTCAATAAAACACTCAGAGAAAACATTAACTTCAATTTATGTTAGCCAAAGTCATAAATTGGAAAAATTTTTAAAATATTTGGACATAGAGTGGAATGTATTTAGGCCCATGCAAATAACTATACCAAAGACCAATTTCCTGAACTTGGCGTTACTACGGTGGCTGAGGTTAAAGAAGAAGACAATGGTGATATATTTGAATTTGAATTTAAAATTTACTCTGTTATAGTTTATGTCTACGAAATATTTAACATAACTTTAAAAACAGCATATATTTAAACTCTGGACTCCAATGTCTGCATGTAAAATTCATTTTCGCAACAACAGTCATAAATTGTCGAGTGTTTCTAAATCCAATATAGTATTAAGCGAAACTATAAAAACGAAAATCGAAGGTTAAAATATGCATGCATTTGCATATATCCCTACCGTAAAAGTGTAAACGTTTTTATGCGATTGCTAAAATCAAGCTTACAAATAAATTGTTTTCCATTGCTTTCGAAATACGATAAAAAATAAGTGGCTAAAAAAACATCGAAATCGAATGATATGGTCATGAAAGCATTCTAGAATTTTTTTTCCATTTTTGTAATGAATTCCATTTATTTCACATTTTGTTGCCAAAAACAAAACCACCAACATTAAAAAGTACGGCTTGTGTTGATTCGACGATGGTAAGGAAAAAATGACAATTCTAATCCACAAACAAATATGTTTTTGTCAGTTGTTTTCCACTTTTTTTTCAAAGGCAACAAAATCCAAAACATGTAAAACCACATTTATTTGTGGGAAAACAGTATATGCGGTGATTGAGTAATTGAATTCAGGAACATATGTAAAATATTTAATAGTTGTTTTAGGGTTTTTTGTCTCTAAGATAAAATCCACAGGTTTGCATTGTTTTGCTATGCAGAAGAAATTAAGTTTAGTAATCGCATTAAAGGTAAAATAGACCAGAGATTTGTGTTATAGTTCCTACAAGAGGCTTTTGTATTGCTTGAATTGGTATAAGGTGGGCATTCGATTAACATTTTAGCTGCCGTAAATTATTCTAAAGCCGCTAAGGAATTGTGATTTTCAGGTGTTCAGGTAGGTTTCAGGGCCTACTTCAAAGAAATAACGCTAAGTATAGCAAGAAGACTACCTGATCACTGTAGTATCTATCAGGCCGAAATGTTGGCCATTAAGGAAGTGACAAAATGGCTGAGATATAACGTCCTTACCATGGTGGGGATTAATATACTCGTATACTCTGACAATCAAGCTGCTATTAAATCTCTGGATTCTGTCTTCCTGAACTCAACATCAGCCCTGAAATGCCGCAAATCTCATAACGAGATAGCTCAGCATTTCAACATTCACCTTGTGTGGGTGCCGGGCCACAGAGGCATACCAGGGAACTACAGAGCAGACGAGTTGGCAAGACTGGGGACAACCTTACAGACTCCAGCCGAGTTGAAGTCCGTGGGCAAGCCTCTAGCCATTTGCAAGCTCCTACTGCGAGATAGAGCATATTTAGCATTAAATAGTAGATGGGCGTCTGTTCGCGGCTGTAATCAATTCAGACAAATGTGGCCTTGCCTAGATCTGAAGCGTTCACACAAACTGCTGTCGCTATCAAGACCCGACGTTTCATTACTTGTAGCCGTTATGACGAGATACTGTCTGATTGAAAGACATGCAGTATGACTAAAGGTTGCGACTGGTAACTTCTGCAGGAGTTGTAGAGACGAAGAGGAGGAGGAGTCCATAGAAAACCTTCGCTGCAATTGCCCCGCCTTGGCGAACTGGCGAGGATCAACACTGGGCTCTTAATTCTTTAGGAACCTTTGGAGATCTGGACGATATAGATATTGTCCGACTTAGAAATTTCTTGAGTCGTTCAGGGTCGTTCAACCGGGGTAACTAGGGATATCCGTATGCCACTTTTAAGTTAGTTCCATTTAGTAGAGATCTTCGCTGATCGTTAGAAATATACTATAAATCTCAACCTACCCTGCCTATAATTTACAATTGTACTTCAATATATGGGTTACCAATCATAATGTCAGCTTTTGTGGTACATATAGCGAAAAATTGGCCTTCAGTCTTCTGTTCTCCTTTTCCAATTGGAAACACCAAAATTTGACAAAAATGACAAATTATAAAATTGATATAATTTGTTCCTCCCTCTTGATCACCCTAATCTGTGCCGTCCACCAAATTCATTGCAGAAAACTTTAAAAAATGTTTGCCCATGCATATAATATAGCCTAGAGAGACAATAGCTGTTTTTTACTGCACATAACTACCGACAGGTAGTTCATATAACTTCATAATTTATAAAAAGTCGAAACTCTCCGCCAATAGTGGCGACAATAGTGTCGAAAACTATCATCAAACAGACGACTCACATCTGATGTAATCTCTTCATAATCTTCTTTAGAGGAATCGATGCAAGTTAATGCAAGCTTGCTCGTACGCGGCATTTATTACCAAATCAACGCTGAACTAACTTTTACAGTTTTTCTTAAAGTTATATAGTCTTTGCTGGATATTCCATGTTTTCCTATAAAAGTCGTTCAGCAAAGTCTACTTGTTGTAGAGATATTCAGCATATCTTTCACAGTGCTATGCCCCAGTGTATCTTGGAATTATTGTGTAAGAATTTATCTTAAAGGTTGACATTTCTTTTAGAATTGATGTGAAATACAAGAACATTTATACTGTATTTCGAAGACTTTCATTTGGTGTCTCATTTTAGTCATCTCAATTATTTTATTCATTGCTTGTTTACAATAATCACATTTTCTGTCCCCTTGTAAAAGTTTTTGCTAGTATTTGGCATTCATTCCTTTGCGAATGCGATAATTTTTTGCTATTCGGCTCGAGGGACCCTTAATGATATTGCAGAAGTTCTGCGTAATATAAAGAATCATATTTTGTGTCCTTTTGCACAATTCTTGGCTAGTATTTGGCATACAGTTCATGTGAATGCGATGATGTTTTGGCATCCGACTCGAGGGACCATTAATGATACCGCAGAAGTTCTGCATAATATAAAGACACATAATAAGAAACTTTACGTGATGTTTGATGTAGTAAAAATATGGGAAACTTTAACCAGTTATCAAAAGATCCATTTTAGAATCAAAATTTGTTGAAAACAATCAGGAATTATTTAAATTTTTGTAGATGTAAATTTTATTTAATAATTGTCAAAGTTGTGTGGAAGATGTCAAGAAATATACTAAATGCGCTGACAATTGACAATTAGGAATGGGGTACTTTATGCTGTCATAGTATTATAATGACTAATGGCGTTTTGTGGAAGGTATGCATTAGATGATCTCTTTTAAGAATTTTCCCCATATATCATAACGAATTTATAGCTAGATAAGTAAGATATAGTCAAATTGTTATGAATTCTAACAGAATTTAATATGTTCATCTAAAGAGTAAAACTTGGCATTTATAACATAAGAAGCGGTGTTTGGCTTTAGATCATAAGGAATTGTATAATCACGATTTGAATTAGAGCTGGAAAAGAGCAAGGTTTATGCGTGACTCATATTAACCCCACATTAACCGACTTACTAATTAGAGCTTTGTAATATCGATCATTAGCAATGATATGACAACATAGCATTTAATACAATGAATTTGATATAGGTAAGACTACAGGCTATACTATTTCATTAACAAAGTGTAAAGATTATAATCTTACATGCCTAGCTTTCATAAAGGCGTCTTCGGCTGTCGCTTCAGATACTACATCGCAGCATAGTAATCATGGAATGCAGCCAATATTCCCACTGGGCTATCCCTCCACTTGTGCTAACTGCCATTGATTGTAGTATTTAATGCAATAGCACCCCATTTCAGTGAGCATTGAATTGAATTCCAATCATAGAACATGAAATGTTATTGTTAAAATTCATTCGAAATAATTGAAACTGAAGAAGAATTGAGGTTTAAATGTGCCACAAAATAAATCCAACCAGTTCAGTTCATCAATGGCTGAACAAATAGAAGTGAATTTTTAATGAAAACACTGATTGTCATTAAGATTTAGCATTATTGGAAAACCAAAATTAAGATCATATTTTGTTGTTGTTGTCTGCTCGCAAAAGGCTATTTAACGGATGATTAACTAAAATAAATTGATTGTGTTTCCGTTTTTTTTTTGCGTATGCGTACACACAGATGATTGGTTTGAGAAGAAAGCTATTTTATAGAATGCAAACATTTCATTTCACACATAAATATACGTGCAGGCGAATGCCAATTGATGGCAATTCAAGCAAAAAAAAATTGAAAATATTCTATGTGTGATGAATATCTATTGATGATATCTAAAGAAAAGTCTCCAGCTGTAAATTTTTGGCAAATATTTAAAGAACATAGACTAAGAAATATACTTGGTAGAAAGAGAAGTGGAGCGTCTTTTTAGTCTAGTTGAAAATAAAATTGTTTGCTTAACAAAAGTTCTAATTTGTATGGAATTTCTTTTTAATACTTCAGTGATGATTTTGTATTTCAACTGGAGGAAAAGAAAACAATGAAAAAGATGTTTGTTTGCAAAATATTCACACATATTCAAAAATATTTGTATTTACTTTATTGCTGAGATGTTGAAAAGTTAAAATGTCGGCAAAAATTTTTGCGTGAAAGAAACTTTAATTGCTTAAAACGTTGTATAATTTTCGCCTAGGGTGAATTCTCATAATTAGGTCAATAAGATTTATGATGAGCACAAATTTGCGCCTATCGACACCATTAATAATTTGCAAATTTTATACAAAAATCATCGAAAAAAAAAAAAAAAATAAAAAAATTAATTTGAATTGTGTTTGGATAAAAAAACAAGAAAAAATTTACTAATTTTAATCATGATGCTACAGATGCTCTGGCGGCTAAATTTCAGCAAATATTTTCAATTCCTTCACTGTTTTTAGATATGCGAAATTTTTTTCGATCTAATAAAGAAAAAAAGATGGAAAATTTGCGCACAGAAACACGAGTTTGGCAATCTTGGAATAATATTTTTTTTCAAAGTTATATAAATAGTTTTGTTGTAATTTGGATACAACAAATCGACCACATTTTATCAGTTTCCTAGATTTTTGAATATTAGTGTATTCCTGTAGTGATATAAATTAATTATTGTTTATTAAATTATTAAGTAAACAATGATGCAGTTTTAGCAAAAAAAAAAAAAAAAAAAAGGCAACGAAAGTTGGACAAAATTACGTATTGAACATTACAAATGAACATTACATGAATTTCTCATCACCACGTAAAAGTAAAATTTCCACTAATAGAACCACTTCTGATCTAGAAGCTATCGAGAAAAGCTGTAAAAATTATTATTTGTCTTTCCGTGTGGTGATTCGATCTGCCACATAAAATGTCAAAAAAAAAAAAAAAGAAAAATACCTAAAAAATATTATAAAAAAAATTAACAAAAAATTATCACCAAAAAAAATTTGGTTTGGCGCAAAAAATAAATGGAAAATTGTTCAAATTAAATTTGATAGATCGCCCAAAATCGTAAGATTATTCGTTGTATAATTTGTCACCTAAACGAACAATATTTTAAAAAAATGTAGACCCAAAAAAAAGCTATATCTTGTGATCCTTTCAATATATCCACTTCCTCATCCTTTTGAATATCTGATCTTTTGCTCCTTAATATCAGATTCCCTACTCCATGTTCTTTTTGAAAATATATTCGAAAGGTTTGAATTCAATTTAAAAAAAATATGATTGGTGTTAAGGTTGTCTTTGCCACCAAATTTCTAATGTCTGGAATTTTATTTCTTTTTTCTGGATGTTTTTTCTTTTTTCTTAATTTTAGCGCAGAAGATTCAACCAATCATATTGAAAAATTAGATAGGAATCCGAAATTGAATGAATGAATTGAATTGGAATGTAAACAAAAAAAAAACCAAGCAAAAGTCGTTAGATTTTGATTTATCAATTCAATGCAAATAATTTGTTTTGGGAAATTCATTTAATTAAGGAATGTGATTGGTGTTAAGTCCATCAAATTTGTAGCCTCTAAAATTTTATTTGCTTTGTCTGGACTCTTTTTTCTATCCCTTTAGCGCAGCAAATTCAGTCAATTAACTTGATTAAGTCCCTACTTTAATGAAACTTTTCTTCTCGCAAAACTAAGTAGTAATACGAAATTATATTAAGCACCGCTGGCAAAATAATATTCAAATAAAAATCCAGTTTGAGCTCAAATCTGTAATGGAAGTAAGCGCTGCAGACAGAGAAAACGTCCAAATAAAAGTCGTGCGAATGTTCTTTGTTTATGTTTGGGTTTTTGTTTTTAATCCTCTTTTATTTAATTATTTATTGCAATAATAAGTACTTAAATATTTAATTTTTGTATTGTCCTCTGTGATGAATTTCTACATCTTACAAAACTGGGTAGAAATCTGAAATCAAAGTAAGCGCCGCAGGCCGGATCTTTTTCTTTTTTAGATTTTTTTGTTTCAGTTGTTTTTATTTAATTGTTTACTTGGTTATTTATAACTATCATTTAATTATTACATTTTCTAATTTTTTATTGTTTAACTATTAATTCTTCAATTCGCGAAATTGGATACAGATTCGAAATGGAAGTAAGCACTGCAGACACAAAAAACATCCAAATAAAAGTTAGTTAATAAAATTAGTTAGTACTTAATTAATTTTTTTTATTTTTCACTATAATGAAATTTTTCATCTCGCAAACCGGATGGGCACAAATTCGAAATTGAAGTAAGCGCCGCAAGCAAAAAAATATCCAAATAAAAGTCGTGAGATTTTTCTTTGTTTAAAGTTTTTCTGTTTTTAATTTTTTTTATTCGATTAATTATTTAATTATTAATAATATAAACAGATATTAAGTTTTTTTTTTTATTTTTCACTGTGATGAAATTCTTTGTCTCGCAAAATTAGGTAGAAATGGAAAATTAAAGTAAGCGTAGCAGGCAAAAAAAAGCCAAATACAATCTCTTTTTCTTTTGAATTTTTTTTTTATTTGTTTTTTGTTTTATTTATTAAGTACTAATAATTATATTCAATTCTTTAGTTCTTCTTTTGCTTTTTTACTACTACTTTTTCACTACTGTGCAGATGAAATTCTTCTTCTCACAAAACTGGGTAGAGATGCAGCACTGAAGTAAGTAAAACAAATTTTTAAATAAAATTTGCCTGCTTTTATGTTGTGCTTTATAAAAAATATATAAGGATATGATATCCAAAACAGTGTAGATCTGTGTCATGGAAGAAAGCCTAGTAGAAGGAAATTATTTTTTTATTTTAATGTTTTTTTTTTTTTTTTAATTAAAGCGAATTTATTTTTTTTTAATATGAGTTGGTGTCCAAATAAAAATAGTTCGGATGTGAAAAGATTAGGTAGATGTCGTAGGTTCTTTTAGAAAATTCACTTGATTTTTTTTATACTTATAGTTTTAATTATAATTCTTTTATTCTTTATTAAGTTTCTTTAAGTTTCCTTAACCCAAATAAAATGAAATTGATAAGATTTAGGCCACATTGTCGGTTCAACGACAGCTTTAATATATACGTAGACGGGGAAGAAATTCCAAAAATTAATTCTGTTAAATATTTGGGATTATATTTTCAAAGTAATCTTGGTTGGACCCGGCATATAGAGTATCTCAAGCATACAGTATCACCTGCCATAGGTTTATTGTATAAATTTAGAAATAAATTTGATCAAAATACTAAGTTTCTAATATTTCAAGATTTAGTTCAAAGTCATTATAACTATTTAGCCATTATGTATGGTTATAAAAAAAGTTCTGAATTAAAATCACTCCTGCGGCAACAGAATAAAGTACTAAAAGCTGTAGCGAACTTGCCAATTTCATATTGTACGCTTTCTCTGTATAGAGAGGTTTTTCCATCAGTTTTGCCAGTATATGGTTGTTATAAATTAAAGTTGCGTGCCATCACACGATACATTTTTCCCGAAATCAGTATATTTTCAATACACGAAATAATGACAATTTGAGAGTAGCTATGTATCGATCTGAAACAACAAAACAGCGTATAGAATATTCTGGTAGTAGTCAGTACAATATTTTACCACAACAGTTAAAATCACTAGAAACACTTTAATTATTTAAATCGTCAATGAAAGGGTATTTATTGCAAAATGTCGAAGAGCTTCTGGTATGAATTTTGAGTTAATATTGAAGTACATGCCTAAAACTGAGATTTTTTATAAATATGTTTGTATTTTGTATTAAATTATTGTTATTATACAAACAATTTTGATGTAATTATTTTGCCAACTAGCCTTTATAATGCCATGCGACGCTGAGGCGTAATTTGTATGAATATACATAATATATAATATATATAATAAATTAAAAAAAAAACAAAAAAGTTGACATTTTAATGTGTATATGTTGTCTTGAAATATCAAATCTGAATCCGAAGTACACAATTAATTAGTGAAAAACTTACTTTGCGACTCCAAGATTTCAAAAATATCGAATGTAGGTGGCTGAGTCGCTGATGGTGTGGTAGTACCAAATACTAAGCTATTTTTCGTTTGTTTATTTTCAAATAACGCTCATAAGCAGATTAAGGAAAATAGCCCCAAAAATCAGAAAAAATTTATGCATAATTATGGTTGTCATTTCATATGAAATTTCACGCAATTTAGTATCAACAATTTATGGACGATTTTTCCAAAAATAAAATTGGTCTTCTTTTGACGATTTTTCGTGTTCCCAAATCGGTTAGATAGAAAATGAAAACATACAAATATATCTGACTCCTGTTGCTTAGAAAATCGTCATTAATGTTGATGCAAAACAAAAAAAATTCTTTGCGTTAAAATTTGTTACAAAATTGAAAACACATGATAAATCCATGGATAGTAAATAGTAGGATAATTTCATGTGAACAAAACTTAATTACAGAATTGTAGAACATCTTCTTTTTCTGTTAAAAATATATTGCAGCAATGGAATGCCAATATCCTTTTACAATTTATAACAAAAATGCAGAACATGCTAAATATTTCAAAAAATGTGACAACATTGCTGTGGATGGTACCGTGATACGATATACTAAAAAAAGCAATCGCAACAGTAGGAGATGGAGAAGATGAATGCCACGAAGATGGCCCCAAAACTAGCCGACCTAATGAAGAAGACATAAAAAAGTTGAGAAAAATTGTGTTTATTTTCCAACATAATCTCCTTTTAGCTCGATACACTTTTTCCAGCGATACTGAATAGCTTTTGTATTCTGTTTATATTAATTGCCTGTCAAATTCCTTACAATACCCATCACCTATAGACTCTATCTCTTCATTGTTGGCAAATCTTTTACAAAGTTTGCAAATAGAAGATGGAACTGTCTTTGCTTACTTTGGTCTCCTATTCCAGTAGACTACTTTGACTGTTCGTTTGTCTCAGGAGTGAAGTAATGGATCCACGTCTCATCCATGGTTATAAATCGACGCAAAAATTCGGCCAAATATTCCACTGAAACATCATCACGATGCTGTTTTTGCTCTAGTCTAAGCAAGCGCGACATGCATTTTACGCACAGCCTTCACATCTTCAATTCTTTGGTCAAATTATGATGTATAGCACTTTTTGGAATGCCTATAATTTCCGCCAGTTCACGCATTTTCAGCCGACGATTATCCAATAACATTAACCGTGTCTGGTCTCAATTGCTGGACTACTACGGTGTTCACCTTGACAGCTCATACAGCCTCATTTAAACTCTGCTAACCAATATTTTACAGCCGTAAATGGAAAAGCTGTACTTTAATATTGGTTGGACTGAGACCTTTCAAATGGAAATATTGAATGGCATAACTCTGACCAATTTTATGCATGGCTACTTTTGATGTGGTTCAAATAAAATTACTAAACAATTGTTTATGAAGTTGCCACTATTCACTAAATTTTTTTTTCAAACTACTGACGCCATCTATACGTCACGTCGGTATGTTTTGGAACCGTAACTTTATTTCGTGATTCTGTATGGAACTGAAATTAATTTTGCTTTTACAGAAATGTAAGAAATTTTTGTTTTAAATTGTTTTAAATTCGTTTTCTTCCAATCTTGGTGAATTTCGCGGAACAACAACGAAAATACTTTAGGAACGCCTACCAAAAAGTTGAGTTCCCTTCTGTTTTAGGAGAGTGTTATCCAAATCCAGAGCAGCATTCGAGCCAACTACGCAACATATGTTCATACATCATGTACCAATAATAATGCTATGCAATTTTCCTCTACGAAATGATTAGAACCAGCATATTTCAGTGCAAACTTTTTAGTAGACTTCACTTATTGAAGATGACATCGTTAAACAAATGTTTGACTTATGCTGAAATGTAACGAGAACATTGAAAATTTATAAAGTTTAGCGAAGAGAAAATTGAAAAAAAGTTGTATTATTATTAGAGCTACTAAAATTCTAGTAACAGATGTTCTTAAACTTGCTGCCAACATTGTCACTAAACGAAAACTCCCCTTCAAAGAGTCGAAAAATACGTAGAAATCTGAGTGAGAATGTGAAAGGCTTACGTTTATGTTTTTTATGTTCAAAATGTCAATAGCTTCCAAGTAATTTTACTAAGAATAACAAAGAATTTATTTGGAACTGATAAACATAAACCTCATTTGATGCATAGCATTTACCTTGAAAGTATATATAAATAGCATAATAATTAGTAAATTTTTCCTTATTTGCTTTTACACAAAGTTATCAAAATGTACAGCATTTAAATTTGCTTGGCTCTCAATGTGTGAACAAAATTTGATATACATTAATTAAATTGAAAATAGAGAATTGCAATTCAATGCAAATCATGTGGAATAGCAGTGATTAAATTAAATAGATTACTTTTTTGATTTAATTGTTTGCTATTTGTTATGTAATTAAATATTCATATAAAGCAATTGGCAGCACAATTTGCAAATAGAATGAAATTGTTTAAAAATAAATTTATGAATGAAATACAGATAATAACTTTGTTTTTTGTTTCAATTTGCCAATGATAACGAAATATTGAAAGTGTGAATGAATTATATGGAATATGCAGACATATCTTTAACCTTTCATCAGTTTGTATAACTGAATCTCGTCTTCAGGCCATTTTCTTATGGCTCACATATATACAGCAATTAATTTGCATGTCCCCTAACTGGACAGCTTTCAACAAATTATTATTTCAAATTATCTGAAATAAAAATGCTATAATTTTCATGCTCAGTTGAAAGAATCATACGTGACAAATGGTACGAGCATCCTGTTGTCCGTGCAAAATTTATTCACTTCGAAAAGATTTCATAAATTCAAATTGAAATTTAATGGTCTTTTTCACATAGTATTGACTTAATACTTAAAGTTGAAATAGTGAAATATACACAATTAAAATAAACTCAATTGCTTACATGCCATGCAAATTGCACAGTATGTGAAATGATTACATTAAAATAATAAATAATTATAGTTATTAATAATGAATACGAACGCATTTACGAGTACTATTAATTTCTAGGCATTTATTACAATTTCGCATGGAAGCAAAGAGTGCAATTTTCCGGGCGGTTTCATTTAACGAGGGATTGATAACATTATTTGGACTTCTCGGGAGGCTGAGAATTTATGATTGAATTGAAATATAATCTTGTTTGCTACTTTGTTTTACAAATTTCATCCGATAATATATGTAAATTCAATACAAATTAATGTTAATGTAAATTAAAAGGAAAACATCAGCACAGTTTTTAACAGGGCTCATGATATAATTCGATTTATCGCAAATGGTTATTAAAGTACAGTATGTTAACTTCACAAATGACAAATATTTTTCAACTTTAATTAAATTTAAATCCATTTGTATGGAAATGTAGACCTTTTGCCAAATAATATTTATTTCACAAATGATTAACTGAATAAAAAAAAACCGGCAAAATGTCGTAAAACACGTGGCAGAAGTAGAGCTTTAAGGGCTGATTAAAAAATCGTATAATCGATGTTTTCATTTTGGTGGCGAGGAAACGTTTTGTTTTCAAAATGTTTGCAAACAGGCGGAAAGAAAATTTTGAGATGTAAATATTTATCAGCAGGAATAGGCTGATTAATATTTTCTTCTGGGAAAAATAACGAGTAAGAACTGATGGTGTTTGATAGTTGATGGTTAATTTTGCATATCATTTGTACCATTTACAGAATCAGTACGTAAGACAATAATACGCATTTTCGTATACTTTCTGGTTTACTTTATTACTCTCGCTCAACCGTTTTTCAACAGAGCCATAGTTTTGTTGTATCTGTACCTGATTAAATATCTTTTACTATAAACTCGTTCACTTGAACTGGTAGGATAGACAATTCAATGCAGCGACACTGCAAAAATAAATATTTGTATGTTTTTTTTCGATTTGAAACAATTGGTTTATAATGAAGATAACTAGTTAAAGTCACTCCTTTAGATCCAAGGATAATATATTCTGAAAATTAATTGAATTTTTTCGAACTGACGTTTGGCGTTATTTTCATATGGCTACTTTTGGACAAATTTTTGAACATTTTCCTGAATATTGATTAAATTTTTTCGAACTGGCGTTTGGCGTTATTTTCATATGGCTACTTTTAGGCAAATTTTTTCGCCTATCTCAAACCCTATGGATGCATAAAGTGTTGGTTATACTGGCAATTCGATAGGCAGTATTTCAACACCCATTTGGAGATGAAATTTCATTAAAAGACCCTCGATTTCTGAGGCATGAATACATTGGCGATATTTTATTATTTTATTACTCTCAAAACTTATTTATTATTATTTAGTCAAAACTAAATATTCTTCACGATTAGAGTGATTTGTCTTTTGTTTGGTGATTTTTAGCACAGTTTTTTACACAACATGGATACCGCTTTCTTATTTTTCTAATTGTGTACTCCTATTTCAAGGTATAAATAGTTTAGTATTTTAGCGATTTTATTTAGTATTTTTTTGTTTTTTATTATTAGCTAATTTTCGCGATTAAACAATTAAACCCTTTTGAGATAGTTTTTGACTTGGGAGCAGAAAAAACCGAGCTCCTTATTGATATTCTGTAGTCATCAGTTATAGCCGTCGGCGATCTCGACAATCTTGAGTAAAAATTAATTTTGCGATTTTGCAATTAAATGTTCCATTTTCGAATATTGACGTACTTGCATTTTAGCGATTTTTTCCATGAATATTATTATTATATTATTCTTACGACACCTCTCAAAAAGTTGGTTATTTTCAACTTAGAACACTCTGTTTTCAAGATATTCACACATTTGTAGCTTAGCGATTTTTTGGACAAAGCGATCTACAGGGAAACTGACATAACATAGAAGGCAAATGTACTCCCTTGAAAGCAAGATGTAGTTTTTTTACAATGTAATTCTCCGAATTCCAATAGCGATATACTTGTGTGTTTTTGCTCCGTATGATGAGCTTCACTCCAAATCCTTAGAATTCGGAAAATTCCGCTTCCTCTTTCGATATTTAAACATTTTGATGTTTAATAAATCTTTATATTTACGACATATGATGGGTAGCACTTTCTGTACACCTCTTATGAATCCGAAAATTTGGGCATTTTCGAAAATGGACGCTCCATTTGTGCGGTGTAAATATTCTGCATTTTATCGATTTTTTTATTTCACTACTTTTTTTTTTAGTTTGTGGAACCTTCTTGATAGTAACAAAAATGTGTCCATTCTATTGATGGGATGCTCCAATATTTGTGATACGGATAATATCTGAATTTCTTATATTTGGGCCCTGTGGTGACAGCCATCCGAGGGCCAGCTGGAAGATAGAGAGTTAGGCTCGCTATGCAAAAAATTTCAGCAACCATCTGAAGTTCTCGGCTCCGAGCTATGCAATAACAATTTTTCTTTCAAAGTTCCTACAAAAGTTGGTTATTTGCGTGATTGAATAACTCAATATCCAAAATATGGACAACAAAATGGCACTACGTTCAATTTGTAATATGAAGACTATTAGTAAAAAACAATTTTAAGGAAATAAAATTCTGCCACTTTCTTGGTTATTTTTTAATTAATAAAATAAATGAATTAAACGAATTCCAGAAACTCATCATGGTTATTTTAATTTTTGAGAAGCTTAAAATTTTAATGGTGTTTTAGAGATTTACAAAAGTTAAGCATCTCAGTTAGACGCTCCGTTCTTATAGTTAGGAGATCTTTGTATTTAAGAATTTGTTTCTAGTGGAAAATTTTGAGTTCGTCTTTACGCTATACAATGGGCATCACTAAATACTTCAGAATCGTAAAATTTCGATCACTAGCCTATTAAAAGCTGTATTTTCCAAATATGGAAGGACACTTTTGCATTTTAGGGTCCCTCTTTATTTGCTAACTCATTGAATGTTTTTCGACAGAGCATAAGTTTTGCATTTATCGCGATTGGATGCTCTGTTTTTTAGCTATAAATGAATATATGTCCTTGCTTTTTTTTATAATGTTAGACTTAACTTAAAGACCCGCTAACAACTAGCTGCTGATTCGCAAGCTTGACTCTCTAATTGCAAGCCAAAATTTTATCAAGTTGGTTTCCAACATGCAATAGTCAGCCTGCTTGCAACATTGGAATAAATCGGAGAAAATTTAGCTCGCAAAAATTTTTTCAAGTTGGTTTCCAGCATGAGAGCCTGATTCTCTATTTGTCAACCTGATTTCAAATT